>VYZX01025925.1:112573-124234 GCA_013401335.1 Brachypteracias leptosomus
TTTAAAGGTCTATGAAAGGAACTGGAATAAAATATATCATAACAAATGTTACTCCTTGCAATAATATATTTCAGTTAAAATTTGAAAAAATTGATTATGAAAATCATTACTTATTATTAATAATTCGTTTTCCCCAGGAACAATATGACATACAAAATGTTGTGGGGGTTTTTTTCTTAGTTTTGTGGCCCAACCATGCAGTCACACCTTGTCATTGTGGTATAATTTTAGAATGTCTTACAAGCTCAATTCCAGCTCTCAGCTTTGATGGGATACAGGCATCAACTGCTCTGTCCCTTGAACTGTGACCTTAAACAACCAGGCTTTTTCCTTCCCTGTGGGAATCATGTGATTGCACTCTCAGCGGATAATTTTTCCTGGATTTTTTAATGGTATTTCCTACACAGGAAAACCATCCTGTTATCTCACTTCAAAAGATTGCTAATGAGCATTTTCATGTTATTTTGAAAATGTATGTGTCTTCTTTCCTTTCATTGCTTATCTACATGCTTTAGAAGCAGTAAGAAAAGATCACAGGTGTATTTTTTTCACACAAGACAGAAAATAAGCAGTGGTAAATACGACAATACAGCAGTTAATAAAACACTTCATTATAATATAAAAAGAAAAATAGTTAAACAACAAATATGGCATTTTCCATTAAAAGAGAAATAAGTTACAGTTTAAAGTAATCACAGAAAATGTTCCATAGTCTCAGACTGTGTTCTGAATTCCAACAGGAAATAATTTTCAGGAAGAATTTGTGTTCCTTTGTTTGTGCAGTCCCATAAAAGGACAAAAATTCTTGGGCTTGTATCTTTATATTTCTTGCATTTTCTTAAGAAAACAATACAAGCAGGCTTTTAAGGACTCATGAGGTACGTGAGGTTCTCAGAAACAAAAGAATAATAATATGAATACTACTCTCTGTTACTTTGATTTGTAACTGAAGTAATCCTGAATTTATGCCACTGTATCTGATAAAAGAACCTGACTCAACATCATTCACAGTAGCTGTGCTAAAGGAAGCAGGCTGCCTTATTTTTGAATGAAAATCAGTGGTGATGTCAAATGGGATTTTGTCTGAAAAAAAACCATGACTTTTTTTGTATGCAGGGACATGGTCCATTTTTCATACATATAGTGTACTTCTAAGTGACACTGTATGTGTTTATAAGAAGGTGCATCTTTCCTTTGTTGAAAAAACCCCATCATCTGTATGGGTCAGATATTTCTGTATATGAACAACAAATACATCCAATAAATCAAAATTCTGTTTTAAGCTAATTTGTATTTCTGATAATACATATTCACTGCTCTTTCAATGCTTGCAAAAGCAATTATTAAATGAGTAGCTGCTGACATACATAAGCAAGTTCAAACCATTCTTTCCTGCTTGCTTTCTTAGCTTTCAGATCCCAAGAGTGGGAAATTCATGAAAGAAAGTGAGTTTTACAGATTTTCTTTTGTGACATCCACAAAAGTCTGCTTTCTCCTATGTTTCCCCCCTGTGGATTATGATTACTTATGTTTCCAGGCATCTGACTGCAAATCCAAGATCCTAGGGCTCTTTTACAAGTACTAAACTGAGTGACTTCATATTCTTCTTTCACGCCTTTGCAATTCTTTTGCTATAGTCATTCTCTAATTCAGCTCCAGGGAAAATTAAGATGTTTTTAGGAATGGTAGTAAATTTACCTTACCAAATCTCAGTGAAGTAATGATACAGGTGGGGTGGGATGGTTTTGCCATTACTGGAAAGGTAACCGGACTCACTTGGTAAAATAACATTTTGTTTAAGTGAATGTGCTGTTTTTATCTACTAATGACCTACCCTCAATGATCCAAAGATGAGCACTAATAATTACGTCTCCTTTAACTCAGGTATTACAGAGCTTTGTTTTTAGAAGGGAAGTTTCTGAATATGACGTAAATACAATAGTCTAGTAGGGTGTAAAATTTATTTGTCATACTGTTCAGTAAAATTCTCTTCCATTGCTCAAGATATGTAATAAGAAACTTTTCATAAGACAGAGGATTGGTGAAATACCCCATGTTTTCAAAACTAGAACAAAAGTGAAAAAATATTCTCAATTTTTAAAATCAAAGTATACCCTTTTTTCTAAACTACAGAGACACTGACAGAAGGATCTTCCTTTGATACTTACATGGAGTATGAAGAATTGAGCTCTTAACTACTTCCAGCCAAAAATCCATAGATTATTTTGATTTTCTAACAGAAATTTAGGAAGCAATAAATGGTTCAGAAATCCTGTTTTCATAAGCCTAGAGTTCAAGTAATTTTTCCATGTACTATAAGCCTGGACAGATTGCATCTTTCATGATGTACCATGCTCTCACACACAAGTTTCTGATCTTACTGGAAAGTTTTCTGTCCCACCTATTTTACAACGTATTTTGAACAAGCGAAATAAATTGCACTTTCTCAATCTTTCATTGTAACTCCTTGAATCACCATTGCAACTTGGAAAAATTTCCAAGTTGTCAGCTTCATTATTGAAAGAAAATGTTGATACAAGATCTGGTTAGATTCGAATGAGAGGCTCTGTAATTTCTGTACGAAATTACGTTCCTACTCCCAACTTCAGGTTTCCTGCTAAGACAGTTGAGAATTCCACTTATCTCCTTGCACAGACACCATATATTTGAATTTGCTTTTAAGTATTACTGCTTTCCAGGATACAATCTTCTACCCCAACATTGTGCCTTGCAGCCTGTGTTTCTAGGTATATGGCATAGCATTTAGCTATGCTAAAATGACTCTACTGAAATAGGTATATCTTAAGAACAGAACGTGTCCAAAGGAGGGCCATGATTCTATTCTAAGTCACCCAGGCTAGTCTATATAACTGAACATCAGTTCACATATCATTTACCTCTCCAACGAAATTTACTGATAAATGCAGATATTGTTAGGAGTTTGTGCATTTTTGTCAAATTTTGATTGTAACTGATCCCCTACAAACTCAGCTGTTATAAATACCTTCATTCTTCTTGATATTGTTTATTACAATTACAGCTACCTTCAGTAATGATTGTCAGTTTGAAGCATTTAGGAAGACCTTTTTTACCAATTTCCAAGTACCTTTCACATTTTTTCTGGTATCCCAAAGAGTGTTTTTAAGGTTCCTGATCAGTTTTTGTTTTGGTTGTTAAACCAAACTGTATCAGTCCCAGGAATTCTACAAGATTTCTACTGATCACCTAGTAGTGCAAAAGGTATTTTGTTCTTTCTTCATTGTTTATGAGCAGCAGAAAAAGGCAAGTAGTGTCTTTCTATAAGTAACTGACGACAACTGCAGTCGTGATATTTGGCAAGTTGCTGTTAGGATTATACGTCTTATAGATGCTTAATGTCTTCTCAAATACTCAAAATTATCTCCAGATGACAAGTTAAGAAAGAATTTCCACCCATATCAGATTGGCAGAAGCCACTGTATTTTTTTGAGGCCTGTACTGTATGGAGTATGCACAACTAACTCAAGAACAGGGTTGCTGTGACGCTATGCAGCAGAGGTAATTCCTTCCTGTTCTTTGTATTTATATATCTATTTCATTTAATTTTTGTCTTCAGCTTTGATATCACACAGTATATATATTAATAAGAACTGTGTTCTACTTCCACATGGGGCAGGCATCATTATAATTACATCTGCTTTGCCTATTTGTACTTACAAAGCACCCAAACCTCCTAAGTTGACATTCTGTAGATGGACACTTTTTTCCCCTGAATGTTTTAGCAAGCAAGGGGACTGTTATTTCTATTTCCTCAGCCTATTCAATAGCCTATTACGTTGTCTTAGCATTATCTCATTTTGTGATATATAATTTAATACATGAATTAGTATACAATCAAGGTCCTGTCTTTCTGAATCGTTTGTAACTCTAAACCATATAATATCCCCACTGTCTTTCTTAAGTAGTCTGTAACCAATAAGTTTAATATCCAGTCATGTGAGTCATACCACTGCAGTTGAGTAATAACTAGCTCACTCAAATTTATTTTCCTAAATTAATATTTCCAATTCTCCTGACTCTCTAAATGTTTATAGGAACAAAGATTGCTTTTTCTCATCTCAGCTTTTGATGTTCTCAGTCATATATATGTTCATGTGTACTTGCTAGTTTTTCTGCACAGACTAGATGTTACCT
Source organism: Brachypteracias leptosomus (assembly GCA_013401335.1). NCBI lineage: Eukaryota > Metazoa > Chordata > Aves > Coraciiformes > Brachypteraciidae > Brachypteracias > Brachypteracias leptosomus. The sequence continues at coordinate 116,747 of VYZX01025925.1, forward strand.
TGGATATAAATTCCTTTTTACAGAGGTTCATATAGCCCAAAAGCCATCCATTCTACCTTTCTAGAACAAATGTCCCTGGTATCTATGTTTTTCTGGAATAGTTTTCCTGAAATAAAGATAGTTCTCATCTATATTACAGGCAGAAATGCCTATCATCTGACTATGTATGTTTTCATTTATGGTAGGCAATATTCACCTAGTGCAAAGGAGCAGCTTCCCTCCTGGATATAGGCAAGTGGTAAATAAGACTTCCAATTTATGCCTGGAATAGATGAAACAAGGACGTTTTGTGAAACAAAAATGTTGTTATTGTAACAAGGAGACAAACATGTCTTAAAATGGCTAAACTGATGAGTTGGGATTAATAATAGTCTTTTCCCACTTGATTTTCAGAGAAATGCAGTTCAAATTTATCCATTTGCCAGCTCAGCCATGTTTCAGGTCTCTTGGCTGTTAAACTGATATTCCCTAATGTTCCAAAGAAGAACTCAGAAATTACTATTTTTGAATAAAGTGGAGTGGGAGAAGCTGATTTTGTCATAGGAAGCTGGTGGAGGGTGTCAATTGCTGCATTTTCTTTAAAAGACCAGCAGAGTAAGTTTTGTAAAAGTAATGACTTTTATCTTTGGCTGTATTCAGAAAGTCTATGCTTTAGTCTTGTTACCAATCAAATAAAAAGGTTTACAGAGACACATCATTTCTTTACTGAGAAAGACCATCACATATGAGATTTGCTATGGACTAAGGAGGTTTAACACCTTGGGGAAGAGGACTTTCTCTCTTCCTGCTTGTAGGTGCGGTCAGTGAAAACTCTTGGGCTCTGTGGTTCCCTCCACAGGCTCATTCCATTTGGGCAGGTNNNNGTTGAGTTCTGAACTCTTTCTAGATGTGTAATAAATGTAAATACAAGCTATGCTGCAACAGAACCTAAATTGCTCACACAAATCTAATCATTAAGTAAATCATCTTTGGTTTGGTCCATGACATTCCTATATATGATAAAAATGAAGATAAATGCAAAGATGAAACTCAGACTACCACACAGTAGCTGGCAGTGGACAGAAAAAAGAGGTGCACCTCTGGTAATATTGAATAGACTCTCTGCAGGCCCAGTGAGGCAGACTGTGTGTATGCACGGCAGAGATGACAATGATGTAGGTTTTGTCTTTGGTGGAGTGCCATGCAGGAGTTCTCCAAGCACTGCAACTGAAGCAGCCAGCAGCTGCAAAACAAAAATGTCTTTCTGGTCTGCAACACAAATCACATGAGTGGCATCTTGTTCAGTGCTCCTGCATAAATGGAAAGGGGAAGGAACTGGATGTGAAACATGCATTCTCTAGCAAAAATGAAGAACACCTTGTGCACATAATAGCATTTAAGTAAGATAGTCATACAGTCTGAAAGTATAATACCCTTCTCAGCGTACACATTGCAGTATGGAAAGATCTGTTATTTTCAGGAGGAAGCTCTTTGGGGCACATATTAGCTGCGAGGGGGAGAAATGGAGCTCTAATGGATCACATAACGAGGATGTTAGGGCAAACCCATGATTGGAGCTAGTGCTGAGGATCAAGCCAGGTAGACCCCAGGCATCTGCATAGCTATCAAGAGAGCCAAAGCATTCATAGATGTGCTTCCTATTTCCTTCTGTCAATAGTAAAGCTTATTACTTGAAGGAAGAGTTCATGGGAGCCCCTAGGACATAGTTCAACAGTGTTTCCTTGGTCTTGGAGGTTATTCTTGAACAGAGATGTATTGAAAGTCATCCCTTCTTTGTTCTGTATGCATATGTGAAGTGGCTTTAAAAGCAGGCTTTTCTGCTTTGGCTCCCAAAGTAATAGTATCCTTGTGATACAGACATGATTGCTGTACATGAGCCCACTATTGTTTAACAAGGCCTCTTTCTTGCAGATGGAATGCATCATTTTTAGGAAAAAAATTATTTTGGGTCTACCCTTTAATTTAGTTGAATAATAGCTACATTTGACCAGAGCTTAATTAAACTAACTCCATAAATCTAACTAGATTGAGTTGTCTTCCCTATGTGAATGTTATTGTGAGCTTGCATCAACTTCTCTTCCTTGATTTTATGCTTCATAAAGAGATAAGCTAACTGTAATTAAAATAAATAACATTCTCCAATCAGAGATCAGGTTCTGGTTGCCTCACTCTTGCTAAGAAGCATCTTTGTAACACCAATTGTGTCGCTTATATTGAAGAAATACAAGTAGAAAAATTGGTCCTGGTTACACCAAAAGCACTAGTACCTTACATGGCATGTAAATACAGAATTTGTATTAACTTGTGTCCTTTGCTTCTTGTTCTATCCCTGAGAAAATTCAAACTCCACCTTCTTTACACCATCCCATTAGAGAGCAGTAGCCAGCATGAAGAGCCAGACCGAGCTTTCTCAAGGCTGGACAAACAGATCTCCCTCAGCCTCTCTTTGTATGTCGTATGCTGAGGATCTAGGGCCCAGCCATCTGATAGTTATTTGCTGGGCTTGCTCCAAGATGTCTGTCTTGCATTTCCTCCAAGTTTTGGGCTTCTCAGTACTGCAGGTCTGGCCTGAATGAGGAGCATAATTTCTTCCTCAGCCTATTGACTATATGCTTGCTTATACAGCTCAGCATGCAGTTAGTCTTCCTTGCTGCAAGGACACACTACTGACTCATGTTAGGCAATTTGATCACCACAACTCCCTGGTCCTGCTCTGAGAATCTCTTTTCTGTCCAGTCGGTCCCCAGCATGCACCATTGTGTGGGCTATTGCATCCTAGATGCAGGACTTTGCATTTTGTTTTGTTGAACTTCAAGAGTTTTCTGTCAGCCTCTCTGTCCTACCTGTCAAGGTCCCTCTGAGCAGCAATCCTTTCTTCCGGCATCTAAAGTGCTCCTCCTCATACCCTGTGAACATTGCTGAGTGTGCACTCTATCCCACTGTCAAGCTTATTAAGAAAAATGCTAAACAGCACTGACCCCTGAGGACCTTGGCTCATAACTGGCCACCAGTTTGTGCTATTGATCACAACCCTAACCCTTTGGGCCCAAGAACTGCAGATAGTTGTCCACCTGTCCAAACCATTGTGCTAACAATGGGGTGAGCCTAAACTGCTAAGGCTGAGAGTCTAGGCATCACTCCATGTCCTCTTTGCAATGGAGAGATGCTGACCACAGACATGCCTGTGGAGAGTAGTGCTTGGGACTAGAAATCCTGTAATTTCTAATAGCTGCATTAATCCTATAGCAGACAACTTGCCCTGTATGGTATACCTGTAGCCTCCACGTCCACATTAACATTTGTACTTCTTTCTGTGATTCCTTCAAACCAGCAAGCACCATACAGTGACCTATCACTTATTTCTCTTTTCTCCAGCTCTATCTGAAGCAGCGGGTGGGAGAGGTAATGCTTGCTACATCTATCTGTCCTTCCCAGACATAACAGGAGTGTTTGAAGGACAGAGATACTTTACAACGCTCCTTCCCAGCTGCTTACTGGAGAGTCTGAGTTATGCTACCTCTCTACTTCCTTCCTCACTTTTGCAGCTCTCAAACTGCCAGTGAGAGTGACATGGGGGGTGTTTAGACATCTGAAGGCTTTTGACAATTCTGGTACATCTCTTTGTGTATACCGTTATGCAATTAAATATTTGCTATGATTTTGAAGAGTACTTCTCTCACAGTCCCTCAACATTCTTACAGGACTGGCTCACTGTGATACTCATGGAATGATTAATTTACAGATTCCATCTGCTGCAGATAGGGATCTTTTTGTTTCCTGTAGTAAAAAATGCAAAGGATCCCTGAGTCCTATGAAATGGAGAGATACTCTGACCAGTACTTATCTCCTGTATATCGTCATGCTTTATAGAAACTAATATTGCTCTCATAAGGTAAAAAGAGTGGTCCAAGTGGAAACTAGCTGGTTTCCTGGTGAGGAAAGTGGGTAATTCTGTTGTCTTCTTTGTAATGGCCACCCTATATAATATACTGGTGTATCTACCAGTGTGTATTAATAGCCAACAGCAGCCACAAAAGAGATTGTGAAGAGTAAGGCAGCATACAGAAATGCTTTCTTAGCAGTCAGTGACCTGTGGTGATTCTTGAACTTGAGCAGGCACGTTTTTAGATTGAAAGTATGCTCAAGCTGGCACACAGATAAATATTCCTCTCTGGAATGAGTGCTTTTTCTTTTGAGATGTGTCACATGGATGTTGGAGTCCCAGATGTACCTTACAGAGGGCATACCTGAGGAAAAATAGTGTGATGGCATGAACTGGCAAGTGTGTTTGAGCCACCCTTCCCCTGTGCTTATAAAGCTGCTAGCAGTTTTGGAAGCTTTGCCTCAGTAGATTCAGTGAGAATAGACAGGGCCATGGCACTGTTTAAGCTGTGTATAATAGTAGCCAATGTGAACAAATTTATTGATGTAGTGAGGTTCAGGTCTGCAACCACGAACTTCTTAATGCTTACTGTGAATTAAGTCAGCATTTTTTTTTTCGTGTGGACTATGTCACATACCATTTCATAATTTCCTAGAAGGAATAAGGAACAACTCTGGCCAAACAGCTGTCTGTTCTGGACAGAGTGTTTGAGCTAAAAGAACATACTCTTTCATATAACCTCCATTAAATTACTTTAGAGTAGAAGAAAATGCTTTGGAAGCTGTTTGTAGCAAGCTATAGAAGGTTTTCCTTGCAGAAATAGAGAAAGAGAACCTACAGACTGTGTGGGAAAAAAATAGACAGGAGCTTCTGGTATCCTGGACAAATCAACCAACCGCCAAAGGGCTGAGAGTAAGGAGGTTTGGGGGCTTTTCACAGAAAATAAATAAATACAAGGATGTGTGTTCCAAAAGCACCTCAGAGGTAGAGGCTCTGAAACACAAGTCCCATCTGGTTATGCTATAATGATTACTAGGAAGCTTAGAGATTCATAAAGAAAAGTTTGTACTGGGGAGATTCTTGAGGAAGTGAGAGGTTACAGGTCTTGGACTTGGCACAGCAACCTGTGAAGTTTCTTTTCTAAGGGCTATGTGCTTAATACTCCGAGATGGATATGGTCCAGCATCTGAATTTGAAAGATTCAACACTTGGCTAATTTGGAGAAGGGGATGCAAGGAGCTGGAGGGGATACAAGGAGTATAAGCAAGTTTCTATCCATTCAGTTCTGTGTAGGTAACTCACACTAGCAACATTTCCAATATAAGTGTTTTTGCACTAGAGGAGGCTATTATGTGTTTAGAATTAAAACTCTTGACTGTTACTGCTGTATCTGATCTGCCTCAAAACAAGCTTACAGACCGTAATCAGCAGTGGTTACTGCGGCAGCTACAGACAGCCGAGAAGCAGCACCTCGGGGCCGGCACTAACTTCTGGGTTATCCATGAGCTCTCTCTTCAGGCATCTCTAGGTAACTGCAAAAAGAGCACCGGCGAACGGCACTCGTGGAAATGAATTACAGATTAGTACATCACTGCAGCTGTGACACAGCTGATTGTGTGCGTCGTATCCCATAGATTCAAATGGTGGTCCCCAGCAACGGGCAGAGAACCATATTTTGACCTTTTACACCTTCAAGAGAGGCTGCCGAATCCCTCTTGCTGTCTGTATGCTGCTGCAGAGAGCTTCCACTATTCTGCTAAAAACCAAGCAAACTCAGGGCCTGATATTTCCATAGCAGAAGCTGAAAAGCCCGAAGTGCTGATCTGTTTGAATGTTTGCATCACAGAATCTCAAGCTGGGGGGGCAAAACCACCACCTTAAGGGACATTTCTGTGGAAACACCCTCTCCCTTGACCTATTCAATTGCTTCTGGTTTTAGTTCCTGTTAGAAATACAAAACCAGCTAGCTCTTCTGAACTCTGTCTCCCAGGATATACATAAATGTGGCAGTGTGGGTTGCACAATACCTGGAAAAGACCCTACCAGAAGACTCTTTGCATTCCATTCAAAAGAAGGGGAGAAAGAGGAAGGAAAAGCACAAGATAAATTGGTTATGTTTCTTGATTCATAAGTCAAAACACTAAGATACTATTTAGGTTTTTTCTCTGTATTTATAGATTAATTCTATTTTTTAGAAATGAGTATTCATTTAGTTGTATTCATGTAATTGCAGTAAAGCAATCTTATAGCTAGAAAAAACCCCCTGGGTTCATACTCTTTAATCTTCTAAGAAATAAACTTTCTTCCAACAAACAGCCATCTACTTATTAGCATACATTGTAGCTAAATTTTCCAGATACAGTAAGAAAACTTAATTCCATTCCCCTTTCTTGAAGTAAATGAATGTATACAAAAGAAAAATCCATTACTGTCCAAACCTATACACATTTATTCAGACGTTTAATAAAACAACCTGTTTTGATATGAAATGCAAATATCCAGGCTGCAAAACTGATCTTTGTATTAACTTTTTCTGTCTCTTTTTGTACAAACCTATCTTGTTAGAGCTCCTGAGGTTATCATGTTGCCATCATTTAAAGCATTCTTTAATGATGAAACCTGTTTAGTCTGAGAGCCTCTCTGTTGTGCCCACAGTCCATAAGATGAATCTTATTGCTAGTGTGAACAAGAAAATCACACAGTCAGATTCATGGTGACCTGTAATTTTAGTACAATTCATTTGTGTACTGTATGAGCATAATACATGAAGGTCCAAATATGAAAAAATCAGTTGATTAAAGACCTATTTAAGTATGTAAGAGGTGAAACTCTTTATTTCTGGGAATTGAATAGTTTTGGTTGGAAGAGGCCTTTAACATCATCAAGTCCAACCATTAACACAGCACTGTCAGGTCACGACTAAACCACCTCCTGAAGCACCACACCTACGTCTTTTGAATACCTCCAGAGATGGTAACTTCTCCACTTCCCTGGGCAGCCTGTTCCAGAGCTTGACAATCCTTTCTGTGAAGGGATTTTTACTAATATCATCCCCTGGTGCAATTTGAGGCCATATCCTCTTGTCCTATTGCTTGGTACTTGGGAGAACAGGCCAAACCCTACCTCACTACAACCTCCTTTCAGGTAGTTGCAGACAGTGATAAGGTCTCCTCATGATCCTCTATTTTTCCAGACTAAAGAACCCCAGCTCCATCAGCTCCTTCTCATAGGACTTGTTCTCTAGACCCCTCACCAGTTTTGTTGTCCTTTGTTGGACATGCTCCAGCATCTCAATGTCCTTCTTGCAGTAAAGAGCCCAAAACTGAACCCAGTATTCCAGGTACAGCCTCACCAGTGCCGAGTACTGAGAACAATCACTTTCCTAGTCCTGCTGGACACAATGTTTCTAAGACACCTTGTCATAGAAGGAGATGTGGTTAGTCAACCAACTATCAAGGAGATGGGGTTAGTCATTGCTAAGGCACATAGAAAATGAGGAGGTGATTGGTGGCAACCAACAAGTCTTCACAAAGGGCAAATTGTGCCTGACAAATCTGGTGGTCTTTTATGATGGAGTAACAGCATCAGTGGACCAGGGAAGGGCA
>VYZX01025925.1:128445-140443 GCA_013401335.1 Brachypteracias leptosomus
GACTAGAAGAAGTGTATTTTAATAAAATTTTCATTCTTTGAGAGTTTTTGCCCTTTTATTCTTACTGTTCGTTTTCATTCACGTCAGAAGAATTTGTCAGAGGGCAAAATCTTAGGCTAATTGAAGTCAGTGGAATATATGCACAGCCTCAGCAAATTTGACATCTCCAGCACATACTGTAATAGTCAAACCCCACAAAACAGTAAAGATCCAGCCTTTGCTAGCTAAAAGCACTTGTTCTCAAAGCAGGAAAGGCCAATCCTTGTCTTCAGGGATGCTAGTGTACCTTACATATTGGCTCTTACTTACCAGCTGGTTCTGAGTGATTTTTTTTTCACCTTAAAAAGCATAAAGGAAGATGTTTTAAGGGGTTTTTTTAAGCTACAAAAGGAGAATTAAAGTGAATTTCCCCTCTCTCCAAGTTTTAAAAACCACTTTGTCCTTATTGGAGAATCATCAAAAATTAGATGCTTGCAGCCACTTGAAAAGGTGAAACTATCAAGGGGAATCAAGGCTTACATTTTGACTTCCTCTAATTCCAGAGTGACGGGTCAGTAAGAAATAAGAGAAAGCTTTAATGTGCATATCAGATCTATTAACAGAATTGGTTACAAAAATATATTTGCCTTCCAAATAACTGGCATTGTGTTGAGAAAGTCTTTAGATATTTCTGAATTTCTTGTTTCCAAATGAACCCCAAAGTTTACTTTTGCCTTACTGGGAGCTGAAGTTTTAATGAGTTTGTTGTACAATTAAGACTGTTCAGTACCTAAGCTATAAAAAATGGGAATAGAATAAATAGGGATAAATATGTTGGTGTTTGTTTGTTTTTTAAATAAAATGCCTCACAGATGTGACTTTTTCAAAATAACATTTATTTTTAAGTGTAATGTAGTGATGATTTCATCATGAATAGTGTACACTATATTTTGTGGTTCATACCAACTACTGAGCAAAGGAGTGGTTCTTGATACCATCTGCACAAAGTAAGTTTTAGATTTTGCAGTTTTTTCCATGTAAATACTAAGTCTCCTGCCCTAAGAGTTCAAATATGAAAGGGATTTTATCATTAAGATTTCTCCATTGTCTTGACTGGAGACAGGACCTTTTCTACAGAGAGATCTTTTATGAACAGCGTACTGTACTGGCACCAGCCCCAAGACTGGCTTTCTTTTCTGGTTTTATGTGGAGTGCTGAAAATTAATATTGGCCATAGTAAACCTATGGGGGGTGGAAGGGAAGACATGTTTCTGTGATTGTCCTTTCTCTGGCATCTTGAATTAAAAGACTGGGTGAGGCTGCAGTACATTACTGTTAGAAGGTGCTTGTGGCAACGGAACTCTGAATAGACTAGGAGCTCTAGTTATCTGTGGGAGAAGAGAGCTGCTTGAAACATCAGGGCAACATGCAGTTTCACAGTAGGCTTCCAGAGCTCAGCACCCTACTGTTTATTCCTCTGCCATCTAAAAAGCCTCAGGAGCTAGAAGATGAGTTCAGGAATGGGAACAGTTCGGGTGTGTTTCCATATTTGGGTATATTGAGATCCAAAGGGAGTAGTTTTTAGCACAGGCTGGCCAAAACTTGCATAGAACAGGCAGCAGTGAAGTTCAGCTTTACCCAAATGTCTTCTTAGCTTGAACCTGAACCACTGGCTGATATTAAACCTCACATTTTCTTATCTTTCCTGAATTTAGCCCAGGGAAAACATCAACCATGATCACTAAGTCGAAAAAGAAAAAAGTATAAAGCAGCTTTCTTCTTTGGAGTATAGATGCAACCTGAGTTCCTGTCACTATGCACGTTGGTTTAATGGGTAACTTGCAGTGATAACTTTATTCAGAAAATACAAGAGAGCAGCCCTTTTCCTAAGAAAGAAGAAATTTTGTTAGACATGTGCCTTGCTATTTAATTTATTTGAAAAAATGGCATTGGAATAGATTTATGTGCAAATAGATTAGAATCTAGATTTGCTTGGCTTTTGGAAAAGTATCTATCACCTTACATGGAGATGAGGGAAAACTTACGGTGCAGCAGAAATTATTTGCAGTAGTTTATGTCAACATTTCCTTCAAAAGTAGTCTGTGCTCCCTACTCTGAAAACTTTATGGCTTCTGTATTCATATTGCTACCTCTAAGTATGTACATGTATCAAAACAGTCTCTGACTACTGGATCCTTCAGTCTACTGCTGGAATCCTGGAACATTGATAATGAATGAGATCTTCCATTATGCATAAAGCTAGTAAAAAAAAAAAAATCACTTTTGTAAGCTAACAACACTAACAAATGTTATGTAAAATATGTTCTCTCAATCCACTCCATTGAGACAATACAAGGGCAACAAATGTACCAGATTGCAGAATTTTGTATTAAGATTGTTGCTAAGTTTTTTCTCACACCTTCTAATTTAAACCCTTCCTACTTTATGCCCTACCAAGCCATGGGACCTCTTCCTCATCTTGGCCAATCAAGCCATTCACCCCAGCAAGAGATGAGAGGTTTGGTAGGGAGGATACCTGTTCTGATACATCTCTGTGCAAAGCCATATCAGATGGCATTCAGTGGCTCCATACTTGCCTTCAGGAAGACCTGTACACTTCTAAGCATTCTCTGTGCTGACTTTACTCTATCTACCTTTTCTTCCCCTGCCCCATACTTGCTCCTGTGACAAGAACAAATTAAATTGTCATATTTTGACCTACCTACACTGTTACAAAGCTTTCAGCTGACTTACATTTTTAAGTAAGACTAATCCTACCACAACTGAGATGGTAGTAAAATGCAGAATAGTCTTACTGTAATGAATTTCTTGGTAAGAATGCTTTATTATGTCTCACTGTTTCTGAATGTAATTTGTAATCTATAGGTTTTCTAAAAACCTGCAATTGCTCATTTTATTTCTTTAGGCTTGCATAGTCTCCTGCAGGGCAGAACCAGCAGACTTAGAGATGCAAATCCTCTGTAATTCCTCTGAAGTGATGAAGCACTGGTGAAATAAATCTGGTTATCTTCTTAACAGTAGTATCTACAGTCTGTAAGTGCTGTCCTGCAACAAGTGATACTAAATGGGAGAGAAATGCAGCCAGTGTGATTGAGAACATTCAGATTCAATCTATCACTGTCAATTATTGTCTGCAAATGAGTGTCTGCCCTTTGCCATGACCTCACTTTCTTCTCTGAATAAGTTTCTGTCCTAACTTATGTCTATGATTTCCAGTAAAGGGTTTAAAACATGCTGGAATACCTGTCACAGAATTACAGCAGTTTTGATAAAGTAATCTGTCTAGGCCAGTTTACGTTCCTTCTTGAGCTTGCTAATACAGCTATGCTGATTTTGGCACTGTAATATGGACAAGCTTTCTGCACTCTTTGAAATGTCTGAATTCTTTCTCTTCTAGCTTCTAGTTCCCTTTTTCCCACTGCAAATGAGTCCCTTCTGACAATTAACTTGCTCAGCTGTCTGTCTTTTGGAAATGGTCTTTGAAAACTGGTTTGTCTGAAGTATCCATGTTTATTTATCTGAGTCAGTGCTTGGGGATTCTTGTGGTGTTATACCAATTCAGCTAAACACATTTGTTCAGCCATGTAGAAAAAGAGATAAAGAATAAAACCATCCTCTCAAAATTGCACAGGAAATATAGATTAACGGAATTTATTAGCCCACTTGGGACCTGGCCATAAAGCTGTGATAGTCTTTTATCATTACACATAAATGACAATTAGTGTATCTGTTTTTGTAGATAAGAAAGGATTTTACAACAACACTTAGGCATGGATGAAGAAATTAAAAATGTTTGTGAAGACCTCAAATGCAGCTTCTTTTTTGTTCTAAAGCAGTTTTTACAGCAACTGCTGGAGTCTCACTAAGTCGGGAGCACTGGAATCTCACTACATTGAATAGCTAATCAGGGGAATCTTTTAAGTCACTTCTGTTATGACAATTATCTCTTTACAGGCTCTTCAGAATGGCTAATTGCATGCTTAAGTAATTAAAGAGAAGGTGCTCAACACTGAAAGCTGAAATCACTCAAATTTAATCAGAGATGAGGGATTATAGCTGAGAGGTTTGGATTGTTCTACCATTAACTAATTTGTCAAAGGTAACACTAACTGTCCGCTCACTTCCTTGATTCATTTGAATGATGGTGGTGTAATTCGCTGTGCTAACCTATATCTAATCAGTGTAACTTGTCTGGGTTTCTTTGACATTTATGGATGTCTTTGCTATCATTTAGCTCAAGCTTTTTTTCTTTTTTTTTTCTCTAGTCTTCCCGAAAGATACGGCTTGAGATAAATTCTAATGATTCCCAGTGATGTATTTCTCGGTAGCTAGTGTTTCTGCTTTCCTGACCTTCAAATGGGCTCTGAGAATTAAATATTTTCCCTACCAGTTCATGTTTTTTCCATTGTGAATGAGGAAAAATATTTAAATTTAGTCAATTTTCCTCTTGAAGGTCAAGTCTCTTTTGTCTCATCATTTCCCATCCAGAACTGACTTTTTTATGAACATGACAAAGGGAAAATTGTTAGTTTGTATGTGCATAATCGTGAGATAATGTTGTCAGGTTGCTTGTAGTGGATATTTGTACGTAATACACACTATTAGAGTTATAGTTAGATTCAGTAGGAAGCCTTTATTTTAGGGTTACTGCGCTCCTTGCCTTCACATTGCCAAAATTTAACTATGTTGACAGAAAATTTTTCCATGTCTGATCTCTGTTCTAGCCTGGACTATTTTGACAGCTGACGGCAAGCTCTCCACTGGTTCCTGCCCTGAATCCTTATTTTGCTCAAGTGAAATAAGGACAACTAATTTTTCTTGCCTTCACACATCCCATCTCAATTTGTTTCTATTTGAAGCTTTTATCAAGAGAGTTCTGTCATACAGAACATGGATGACAGAAAAAAACAGTTCTGTCTTCCATCTAGCAAGGATTAGCTAGGAAGATTTTTTTGACTGGCAGATGGTTACACTAGTCCATTATTTCTTTCTAAAATTCTGGCTGGTTATTCACACCTTGGATACTACTCATGAAGTAAAATTTTGTCTTAAGTGACAGTGGTTTGATTTGAAGCACTCTTTCAACTTAAGTTAAGACTCAAGTTGGAAAATATTATTGTTGCAAATGAAAAAGCCTGTAATTTCCATTACAATAAAATGCCTGGACATATGCACATGTAAAAGACAAAGGGTGCAAAGCAAAATGAGAGTTTAGAAATACCAACTGGGTATTGTTAGTGGGAAGCTCAGACTGCTGGGCTTCTTTCTTTCAACTTCTTTAATGACAGAATATGCTTTCCACAAGAATTCTCTCTTGCTTAGTGTGTGAAATGGGAGATAATCAAGTTCCTGTAATATATTGAAACTGGGCTTTGGATTCCAGGCTCTCTGCTGTGAGAATTGAAGGCCAGTTCTTTCCTCAACAGTGAGGAAAGTGGAAGACAGCAATTAAGAGAGTCACACTGAAGCCTCACACTGTGAACATGGACAACAGGGACCTTTCTCCTATGCCTTTTCAGGGGTTCTCTTTGGCTTGTTAATCACCAACCAGTTGCACTGTAATTGAACTAAGCAAAGTCTGTTATCCATGGCCTGTTTCTTCTCTCATCCTTTGGGGAGAAGGTTTATTATGGCAGTTTTGTTTTGGAACATTGTAATACACATGTTGATTTATCTTGGGGAAGGTCGGTCAAAGACATTTGCCCTTTACTCTGTATTGAAGTTGAGATTTACAGTAATTCCTAGTTTGATGGGAACAACTCTAATCTTTGTGTCTGACTGTAAATGTCTGTCTCAGCTTCAGGCTTGATGTAATTTTCTTTTAACATGCGAAGAGGCAGGTGAAGATTCAAAGGGAAGAATGTCTTGATGAAGTACAACTGACTGTTGGGTGCAAAATTGCCAGGATATTATAAATTGTGGAAAAAATGCTGGTGACTGTTAATAATTCACTGGGCATTCTCAACAGCCCAGTGTACCCTGCTTTCTAGCTTCATATCTAAGCCTTTTTTTTTTTTTCTTCAGAATCTAAATCTTCTTTATTCCTCTTTAAACAGTTATAAGTAACTTGCTAATTTTATCTTTTTGTGAAATCTAACCAAGAAATGAGTTTCAAATCAATTCTGCCTCAGCAGGGAGCAAATTCTCTTTTTTTAAGCAATCAAACTTTATAGGGGAGCAAATTCTATAATTGACATCCTGTGATACTTGCTGGTGGCTGTAGGAGGGAAAATCCTGGATTGTGTCACAGTCAACAAGAGAGAGAAGCAATCAGAGCTACTTAAATGTAGTAATATTAAAATCTTAAAGTAATAGTAATTAATAAAGTAACAATAAAATACTGAGACAAATATTTCAGTTTGAACTTGGTCTGCAGTGTCTGTCAAAGTATGGGGCTGATATGCCTGGGTTTTATGTACATATGGGAACATTATGTTCATGGTGTATAAATTACATAGGCTTGATAGATTTTTGTTATCTACTAATGTTTGTCTGGACATGGTTCTTTGCAATTTGTCAGGGCACTGAAGGGTTTGGGGACTCCGTGGAGACTGTGGAGACCCCCTGAGGCGCCAGCCAGGGCTCTGCAGCCTGGGCCTGTCCCACCCACCCACCAGGGAGCTGGGCAGCTGGGGGCAGCCCTAGCCCTGGGCATCAGCCACTTCCCTGGGGACAGAGCCAGGCTGAGGCCATGATGGGACATCAGGCTGTGGGTGGGCCCAGCTTGGAACCAAAGGCTGTGCTGTGGGGAGCTGGAGACTAGCTCTTCTGTGGTGTTGCTGGAGCAGGGACTGATGGCCCTGGGAAGAGCTGAGGTGATGTCCTTGGCCCATGGAGTTGGCCTCGAGGACAGCTGGTCAGAACAGTAGGTCATAGAAGTGCCTTCAGGGCCCTCAAATAATTGATATAAATGTCTATAAATATCTCCCACTGCAGCTGAAGAGTAGAAGAGAAACTTTTGAGCTTTAAGTTTTGAAAGGCCTGTGACAAGTACAAATCCCATGTTTGGAAGTGCCTATAGATCTGGGGTGGAGTGGGGGGAGTGAACCTAACAAAAGAGGTTACAGTGGAGAGTGCTTGGTCCTAAGAGGGGAGGAAAGGGTGACTCAGTTGGAGGGAGACCCTGTCTACAAAAAATGCTCCAGCTCTACCCTATTTCTGTCAGCCTGGGATCTGAACTGTAGAATAAGTTAAGTTGGTAGTGATCTCTGGGGGCCAGCCAGTCCAGCCCCTTGCTCAAAGCAGGTCTTATGAGGTCAGGGCTGTGTCTGTTTTTGTCCTGAATACCTCCAGAAATGGAGATTCAACAGCCTCTCTGGGCTGTGTTGCAGTGTTTGACTACTCCCTTGGTTTAAACAAGCAAACAAAAAGACCTTATATCCATTTGGAATTTCCCATGCTTCAACCTGAGTCTGTGCTCTCTTGTCCTATCATTGTGCACCTCTGAGAAGAGAATCTGACTTTGTCTTCATGTCTTCTGGTCATGCATTTATAGACAGCAATACAGTCTTCCCTTAGCCTTCCCTTCTGAAGTTTGAATAAACACAGTTCTCTCCACTTCTCATCTTTTGTATGCTTCAGCCCTTAACCATCTTTGTGTTCCTCCACTGAACTCATTCCTTTATGCTCATGTGTTGTATATAATAGTCCAAGGCAAAATATCTTGGCTTCATACGGTCTTCTAGATCTTCCAGATAACAGTAACTGTATGTCCTAATCAACATGCTACATAGACATTCTTTCTTTTGTAGACACCTTATGAGCTTTATGTAAAATGGAACAACATGACTGTGAGAGACTGATCACTTCTGAACACTTGATATCCTCAAGGTTAGCTCACCTTTCCTGTCTCTGGGGAGAATTAAGTTCAAATGCCTATTCTGTTTAGAAAAGGAGAATTTGAATCTGTGTCTTTCCTACATAGGTGATCCCTGGAGCTACTGTTCTGTCAAATAAGATGTGGATTAAACCCATTTTTTCCCCACTGACAAATCAGAATTTGCAAGTGACATAGATCAGTGTAGTATTATACAGCGAGTAGTTTAGTGACCTCAGGATTTTATATCACTGCCTGAGCCCTTACTTTTACATAAGGGTGTTTTTGTGGCAAATGAATAGATGCCCAGGTAATTTAGATTCTTTCCAGATGGGATATCAACTGAAGGGCAAGTCAGAGGATTGAAATTTTACACTTGGGCTCTAAAAATGGGGTTGAGCATGCCTTTATGCACATGCCCAAATTTGATCTCATTTTCACAGCACAGGTATTCACTGTTTACAAGAAGGGAACCTGGAGGCTGCAAATGAATAGATAACTGGAGTATGTTCCATTTTAACAAACCTCAATATATTAGTAAAGATATATGTGCTTTTGGCTGGTATAACTATTTGTTTTGAAAGTGGCCATGAAACCAAGCTATTATGACCAAAAGAATAGTAGTGGCCTGGGTTTTTTTTTCATGTGTCTCCCATGAAAAATTGGAGAAGAAATGACTAGTATGGAACAGGCTTTAGGGCCACAGTTAAATGTTCTTTTCCCAAAACCCAGTTGGAGCCATAACTTTTTTTCATATCAGATAAGCTTGAGGAGAAAAAGGTGGCAACAACTTTAGATTCATGCTAAATATTAGCTACAGGTTTAGAGCTCTGTACCTGAATTGCATCAGTACCCTGTTTTACACTTAAGAAAATGCAAGTTTCTAACCATATTTATAGGCAGCTCTGCAGAAACTCAGTGCTTTCTCATCTCAGAAGGTTATTAATATCCAGTCAGAATATGAGATGAGCTCTGCAAGTGTTCTACAGAAAAGACATGCTTGGTAGGAGTGCACTAGATTGTGAATAGAAGTATTGGAGTTTT
The DNA here is from genome assembly GCA_013401335.1 of Brachypteracias leptosomus. NCBI lineage: Eukaryota > Metazoa > Chordata > Aves > Coraciiformes > Brachypteraciidae > Brachypteracias > Brachypteracias leptosomus. The sequence goes on from VYZX01025925.1 coordinate 137,306, forward strand.
TTCTTGTACCAAATTTTTCTCTTTTTGAATAGATTCCTACAATCACTTTTGGTGGAGATGCATGCCATTTTGATGGCTTCTGAAGACAGGATGATTCTCCTTTACAAATGAGGGCTCTAGATCATGGACTGGCTGTGGCCAGTATTACTTGTACGAAGACAGGATCAAGTGATATGCTCTCTTTTTGAAGCTCAGAACTGGCTCATAACATCTCAGCAGGCAAAATCAATCTTGTGCTAGTGACATGGTCAATTTTGTTGGAGAGACAGGCAAGATTAGGAAAAGGGACTATAAGTGTAGTCATTAGAGATTTGGAATATACTAGGTGATTTAAGAGATCCCTGAGAGGAAAGATAGGAGTGTACATTCTCTCTTTTCTGTGAATTTATTTCTTCTGATGCTTCCCTGTTCACCTTCTAATTCACTTAGTATTTGGCATTCACAAGCACCTTATAGCTGTTTATATTCACCTCTTCTTCCTCTGACAGGTCTTCCTCCTTTTTTAGGGGAATAAGAGAGAGGGCTGCTCTGGGACACAGCTGGAGGGAAGTTCCAGAGAACCAAACCTCCCCTTGCCTTGCAGGAGATAGCTGCTCTCTATTCTGATAGCCAAACAATGGTGCAAGTGCAAGCTCTGACTCTCTGGCAAGAAAAGCAAGAATAGGGGCTGTGCAGACAAGCAGCTGTTCAGGCTAGACACCTAGCCACGTGCATATAGAGTCATCAATGTGTTGTAGCTTGCAGTCTGCCGTGCAAGACAGTCTCCAGCTCTGTGTGCCCTGATAAGGAAATTGTGGTGGGCTACTGGGATTGAGTTGGATACAAGAAAATGTGATCAGATTAAAATCATTATTGTCTTGGTGGTGATTGATTGATAGTGTGCTTTTGATTACTTTTAATTTTATGAACCACTAGGACTGTGTAAGATGGTTATTTTTCCTTTTTTCAGAAAAAGCCACCATTAGTCCATGAGATAGTTTAAATACCAGAATCACATAGGACTTGGGAAGGTCTTTTAAACAAGAAAAGAAAGTTGAGATGAATAATAAATCATAAAGAGTGAGAAATGTTCTGTGGAACTAATAGGAACCAGATTAAACAGAAGTTAAGCAGTTGCCAAAATACTAAAAGGACTTTGCTTTTTTATTGTTAGTACAGAATAATTTAATTTCTATAATATTAACTTTATTGGAAAGAGAAACCTTTCTTTTCTAAATATCTTCATCCAGTGATATTTGTACTGTCCTCATTCTGTACAAAACCCAGCTAAGAAAGATACTGAAATTCAGAGATGTTATCTGGATGGGTCGCATGGTGCAGGGACACGGAGATGTTTGTCAGGATCAGCAGGATTTTTGTGAGAACTGCTTATTTATAGAAAAATGCAGTTTTACTTCACTAAAAGTATTCACTTAATTCAGTTAGTCTTGGGTAGTGATTTTGCCCAAACAACTGCCCTGAATTTTTAGCGTTTCTGAAATGTTTTTCTTTTGTTTGTTTGAATTCTTGATACTTGGCTAACAAGGTAGGTTCATTACTACTGGAAAAACTGGCAAAGACTAAATGGTTCTTGTACCCATCCTTGTGCTCTAGAATGTTTGTGGTTAACGGTGTCCTGAGACTGGTCTCCAAGAGACCTCATTCAAATCCTCTGAATCACAGCGGACTTGAAAATGATATATCCCATTACTCAGAAATTGTGGTAACCCTTAGGCTATGTGGCATGTGCTTGGTACAGCCAATACATCCTCCAGAGGCTGACTGGGAAATTGAATTTTCACACAGACAGATCCTGAATTGGGACTACTTGTTTCGAATATTAGATTCTATCCAAAATAATTTTTTAAACCCTCTTTTTTTTCTTAATTTTTGGCAGAAAGGCATTTTCGGTTGACATTTTAGTAAAGAATGAAGATGAAAAGCAATTACTTGTTTACAATTAATAGTAAAAGTGACAGATGTAATAGGACTTGAAACTGTTTCAGTTCCAACTCTGTCTCTGATTTGGTTTACCAGGAAATGGTACTCTCACAGAAATTTACTATTGCACATACATAGAGGATAAATAGGATCTTCCATATACAAAAGACATTTTTAATGTCTTTACTAGAAATAATGACCTAACAATGAAAGTGCATCGTTCTCTTGGATAAGTTCAAGACCAAGGAACTAGACTTCTATCACATCAGTAGATGTCATGGGGTATCACTTGAAAGAATATATATATACACTTTAAGTCAAATGCAACTAAAGAGCTCAATAAATATGTGTGAAAACTGCTGAAAACTTTAAATAGAGTAGACCAAGTCGCTAGGTGGGAAAAAGGTTAGAAAGTTAAGGGAAACTATTAAATAGTCATGTTAAAATAAAAGCCACCACCAAAAAAAATCCTAATCAGCAATACTAATATGGGTGAATGTGATTACAGACTCGTAAGGGTAGACGGAATCTTTTTAATTACTTTTTGAGTCCTGTAAGAGGTCAAATTTTACCTTTTTTTATACTATTTCTTGATTTTGACTAGCATAAGAAAGAAGATAATTTGGCCATATGTTTAGTACTAGAAGCAAAGTTAATCCTTTGAGCTTTGAAAGTCAGTTTGTAATCTAAACTACTAAAAGAGATTTAATTGATTTGGTATTCTCACATTGTTGGATTCCATTGAAAAAACGTGTGTTAAAACCACTTATTTCCTGTGAATGGAAAAGGAAATGAAAAAATGAAAAAAACCTTACTTCCAGTAAGATTTCCAGAAATCCATGGAACCAACTTATCCTTGTCTACTTTTTTTGTAGACCAAAGGCCCACTAAGCCATATAGTTAATTTAGGATAAGTAGCTATATAGAATATAGAGATGTATCTTCTTTGCTCTGATAACTTTGGGATGGTTTGGGAAAAGGTTCTTTGGCTTGGCTCTTGATGCTTGGAGTTTGTCTCTGCCTCTGCTTCTGACTTTGCTTCTTCCCCAGCTCTTTTTATGTGATGTTAGCTAAGTGCAAGTTATATTACATGTCTACACAGAAAACTGACCAGTTCTACTGACACATCTGACTTGCTGAATGAATTAAGATTCATTTAAGGTGCAGGTTACAATTTATATCACAACAGCCTCTTCTTAACTTTAGGGAGTTAGGTCT
>VYZX01025925.1:143809-156718 GCA_013401335.1 Brachypteracias leptosomus
TCAAGTAGAACAAAGATAAAGAGCATTTTTGGCACTTAAGGGTCTGAATTGACTGCTTTTAATAACTGGTTGTTAATTTGTCTCAGAAAGCCTTTCTTAACTCCTGTATTTATCTAGTGTGGTACCAGAGCAAGAGAAGCATATGCTCTATGACATGTTCTACAAGCTGCACCTAAGCTGAAGTGTCCTTCTTGTGAAGAATTGCAAAGTCCCATGACAGAATAAAGATGTGGTTTGAAATGCCCTAGAATACTCTTTTGTAGGCAACAGTCTGTGAATAACTGTCAAATGTACATGCTTTTCAAGCAAATAGAAGAGCAGGACAGCTGTAAAACAGATGTGGAACTCCTATCCTTAAATAACAAGCAAGTGTTCCCATTGTATGGGTCCCAATAATTGGTATATTTGCTTCCTTTTCTTCTTAACAGTTAATATCAAAAGAAGACTAGTGTTTACAGATTGTCCAAGAACAGAGGACAGTCTGAAATAAGGGGCAACAAATATAATATAATCAGGCATTGTTTAAAACATCTGCTCCCATTTAGGATTTGGACTATCCTACATTTGTTTCACATGCTTTTTAAATGTAATTGTTTGCTCTATTCAATCTTAAGTAAAATTTCTGATTTGTTTCTGACTGTAATAGTTACAGAGAAATTTACCCTAATACTAATGTTGTGAACCATAAGACTTTAGAGATCTTGAATTTGAAACCTTGTAATCTTGTATCATAAAATTAACTAAAATTTAATTTTTATATTAATTTTATTTTTTCCAGGTTTNTCTAGCAGCTGTCATTTCTTCACACCTCTCTGGCTCTCCTGCTCACCTCTGTGTTGACAGCACAACAAATTGCAAAATGCTTGTCCTAGAAGAGTAATGCAAACAATCTGACTGGTGTAGACTAAGAGGCTCAAAAAGTATTGTCTAGAATAATAGGGCTTAATATTGTGGGAGGGAGTTTAAATACAGTTAGTAGAGATTAATTTAGCTGTAGCATCATACATAAATTAAATATGAAAAGGAGCTAATGAGTTGTAGCACCAAGGACAATCTATAGTGGTCTTACTGATTTGTTTTGTTGGGGTTTTTTTGTTTGTTTTGTTTTCTCAATAACAACCAATAAGTCATTCTTTAAAAGTCTCAATGTCATTTCCTAGTTTTGAAAACCTGGTCAGAAGACAACTTCTCTTTCTGTGTTTACTGGAAATATACCCTAGATGTAATAGAAGTCTTTTGGCTCACTGGAAAACTGTTAAAATGAGCAGCCCTATGTCAAGGAGTCCTTTGGTAATTTCCTAGAACACTGCAGCACACTCTGTGGTGCATGCTGGGCTTCCTTTGCATAGGGAGGAGGGATGAAGTCAAGCTTGGCTTTTTTCTCTTAGTCTGTGGAATCTCAGTCAGCCTCAGTGTATAGTGTTACAAGTTGAATAAACACTGAAACATTCCTGACAATGCTATAAAAACATCCATAACGAGAATTTAAAGACCAAACATCCTAGGATACTTTTAAACATGTTGATTTGTGCTACTTGTTACAAAAACCTTATGGGATGTGGCAGGGTTTTGGAAGCTTGCTGGGCTCTTCATATTACGCTGCCTGAACTGTGGCCAGAGTTTTTACATGCATGCAAGTGGGTTGTGATTGCCAAAGAAATATTTGTGCTTTTCAAGAAGAAACAAAACCCTTTAATTCCTTTTGCAACTTTACATCCATTCACATGTTGCCTTTAGGAGGAAAAGTATAAAAAAGTTGTTTGAAGGTAGAAATAAATTATTATTCTTTATGAGATCTTTCATATCTGGGTCTGGGTTTTTGGTAATTTGTGGTTTTTTGTTGGTTGTTGTTTTTAAATTTTATTTTAAATTCATAAATGCTAGCTTGGCCCATGAACACAGGTAAGTTTCACTACAAACACAAAGAGGCAGAATTACCTAGCAGCACCATGAAGCTATGTTGCCTCAGTTAGAAAATCTTTACACCCTTTTGGTTAGACTTGAAACTCAAGCTCTCTGACAAGTGTTGCTGAATCTTAGCTGATACCAGCATTCTCTAGCTAAGAGAGATGCTGCTTTATGTATACATGCTTATATTGGAAAGACACCTCCTAAGAGCAGTCTGCAAATAGTCAAGTACTCTTGTGGCAGGGAATGACTGCTTCTGTTAAGATTTTTTTCTTTTCTTTTCATTTTTTTTTTTTTTTCTTCTTGTAGATGGTGAATGTTTTGGATATGTCCATGTTTGGTGTCTGATAATATTGTGCTTACAAATTCCAATGTCCTGAAAGGATGCATTTTGAAATCTCCTCCAAGGTCTAAACTGAAACTTTTTCTTCTCTCTCCTGTCTTGTAAGCTGAAAATTTGTTAATACTAGAGGTAACAGCTATGACAAATTCTAGAGTTGTACTTAGTGTCAGAGGAACTCTGACACTAGAGGGTCACAGAGTAAATTTCTTTGTTGGGAAGATATCTTCTGAAGGCTGGTGCAGGCATGCTTTCTAACCACTGACAAGAACAAAGCCCTAGTGATCAGTGAATCACTGAATGCAGTGCTCTTCCTCTATCGATTCAGACTGTTCCCCTGAAGAAGCACTTTAAAGATCTGATCTGTTATTATTGTGTCTTATCCTAGTTTATGCTTTTAATTTTACAGCCAATTTCAAATATATGTGCTGGGGTCTCACAATTTTTGCTGAAGCTACTCAGGGGGCAGTACAGCCATACAGTAAATACTTTGAAAACCACACTAAGTACTTTACGTTTATATCAAGCTGTTGGTTTAGAGAGATGCCAGGAGATAAAATATGATAAAATGTTCAAGGAAGTACTTAACCCCAAATATTCCCCCCAAAATACAGTTCATACATGTGAACTAAGTTTCTGTTTGCATTTTTTTAGCATGTATTTCAAATGAGACCTGAATGTACTCTAGTTAGTACACTCTGATGACCCACACTGTGAAGGTTCTTCTTGATGGGAATTAAACAATTCTATGATTCTATGAGCCTCCTTAGATCTGGTTTCTTCTTGTGGAAGATGCTGCTTTCGCACTTTCTCCTTCTGTGTAACAAAGTGGGATATTAATAGTCAAGTATGCAGTCTGTCGTACATCCCCATTTTTCGTGACTTATCTGTGGAAAACAGAGACAGTGACAACACATCAATGTTATATGTTGCTGAATAAACATCCCGAAATCTATGTGAACTACGTTTGCAGATTATGTGAATTAGTCTTATGCACATCACCGTATTCATGGATTTTTGTTGCAATAAGGGTAGCTAGAGGCTTGCATTTTAAATGAGCTGAGTTTTTGATAGAAGGAGACAGGAGGCTGGGTGAGATGCTGCCACGTGTTATTGACAGTGCCAGCCCTCTATTAGTTCAGTTTGTGAGATTGGGAATACTTCATAAGCATCCATAGCTGGTGTGGACTCAGAGTGATACTCTGGATGCTGGAAGAAGCTTAACACCCCTCAGGATTTAGTGTTTCAGTTAATTTGATAGCTCTTCTGGCAGGTAATTTTTTCTAACATAATGAATATGTAACGTTACTCAGTAGTGAGCCAGTGTTCAAAATTATATCTCAAATAATTTAGCTATGCTCTAAGGAATTGTATTACACTATATAAAGATGGCTAAGTTAAATCTATTAATTAAAAATGTTAGATGAACTCTCTGTTTTAAAGGCTATGACTCGATGGTCAAGATATACCATAAGTAAGGGTGGACAACAGTGCTATTGCAGTTAATTAAATCATATTTGATTACAGATTTTGCTCATTTTCTAAGTATATAATAAGAATATTCAACTACTTGATAGAAAAAAAACAATATATTTATTGGAGAACGGGAAAGCAATAGCTCATCTTGTGTATATTTGTTTTGTTCTGCCTACAATATCAGTGTCTTCTAAGAGGCAAAATGTATTTCTCTCATGATCAAAATTCATATTTTTATGTGATAATGTGTACTTCAAGAGACCATGTGCTATACAAAGATATTAATAACACTAGCCTAAAATAATTTGCATCGGTATTTTTCAACTATGCTCTGTGTGGACTCTCGTAAAATCACATATTGGACCATAATTTCTTGTCTCTGCTCTCTCCTAAAGACTACATGGAAATTATGTGGGAAGGAGCAAACTGGCACTAGCCAAGATCATGCCTATAAACACATACATTGGATGCAAATATCAAAGGAGTCAAAGAGCGTGGGGACCTCCATTTTTGGAGCTTCCAGAACACAAGAGTGGAACTGACATCTAAACTTCAGCATCAACAAGAGTTCATGCATGGTATCTGATATACAGAAATGGAGCCCGTGAGTCTTCATGGGCGTTTGGCACTGCTGAGAGGGAAACAAAAGTGGCTTTCTGTCCTATAGCAGCAACATAATGGTGTGTGTTGAGTCTGCAGGACAGCTAAGGTAACAACACAGCAGCATGGTCTTCCATACATACACTCATGAAAGAACCTCTCTTTTCTAGGTAGTAAGTACTGTGTTGCTCCTTTTACCATTACAAGAAATCTCATCCAACCTAGCTGGTACTGCTGCATGAAGTCAGATAATTCTGCCTCATCTGCAGTCTGTTTCTCCTTGTGTGTTTTCTTCACAATCTTTTTGCTTCTTTCTTCCCAGACCTAAGGTTTAAGTTATTAATGAAGTTACCTTTATTCAAGAAGTTTTTTCAATTGCTCTGTCATTGCTGGTAAAGAAGTGCAGGAGTCTGAAATGTGTCTGTGTATAGAGGGAAGTAGAGGTGGTGTATTCAGCAGTTCTGGTCTGAGCTTTGAGAATACCTGAAAGTCAGCTCAGAGTCAAAGAGGAGTGTGAAGCTAGATTCTTATTTAGACAGGTAAATTTAGCAGGAGGAGAAGCTAACAGGTGCCTAATCACAAGAAGTTTGGTCACCTCTCGTGTCTCCAGAACATTAGAATAGCTCTAAGAAAACAATGGAGCATGTAGATTTCTGGACACACACAAAGATTACAGAACGAGGACTTCTAAGCTCATTATAAAGGCAGAAGGATTGAATAAAATTTCTGTGGTGTTTAAAAGAAAATAAACATAACACTTGGTACACATATGAATAATTTTTTTTTTCATTATTTCTGTGTTTTATAGAAGTAAAAACTGCCAAAATAGATTTGAATAATACTGAAACTAAAAAAAACCTTGCTAAAACCCCCAACACCTCCCATCCCTATTTCAATACTATTTTGTTATTTTCCCTTGTTCATATCCTTTTTTATAATCTTCAGAGATAAATGTCTTTTCCTTCATTATTTACTTATGTGCTCATTCACAGTTTGGCACTAGTCAACTTATGTTTGCTTTTTTCTGAGTCAGACTTCAAACATCTCCCCATGAAACCGCCTATAAATTTTCAAGTACTTGAGTAAAACCCTATGTGATGAGGGCAGGGAAGGGTTTAGAGGTGCTAGTCATAGACAGCTGGAATATGTTAGTTGTCCTATTGAAAATGTGCTAACGTTGCTTGGGTTATAAGACATTTTTTCATCCTTCTTGTTCTCAAGAAAAGAGAAAACTAAGTTACATTTGTTCAGTATTGCTGCCTGCCATGCTTGACGGAAAACATCCCTTGTGTTACTCAGCTGCCATCCATGCACAGCACTTACAGCATTGGTTTTCTACTGCATATGTGGCAAAGGAATGCACTAGAATGGAGCTAGATGACTGCTGTCCTTTCAGAGAGAGACAGTTTTTCTCTGTTGCTTGCACGTGCCGTCTCCCTACTTCCAGCAGGCTTATTTGCCATCTATTGAGCTCAACTTTAAGCATTTTGTTTTGTCTTCAAGGCTTTGTCTCAAACAATCTGTCTTCCATCTTTTGGATGAAGTCATTAGAGGAGAAAGGAAACTGTTATACTTCTCTTGACTGTAATGAGGTTATATGACTTTGCAGTGACTAGACAACTGGCTTGTTATCTTCTTTTGTTACCAAACGATCCCATAACTCAACCATGGCACACTCATTGACTCCCCTATTTTCATGTCTTCTTTTATGTGTTTCATATTGCCTATTCTTTATGATGCTGTAATGCCTTGCTACCCATTACATATCATGCCAGTTTCTGTTCCAAAGCCCTGCTGTGGTACTTGTGGGAATGCTTGCCATACCACTATCCTTCAAGCACAAATACTTCTGTAGCTATACCCTGTGCAACAGAAATGTCATTCCACAGAAAGCCTGAGTTTTGAACTGATCTCCACTCTACTTTGTCCCATTCCTACTGTTGATTTGATTTATTCTTGTAGAAGTGGCTCTTAAAAAGTGCCACTAGCAGTACTGTTGGTAAAATCAACTTGAGGTTTTTTTCTGACATTTCAGCAGTAAATCTACACATGTAGGAAAACGTCAGAAGTATACTGTTCAACACCTATGGCTGCAGACTGATCTGTTTTTAATATATCCTAGGATCAAGCTGACAAAAATATTTTGATTCTACTAAGGACAATCTGTCATTTTCAAGAGTGAGAGGGAAAAGTATTCTTTTCCCATTTATATATCTACTCTAACTGCCAAGCTTTCAGATGATACAATTGTTCTCCTAGTACTAAATGTCCAGAAAAAGCTCAGCTAATTCATGTCAGTGTTTTCTACCAGTTCTTCTGATCTCTGCCTTGAGATTGTTGCTTCACAAAGGAAACAGATTTCTGAGAAAAGTAGCCAGTGCTGAAGATATGACATCCTCTCTTCAGTAATTTTGGAATATATTAAAGAACAATTGCAAAGGAATAACTACCATGTGGTGGTAAGAAAATGCTGCAAATGTTTGTCCAGAGAGTGGTGCTCTGATCTCAGCTAAAGTGATGTTTCCTCAACCCTGTTGCCTCGGTGCTCTGACAAATTCCTGTCTTAATCTTCAGCCTCACCTGGAGACACACCCCAGTATGTGGGGGTTGGCAGGCAAGGAGTGGAATTTACTCATGAGGAAATAACTTGAAATGTCCTATTTTAAAGTGAATGCAAAAGAGACCAAAGAGAATGGGATCTGTCTTATTATTAAAGCTAAAAATCAGATGACTGAAATTAAGTTACAGAGATAATCTTACTGGTATAGTAAGAGTGGGAGTATAGTTATGAATGAGCACTGAGTTGCTCCTGCTTTTGCTGACTATTACCTTAAGAGGTTTGACAAGTGTAAACTGTTATGTATGAAATTGCCTTAATTTAGCGATCTGCAATGGAAATCACAAATGAGGATAATTAAGACATCTGTGTAGTCTGCCTGGAAGAAATACATTATTTTAAAAGTAGAAGTTGAAGCAGTTAATCAAAAGATTACTTGATTTTGTTCTGTCAAGAATTATATGTGTAGTATATGGGAATTCATGACTTTTTAATATTTTTCTTTATGTTACACTCTTTCATGCAGTCTTCTTTCTCACTTGCTTTTATTATTTCTGCTTGTTGCCACAGATCTGGAGTACCAAGACCTTTAGGAAAGGTCCATTTCCTTGCTCCCTTCTACAGGCAGTGTTCTTTGTAAATGTATAATCTTGTAAAAATATTCTAGAATATTAGAAACAGCTATATTAAACTCAGTAAGTACTTTGATAGCACTTTTCCTCACATACAGCAGAACTATGGCAATCCCATGTGTGTTTTTATGATAAACCCACCACATTTTCAAGAGCACTAAGATCAAGAGCCCTTTTCCTGCCTTGGGTCATTTTTACATATTAGGCTTTGTTCTGGGCTTAATACCTCAAAAGAATCTAATCTGTACTTCAGAATTAGCTGTTGTTAATCATGAGGTTATAACCCTCAATAACCTTGCCTGCTGGGCACAGCTACAAGTCAGTGACAAGGTGCTGTATACTGGGTTTTTTTGCTTAGAATCTGATATTTTCAAAGTTTGCCACAGGATTTATTTGAGACAGCTAGTGGAGATATGCACATTGATTTTGCTAGGAACTGTACTTTTTTTTTTGACCCTGGGTCCTGCTTGTAGGCAGGAGACCCTGTTTCACGTGAGAGAAAGATGTTTAACTGAGTAGTTATACTTGAGTATGACACGAAGCTGGGAATTGCATGGCTCTGGAATTTGTTCTTTCTCGAAGCAATATCCATGAGAGCTGTATTTCTCTCCATGTCTAACAATTCTTCACAGTTCCCCAGCTAGTTAAGCCCACTGCATTACGACAATGCTGGAACATGACTTTAGATCTAAAACAATTGATGAACTGACTCATAACAGTAATCGGTTTAGGTCTGAAGTAATGTTCTGTTATGCCATAATGAAGATGACTCAACACAGTTTCTTCCATGGAGAGAATTTAAGAGAATAAACTTTTACCCTTAAGAAAGTTTTCTGTACTTTGCTCTCATTTCTTAATTTAAGTTCCATGATACAAAAGACATGGAATTTAACTGAGTGTTTGTGTTTTAATTCTTATCCAACTATTTGCAAGGCAGAAAGAAAAAGAAAACAAAAAAAGGAAATCAAGACACCAGAATTGCTGGCCTTAAATCCTAGGAGTACCTTACATTTTCATACTGGGAAATCACATTAAGCAACTCAGATTGCCAGTGTCCTTAGAGTCCTAATCAGATCTGCAGCAAAATGTTATTATCTCATGTTTAATAAGTAGCCACATCCACCCCTCATCCTGTCCCCCTTCTGTGAACCAGAGATCTTTCTTAACTATGGGTCTTTCTTTCTCATCTATGAAGGGAGAAAAGTAACTTTAAGCTAAAGAAAGGATTGGAACATACCATTTATTATATTCATAATGACTTTTAGTATTGGGAGGCTTTGAATGTACCAGTTGATATTTAGCACTCAGCTTCTAAGAAGCGCACCAGCTTTTGTGAGTCTTTGCTGCAGGGTGAACTCCAAGCCTTTGGCTTACTCCCCATGGCTCATGGTAAAGTGACAGCACCCTGTGTCAAGCAGGTAGGCAGCAAACTCTTTTATTCCTGAAATACTTGCTAAGATTCAGATTAAGACTACAGGCCTTTCTAAGCCCCTTTGAAATCCTTGGAAGCTGTGGCATTAGTGTCACTGAAACCTTGCTTCTGCATCTCACTGGTACTGTGCATTTGAGGCACTGGTGATGGTATGAATTCTTTTCTGTCCCCCAAAATTAGGACTAGTCTGAAGTCTTTGCAACAATGATAAAGGGTCCTTTCTGCTAACCTATTTGTTCTGGTGAAAGAAATAAAGGAAAACCCTGGACAAATCCTGGTAGTCATCCTTATAGGTTTCTGTTTTCAAAAGCTTCCTTCCACAACTTTTTTCTTTATTAAAGAAGACAGCCTTTGAGAATTAAAAATGGCTATGTGATTTTTTTGTTACAGCTTTCCACAGTTTGTGATGGGAAAATCAGTTTTCCTATCTGCTTCTCCTTTTCATTGTTGATAGGCATATGTTGTACAGTGTGACATACGGTTTTAACTCCATGTTGCTGTCTCAGTGATCTTCTCACCTTGGTTGCTGTTAGATGCTCCTCACACCTACTAATGCTTCCCCACCACTCACAGCTAAATTTTTCCCACCTGTAGCCTTGTCAGGCTGAACTACCTGTGGAGTACACACATTAAGGACTAAATCTGCCTCTGCCATTAACAGGTAAACCCCTCTTGGTGCAAATTTTCCCTGCCATTGCCATCCTTTGGGGCACAGTGTCTTTCTAACTACTATTTATTCTGTTTAAGCACCAGGATTAATATTTTTCTCTGCACAGAAGACAGCATGCAGAGCCCCTGTATGACTGTAAGTGCCTCCTAGATGGAATTGCAAAGACACAGAATTCTGTAGACAGCTATCATAATAAATAAGTTGTAATGAAGAAACAGGACTATGAAGGTATGCCTGTGATGCCATCAGACAGAAGAGAATGAAAAGAGCAAAAAGTCAGGAGCAAGTTCAGTTCAGGAGGACAAACAGGAGAAGGGATATTAGGGCACGGTCTGAGCTGCATTCTAACAGAACAGCTCTGCTTAGTTTCATTTCTGATGTACGTGCGTCTGTGTGGTATAAAAATGTTGTGGTTAGCTAAGTATAGTCCATTTGTTATTAACTAAAGATTATTGTAGATTCTTGTAGAAAAAGGACTATTTTTTCCTATGAAGTAATTTTCTAGTATTGTGGTTTATTTCTTTAATTGTTTTGTCTCCCACTAAGGTAAATTCTACACACCACAGTACCCACAGTATCTTTCAGACAGATGGAAATAGCGGCAGGGATTTGTTTCAACACAAAGTATACTGATACACTAGAACACAATGATAAATAGGGCAACTTGGACATTCCTGTCCATTTGATGATTTTTCTCTAATGTCAAAAATCTCTAGTATAGGCTTCAGCTGTTGCATTCTTGTAACTTTTATAAAATCAGTCTTACACTCTAGGTGTTACAATGCATTTAAAATATGCTCATTAAAAAGAGCAGAATAAGTTGAGCTTGCTTTCATTTTAACTGCAGTTTCCCACATGACCTAGCATGTCTGTTTCTGAATTGTAAGCCAGTTTCCTTTTACATTTATCCACAGTCCTGGTGAAATGCAACGTCATGGGGATTAGAGGACATTTTCCTAGAGGATGTAAGATGGTGGCAGAGTTATTTCATGGTTAGAAAAGAACCTCAAGCCAGCAGCGTAGCTGGCTTGGGAGTACTTCTTAGCAAATATGTTGTAATGGCTCACTTGTCCCTAATCTTCACTTTCCACTACATACACAGAGCCTCCAGATTCTGTGATGCAGATAACTGTGAGCCACATGTCCTCTTTCTTTCCTCCAAGCCCTTGGCAAAAGAATTGCAATTATTTTCCTTAGTCTGGCATGGAGAAACCCAGGTGTAAGGACTGAACACATTTATTTCAGCTGATTTGTTAGGAGTCTCTTATCTTTTTATTTGCCTGCTCTGAACTAAACCAGGAAGCGTAACTAGTGACCAATGCAGTTACTTTTCATAGCACACAGTTGGATTTATGCAGTGGTTTATAATTAGAACAGGTTCCTGCTTCAAGGAACCTATCATCTTAAGTTAGACAGATGTGATATGGGAAACTTAAAATTAAGAAAACGCAGTATATCATACTGCTGAAAGGAAGAGCTTTGCAGAGACATGCTTAGCACAGCCTTTCCAGGATTGCTCCACATGCTGTATTTGTGATTGCTCAGTGTTCAGACCTGTTCTTCTCCAACAAAACAATGTGGTTTGGTGCCAGCTGTGGTTCTGGCATGTACGGAAGACAGAGCCAAACAACTTTATACAGACCATAAAAGAATGCACAGAGGATGAAAAATTAGGATGGTTGACTACCAATCCATTTTCCCCATTTATATTATTCCTAATCTCTTGGCCTAGCCAGTTCCTCCTCATTATGTTTTTTTTTAAGTATTTACCACTTGCCCTGGTAGATTAAAATACAGATTTAGAAAAGTTCAAAAATGGCAAATGGCTGCTCCACCAGAACCATCTGCTTAAAGATAATAACTCTAAATTAACAATAATGAATGCTATACACATTTAGCATTCAAACCAACTGACTCGGCTGCTTGATTCAAAGACCTTTGCATCTTCTAAGAGAGAGAATTTGTAGTGTGTGCACAAGGTTTATGAATTCCACTTCTGGCGGATGAAGGTAAGTAGTGAATTTTAGAAACTAAGATACTATAGAGTGATATCACTTATGTCTTTAGAAGGTAACATGTCCCATGAAAGTGACACTGTCTAATAATAATAATAACTATAAAACCTTAAATAACTAAAATATCTTTAATAATATCTGAAGTAACATGTTTAAAATGTGTAAATATTGGAAAACTGGAATATATATTCAGAATTCTGATTTTAATAATATTGAAGCTGGAATTTAATTTCCTCAGTACTGGAATAAAAAGTTAAGAATAAATGTGATGAATTTCTGCTGCAGTGAATTCTGGAACACATCACCCAGCAGCTGTACACTCTTTAGAGCTCAAATGTGATAATTAACACATTTAGAATGATGACATTTCCCCACAAAGATGAATAAAAAGTGTGTCATAGAATGCTCCGTAAGATATGCATGCTCCATAACATTTAGTTAGAGTGCTGAGGGAACTAATAGTTCTTTTGCTTCTTTCTAGTGCTTCAAATTGAGTTGTTTAGATTTTCCCCAGTGCACAAGTATGCTTAGGCACTAGGGAATTTTAAATAGTTAGCCCATCCAAAACCATCGTCATTCTGATATACGTAATTAACTTTTAGGTTGGTAAAATTCTAATGATTGTGGTTATCCTATGGAAAATTACTTTTTTGTCTTTCTACACTTCTGTATGTAAACTACAGCAGAAATGTGACATGAAGAGAGGCACCAGAGGTACAGAGAGTGGAATCGTGCAGGAGCATAAAACAAAGTCAGTTCAGGTCAAACACCTTTCAATTATAGAAAGATCTTCAATTCATATGGTGCTTCATTTAGTATTGAGCATTATCTTTTCAAACAGAGTTATTCCATATATTCTGATTTGGAAGTCCAGGTAAATGGAAAGGAATAAGCTAAATAAGATTAAAAAAAAATAGTGAAAGAAAAATAAGACAAGCTGAAAAAGTTGTAGCAAACCATCCTCAGTTGATGCATAATTGACTGACTGCTTTTTAGTGCATCAAAAAACCCTCTAAGTACTGGATTTATTTGGCAAATTAATAGAAATAGTGTAGGTAATTAGGGTCCGGCGGTCGGAAGATATCGTGCTGTACGGAAACATAGAGCCCCTCTCCTGATAGCCAATAACGTTCGGTTTATAATGTAAGCAGATGGAAGTGATGTCATAGACATAAGTTATATACTGTCATGTCACCCACTAATAAACGCCATTTTGCCATCCACCACATTGGTGTNCCTTACCGAGGGACAAGAATGAGCTAAATCCTTCTGGGATAGC
>VYZX01025926.1:5698-41829 GCA_013401335.1 Brachypteracias leptosomus
TGTGTCCGCCGGGTGCACCGACTGCTGCCCTGTCCCCGCAGTGAGCCGGGGGCCAGAGCTCGTTTGAGGCGGCCGCTCACCGCCCCAGCGTCCGGGGAGAGCGGTGTCCTCGGCGAGAGCCGTCGCCCGACCCCGGGGCGGGAGGCTTTTCCCCGGCTGCCCCAGGAAAGGACGCCCCCGGGGCGGGACGGGCACCCCCGACGACACCGGTGCCCTCGAGGGCGAGGCCTTCGGGAGCTGCTCTTTGCCGCAGAAGCGAGAAGTGGCTCGGGGAGAGATAGGACGGGAGGGGAGCGCGCCTGTGGGTCCCGGCGGGTCTCGGACATCCCCGCTGGTGCCTGCCCGCCGCTGGTAGCTTCAGGCAGACAGAGTTTTGGGAAGAGAGGGAAAGCACAGAGCACTCGGGATGTATCAGGACCAGACGTGCCTGCCCGCGTGGGGAGCGGCGGCGGCGGATGCGCCCCGACGGCGCGGTCGGCGTGGCCGGGGGCTACGCAGGGCCTTGTGGCCCCCCCTCGGCGGAGCGCAGCCCGCGACACTGACCTTCCCGCGGGGGGGACCGGGGCGCGCCTTTCACAGAATTAGCAGCACAGGAGTCTCGCTATGACTTTTGTTCCCTGCCACCGCCCGGAGACATTGCGCCCGCTCCGCCGCCAGCCCGTCCCTTCCTGTCCCCGACGGCTCTCCCCGTGCCCTAACCCGACAATGCCGCGAAATGCATCACTGTCACCAGGCGCGGGTGACAGATGAGGCGAAGACGCGGAGCCCTCGCCAAGGTCAAGTTGAAGATGCCGGTGGTGTTGTGACCGCTGCCGGTTTCAGTTGATGCCGAACAAGGCTCAGCGCGGGGTCCGGACGAGGGGGCGCGACGTTATATTTTTACCTCCCCCCTTCCCCTTCTCCCCGCGGGCTTTGCCAGGCGTTTCTGCGGATGCACGCGGAGGCCGGGCCGCGGTCCGAGGGGACGGGACACTGCGAGGTTGGGGGGGGGAGCGCGGAGCTCCGGTCGCCGGCACACGCACTGTCCCCGGCTTCAATAAACTCTGGAAAACGCACCAGGGTGGGTTTTACCCCGCGTTCAGCAAAAGTTTTCCAAACGGAGTCTTGTTAAACAAACACTTCGCCCTTCTCCCGCTCCCGCTCTCCCTCGCTCTGTGATGATTGATATTTTTTATTCAGCCAACTTTTATTTACCTTGCAAAAATGTTGGGGACAAATGTGATAAATTACAGATATGCAAATTTCTTTGAATGGCGTTGTAAGTGTGTCTCGCTGGAGCTGAATAAGTCCTTGCAAGTCGGTCTGCGCGCACTCAGGACCCCAGGGAGCTGATCAAAGCACCCTTTCTCTTTCATCCCCAGTATTCTCCTCGAAACTATTTCGATACAATATGTTTCCATGATGCACTTAATGTGCTAGGGACACAGAACTCATTACAACCTAGCTAGTTCTGCCGACCCCTTTGTTCAGAGGCATAAAGTTAAAAAAGAAGGAGGGGTGGAAGGGGGGAGAGCTGCTAGTTGCCAGCTTTCTGAAATGTTAAAGCATGCGTCATTTTTCACCAGGTCTCGTCTTGATATCCTCAAAAGACAAACTATGAAACCGGCCTCAGCCCTTTCTGGCATTAATTACGCTGCTGTCCAGCCGATCTGTTTTTCCTATTATATGCATTTCTCAGCAGGGATTTTTTTTTTTTCCAAGACTAATGCAGCTGCAAGTCGAAGTATGAATGCGTTTTACCGGTATAGAAAAAAATAAGTGGAAAGGCTGAAAAAGATGTCAACATCTATGCTGGTGTTTTTCTTGCTTGCGCCCTATTTGAGGCAGTGGTTTTGGAAAAGAATTTTGGGTCGCTCTATTACGTGAGTTGTTTTTGCCTCGAATTATTAGCTTCTTCGAAGAGAAAAATCTCAGCCGAAGGCTGTTGAAAGCAGGTTACATGTTTGTTGAATGCCGAAGCGCCCAACAAATCTTTTCTTGCCGAGGACACACTTCCAACTATTAGGGGAAATAGCTGGAAATTAGCAGCCCCGAGTTCAGGGCGATCCATTTCAAACCCACTGCGAGGTGGCGGCTGTTTGGGGAAATGACTCCGGCGGGATGACAGTAAGAAATAAACTCTATTTCAGCGGATGGCGCGTTTGTTTACGGGGTTGATTGGTTGACGGAAATGGCTGGCAGCCAGTTCTGGGAAAGATTCCAGACCTGACTCCGATTAACCCTCTCTGGTGAAACTCTGCTGGAAACCAACTCACCAGCAATTGCCATTAATCTACTTACTAATTAAGCCAATTCATTTCTAAAGGAGAAAAATTCCTTTCTTTGGCCAAACTGATGGGAGGAAATTTGAAAGAAGCGCCAAACTGTGTAACTGTAATTCAGCCAAGGACTGCTAAAACAAGGTGTTGATATATAGCTGGAGATTTAAAACAAGTTTCTAGGGCAACAATCCTTTGGAGACGGTGGTATATAGTGCATAGTAGATGAAGCTCGAATAATGGTGGACTGCAGTGTGCAATTGTACGGACATTGGTTGGAACCAGGACTGCTTTTCCCAATTAAGCCGCTCAAAGCTTTTACTCCTAGTAATTTATCTGCCCCGTTTAAACGTTTCAGAGTTGGGCGACAGCTACAAAGAGCATCTCTGACGGGACCCAAGGAACACAGTTGTGGAAAGTCAAACTTTTGGCTACGACACTCAGCTCTCCACCCTACAGGATCAGCCCAAGAGGACACAGGGACACATGCTGCCCTTGCAGCCCCCCTGTCCCTGCGAGGACCTGTCCGGGGTCCCCGCGGCAGCGGTGAACTCCAGAGGGGCCTCTCCGGAGGCTCTCAGCGAGGCTGGGGCATATTTTATGTAAGTTTCCTCTTTAGGCGAGCAACGCTTAGCTCCCAAACACACGGTGTAGGCCGAGGGAGATCTTGGTCGAGGCCGCGGTGAGCTGGCCCGGAGGACAGCATGCTATTTTCAGAGCAAGCCGACAGTTTTTGTGCTGCTGGCAGCAGGGTACCTGCCAGGTGAGGGAGAGAGGTGAAGGGGGGAGCTTCGCCTTCCCTTCCGACACCTGCGGGAGGAGGAGCGGCCCCGGGCCGCCCACCCCGTCTGCCGGCCCAGTCTCCAGCATCTCTGCCCGCCCCTGCCCTCAGGGCCTGACCCGAGCCCAGCCAAAGGCGCTCGCCGTCCCGGGCCGACACGGGGCACCTTCACCCCTCTCTTTTGCCTACCCCCACCCCCCTCTCCCCTTCTCAGCCCCTTTCTCCGCCCCCCCCACTACTCCCAGAGAAGCTACGTCGGGACCGGGGGGGGGGCCCGCTGCACCCCGCCATGTCCCGTCGGTGCCACCTACAGCAGTGCCGAGAGGTACGGGGACGAGGGCAGGCACAGAGCGGAGAAGGGGCAGGGAGGTACGCTCGGTGCCCAGCCGCGGGCCGCGGCGCTCGCCCGGCCCCTCGTACCCCGCATACCCCGCTCCTCCAACGACCAGCTTCGGCGGATAAAGAGCGCAGTCCCCCAGGGAAACGGCGTGCTAGATACGACAAATTCAAGGGCGGATAGTTTAAAATAAGTGTAACCGTTGCCTTGTGTTTCGTTGTTTTGTTTTTTAAAGTGCACGGTGGAGAAGGACAATTGCAAGAGTAACAAATTAAGCGTTCAGTGAAGCCGTCTCCGGACAAGGCGGCAGTGGTCAAAGCGCTCGGCGGGAGGTGGGTGGATGCTGAGCCCTGGACATGAGCAAACCACCCTCCCGGAAAGCAGCAGCCTCGTGTCGTTTCACTAAAACGACAAGATCTCGTGAAATTCACGGTACCACCAAGCGATGACAGCAGAACTATGAGCACAACCTGGAGAGGAACGGGGAAACGTTTCCCCCAGCAGCCGGTGGCAAAAGGGAGCACACGGCTGTAGGCTGCGCGGTATGCGTTCGTATCTCAAGCAAACACTCAACTTCTTCATTTAAGTCTATCTCTGAGATCATAAAAAATAGGATGCGATATCCTAAAAAGACTAATGACATTTCACAGGTAATGCAATTTAGAAAGAAACACTTCCATGTTTTCTTTTCCAACAATGTGCATTTTTGTAAACTGCTATAAATTGCAATTCAAAAGCCCTGATCTCGCCATCCCCAATCATTTTTTATACTGATCAAATGAATGCAGATACTCCCATTTGGGAGGGGCGACATGACATTTCACTTGGCAGTTCTAAACAGGTCACGGACCTTTCACAGACCCTAAGGCAGTGGGAGGGAGCTCTTTACGAAACCGTGTAACCAAATCAAACCAATGGTTACCCCTTTTCAATACCATTGGAATGGTTTGCACAATGCTATTCACATAGCAGCAGAGAAACTGAAAGGATGGTCATCCAATGGAAATTTCTTTTCTTTTGTTTAAACTTGCAGAGCTAAAAAAAATACTAGAAAACAATTACTTTTTGTATGACAAAAAGATGAACACTTCTACATACAACCATACGTGTACACCACGGGCCTCGGCGCGCCTAGATGTTTATACACATATAGGCACACATCTGTGTGTGGGGATGTACATTTATTGGAGATGTTGCTTTGTTTGAAACCATAGGCACAAAGACACAACATGGCTGCCCTGGAGATGACCTATTGCTTTCAAGTTGCTTGAACACATCAGAATTTCTATTGTTGCAGTTGATTAATTGAAACTGATAAGTTACCATGAATAAAGATTGTTTTTCTGTTTAATGTGGTGGGCCTGATTTGGTAAATGCTTCATTCATGTAGCCTTGCAGTGCAGCATATGGGCAAGATTCATTCAGTATCGCAAACATATACAATTTATTATGCTTGTATGGTCACAACCAAAAGGCCTTTCTATTTTAATGACAAACTTTGAATGAAAAATTCCATTTAAAGAGTCACTAACATTAAATGCGGGTTTGTAATTTATTCGTGTTGCCGGCTGCCGGGGCATCGGACGCTTTGGAAAAGCGGAGAGACGGCGGGCCCCGGGGCCGAGCAGCGGCTCCTCTCCGGCTTTGGCCGCCCCTCGCTCCGCTCCGCTCCGCCGTCCCCGGGTGTCACACGCCGCTGATGTGCTCGTCCGCGCCGGACGAGGCCGCTGGGAGCAGCCGCCCCGGCCTCCCGCACCTCCTCTCCGGGCAAAACCGCCCACAGGCCCGCAGCCGCCCCTGCCTGAAGCGTGTCCTGCCCACGCCGCCGGCGGAGTCAGGGCACGGCACGCTTGGGCAGCCGGGAGGGCTCCCCGGGTCCCCCGCAGCCCCACCGAGGGCAACTCAGCCACAGGTGGCGGCGGGGAGGGCGCCAGGGGGGTCCCGGCGAGGTGCTCAGGGACGCCGAGTGCCTCGTACTGGCCCCGGCCAAGCCACAGGTGTCCTCTCCGGCCCTGGATGCCACCACTGGGGCGCTGGCACCTAAAGGGGTATGGGAGAAAGAAAAAGGCTCGTCTTCCCTATACAGGGAGTCTCCTTCTCTGGAGACGTTTAAAGCCCGCCTGGACGTGTTCCTGTGCAACTTGGTCTAGGTGATCCTGCTCTGGTGGGGGGATTGGACTAGATGATCTTTCAAGGTCCCTTCCAATCCCTAACATTCTGTGATTCTGTGATAGGCTCACGCAGGGGCTTGTGTCGATATTCAGGAGTGATGTTAAGCCCCACTGTGGCCAAGGGGACTTTTGTCCCAACATCTTAAACCCTAATCTTTCTCCTTCCCCACCTCTTGTTGGGTACCCACTGCTTTAAAAGTTGTCAATATGGACGACTCTCAACCTTGATCTTACTTTTGCTTGAAAAGCCCATGCCATTTTTTCTACATCCTCTACTCTCAAATAAAGCAGCTAAACTAAGCTTCACCCAATAGGGAAAAAACATTAAACTTGAAATGAAGATGTGATGAAGACTCATCAGGAACTACTGTGTGGGGCAAATCACTACATTTCAGTCTGCATGTAGGGTGGGGATTGATTCTCTTCCTGCCTATTTGAGGTGATTTATAAAACAAAACTTGACAAAACCAGCATCTTTGGCAGGAAAAGTAGAGCTTGTGAACCATCACAAATAAGTAATTAAGTATGGAGTTGAAATTTATGAAAAATCCCTTGAAAGAGCCCTTTCAAACATTTTTTTTTTTCAGTATGACCTCTTAACCTCTTCTTCCTCGATTGACAGAATAATTTGAAACAGAAACAATGTAATCTACCAAAATAAGTTGTGTTACTTCTGTAAATCAGATATTTATGTTTGAGCTTTCTCTTACTGACAAGCTGTAAAGGCTCACTGTTATTCCAAGGTTTTATCTCTGAGATTCTTGTCTTTTCTGCTCATTAAGAGTCTGTCTACAGATTACAAAGTCAATAGATGCAAACACTGGACTGTGAGAAAACTCTCCCTGAGTACATAGAAATCAACAGCAGTGGATGCTATACAATGGAAAGCATAGACATTTTTAGATGTTCAGTTTTATCATCTTTAAACAAGGAAGAGAGCAAATACTGTGGCAAAGCTTCACCTCCCAGTGTTGGCCACTTCCTTTTGCCATTCCTAAAGGTGGATCTCTATGCCTCATCATTTATCAATGGCAAATATAAGTTTAAGCAGAATATAGTTTGCATTTTGAGTGTTCTACCTGTAAGTAAAACACTTATTACCAGTCTACCTGCCATGCAATGGAGGAGAATGGGATGACTTTATGGCTACTTTTATGAACTCCCAATATTTCTCTATGCTTGCATGTTAAAGTGACAATAAAGTTAAACAAACAAACAAACACAAAACCCCAAACCCCACAACAGACAGAACTCTCAGCTTCAACCCAATCGATAGGAGAGGGCACTTAGGTATGAGCAAGCTGAAGTGCACAGCTGGAGGGATGTTGCCAAGCTTTTAAAAATCAGATATTAATTTCAATAATAGTCTTTTAAATATCTGCAAGCAGCATTTTGGACCATCTTTAAAAACTGGCAAAAAGAATAATAATTTTCCAAATGTTCCTGTGGATACCAGCAGGTCTGTGGTGGGGAACTACTCACGAGGAGCCTGATGTCTGCACCGGCGCTGCCACTGCTGGTGAAAGGCCCAGTGGTGGCCATGGGGACAGGACTCTCGCTCACACGCCTTTAAGGTCATGCACAGCCAAGAAGAAGCAAGCAAGGTGCAGGCTTGGACAGAGCATTTAGGCAATCCTGTCACATGCTTACAAAAGATGTCTGTTTTTCTGGTATTTTTAAAATAAAAGAGAAGGACAGCTAAAGTCATGACCCAAGAAAACCAAACCCATCCCAGGGCTGCCCATGGAGTGTGCCTGCGGTGCTGAGTGGTGTCAGGAACCGGAGAGCAGGTGGCTGCCCCAGGGGGGTCTGGAAACGGGGTTGGGCAGGAGTTGAAGTTCAGAGGCGTCTCTTTCACTCCAAGAGTTGGTGTCCATGAATGTGCCAGGAGCAACTGTGCTCAGAGGAAACACTCAGATCGCTCTAAACCCTAATTTTAGTGGCTTGCAGAGATACAGTTTAAGTTCACACTAACTCGTAGTTTCCTTCTTGTCTGTTGTGCTTGACAAAAAAGCAATTAAGTTTCAGACATAAGTGGAATCAGCATATTCCCAGTTTTCCTCAGCAGTATGGTAGGTCTGGCATCTTCCCTGACATGCCAGTTGGCTTTTGAAGGGGAGGGAGGTAACTTTAGGACAGTCTGTGTAACTGTCTCTGCCTGATGCTTTACAGCTGGCACCTTGTTTCGTTCTCCTGAATTAACTGTCCCTGCCTACCCTGTGTCTTACTGTCATTCACTGTCCACTCAGTTGTATGGTGTTTTTTCTCTTCATGCACAATACCAAACATCTGCTTCCCGGACACTGGAATCAGCCACCGCTGCCTCCTCCTCCTNCCTCCTTCTCCTCTTCCTCCTCCTCCTCCTCCTTCTCCTCTTCCTCCATAGCAGAGCTTTGCACATGGGTATGTGTGACCAGCAAGGCTGTGCTTACAACTTACACTTGTAACTACTTTACAAAAGTAGTGAAGAATTCAAAAAGTCTTATTTGAAAGAAGAAAATGATAAGGGTAACGTGGGGGCAGGTGCATCAGCTGAAACCCGACTAGGATGAAGAGGTGTAATACATCTCCTAAGCATTTATACAATATTTTGTTTTGTGGGATATTAAACTGAAATATGGTTTTCTCCTTTACCTTTAAAAAGGTTTAATATTAGACATCACAAATTTTAAATGAAAATACATTTGTATGGAAATAAAGAACTGTTTAAACCAGGATGATAATCTATATTGAAGCTAATAAAGTGACAATTATTTTTACTATAAAATCTATTATATTATTAAACTTATATGTTTGGGCAGACAATTGGGGGAAGCGATGCATCCCTTGAATCCTAAATTCAGGAACTTCAAGAATAGATAAAGGAAACAGTTTGCTTCCTGAAATTTACTTGATTTAGATTATCATACATTTCTAAGGTCCATTTTTTTAGTGTCTTTTCTTAAGTAATTATTTATTTCATTAAATGTCAGCAAGCTTATTCACAGAAAAAACTTACGCATTAAAACATTGTGTCATTTTCCTGGTTAAGAACAATTTCCTAAACGGAAAAATTCCAAACAATGAACTCACCTGAGTTTTACTACAAATATTTCTACCTTAGTATACACAATTCACTGGATTTATCCACGAGTGTGTGGATGAACCAAGAGATGATTTCACTGGTGCTTTAACATGGAGCACTGAAACTGTTCTCACTTTCATACTGTTTGCCAGTGTCATCAAAATGATGCATTTCACCATTTTAGAAAAGACATTCACATTCATTTCACTAAGTGAAAATTTATGAACTGATGTAAATGATTTTTCCATAACTTGACAGCTTGCAATAAAATCAATCAAGGATATTTTAAGCAGGTATCATATACCTGAAGCATTTCTTTGTGTTTGCACCAGTTATGAGGGCTTCAGAACCTTGAAAAGAAATTCCAGTTTGTTATTCTTGACATAAAACTGGTGATTTTAACATCAACTACATTTGTACCATATAGATATTTCTTTCTTGAACTGGGGTAGCAGTTTTCCAAGTATATTTCTTTGAAGCTTGAACATACTATTTCAGTTTGAAACTTGCCACAGTTTTTCTTCCTGAACATCTGGTCAGATGATTTGAAGCAAATCAAGCAATTAATTCTATCCTTGGAAGAGTGAATCCTTGCCCAGTTTTGGACAGACTATCTCCTGTGCTTAATAGTAAAAAAAATCTTATTTCAATAACCTCTATTTTCTGACTGGTACTTATTTATTACTGTTGTTCATTAAGATAAGATGCCTTTCCGTTACTGTAGGTATACAAACCCAAGAACTCAAGACTGGGGATGTAGGGAAGCCCTTTCCTCATCCTCGGCTCACATTTACCATAAGCTCTGGAAAAGAACATTCTGCTTGGGGTTGTTTGGGTTTTGTTGTTGTTTGATTGATTTGAGGTTTTAGTTTAGTTCTGTTTTTTGAAAAGTCTTCAGAGGACTGAGAAGATGAGGTAGGAGGACAGGTTGGACTAGAAGGATCTGTATACACACATAAAAGAAATTAAATCTGGAGACAAACAGTTACTGATCATTTTCTTCTTTTGGTGTGCCACTTACACCACTTGAATTCTATCTTTACATATGTGACAGCCGGACGTTCAAAATATTCACAGAAAGCCTGTAGCAATAACCCCATGAGAAATTAAGATAAAGCATATTGCACGTGTACCTTGGAATTAAAGCCAGGTAGGTCAATACTCAAAATCAGGAAGAAGTGAGAGATAAGTTCTTTTTCTTCTTTAAAAATTATTCACTTCCTTAGTACCTTTTGCATCTTGTTCATTCTACCAGCAACATGTCAATACAGGGTGTAGGCGTACAAACCAGAAAATCATATGGCCAAATAAACTGGAGGATTCTAATAATTCACTTGGGTATGGAAGCACGGATGAGGTTGGTTGCTACAGAATATTCGACACAGAGTTTATCAGCTGTCAAGAAAAGATTTTGCAGGGCAGAAGAGTATATGAAAATATCAAGGATTCCTCCGGGATATCCCATATGCTCTTTAGGGGAACCTCTAGCACAGACATCACCCAGTGGTATGGATCTGTAACTGGAATGACATTATATAGCACTGGTAATTAGAACAATTATTTCTGTATAGCTTCAATTATGCATGCAGGCATTACACTCTACAATCTAATCAACTATTAATGAGAAAGATATCAAGCTCTATGCAGAAGACAAAGCATCACTACATGTTGGAGGAGTCTTCTGTTGAGTCACAGTTTTCAATATACTCCTTCGTATAACTGAACTGATGAATTTATCCTAATTATTTTTCAATTATATTTAAGTATTGGGGTCAGAATTGTTTTAAAAGAAATGAATCAAGAACTTTGTTTCTAGTAACTTTCTCTAGTTCAGGAAATATTTTCCTTTCAGTAAAATACTGAATATCCTTGTTTGGCTAACTAATGCCTTTTTTTTTCCTTTCAAAACTGCTGAAAACAAACACAGTATAATATCAACAAAAAAACAGCTCATGGAGTAGCATGTAGAAACTCAAAGTTTCTGAGACCTCGGAAGCATTTTCCAGTGAAAAAATTCAGGTTACAGGAACATTTCCCACTACTACTTAGTGAAAAATAGTTTGCTTCCCTGAACTAAAAAATCAGAGCAAGGCATACTAACATCTTTTGTAATAGGTTGCTATGATGTCAGAGGTGGGTCCTATGGATACTGCCATAAATTCATCTTCTGCTTCAGCTGGTCATCTTGTGTGCTCCAACAAGTTCCAAAAGTAACCTGAACTTTTAACTTTGAAACTTGGTACATATGAGGTCTAAAATGGCTTAGAGCAGGCATTTACAAACTACCTACGAATGCTATAAATAGCTTCATATAATAGACACATTGAGCATCATCAGAACAGGATGAGCAGAAAAGCAACAACCTCATTTGAAATAAGTCATAAACACTTAAACATCCCAAACATCCCTACTTACCTAGTCAGAATAAAATGTTGTCTTAGATGCTGCCTCCAAGCCTTCTGATCCCTTGTCCTGGGCACCAGAATTGTGTCTCTGAGACAGCCATACTTTAACTTAAAATTTGGAAACAAAGAACTCTTTTCCCTGCTTCCCAGAGTCTCCTTTGCTTGAATTCTGAGTCAGATAAAATAGTCATTGACAGCATGAATGCCACAAAATGCAGTTAGATTCAAGTCCTTTTGAATGTAACTACCTCTGTTCTCTTTAATTTCTCTCTTGACCTTTTGCATGAGAAAAAATTTTACAGAGTCTGACACTGAATCATGTTCCAAATCCACATAGAGCTAGCTTAGCTCTTTGTTCATAGCCTCAGCAAACAGCTGACTAGAGGAAAGAAAAAGAAGATGGTTAATCAGAAAGGCAAAGTACTGTGATGTACAACGTGTTATCTCTTTCTTCACAGTTGCTCTTATTGCTATCATTTATCAATCACAGCTACCTTTAGCTAGCTGAAAAACAGCAAAGGCAACTAAATGTTCCCAGGATCAAGACTGTCCCCAGGACCGAACCTGTCAGAACACCATACCCATGCTAATTCTAACTCATTCCAAAATAAATGTAGCTTTTACACACAAAATCTGAAAAAGGACTGGAGAAGAGCTACAGAAACAAAACCACAAGTAGAGCAATGCCCAAGGTAAAGGCTTACATTGCTTAAATGTATAACAAAACAAAATAAAAATGTTTAAATTATATTTGTGCATTTAGAAATACAAATGTAGAAAAGGTAGCAATTCTCTACATTTATAAAGTCAGTGAGAAATACAGACGCGAATTACTTACAACAGAACATTTAGGAGTGCTTACTTGGTTTTAGCCATAAAAACAGACACTGGAGTAGAAGAGTCTTATCCCTGCACTTGATATTAAGTGTATGTTTTTAAAGAAAAGAAGAGAGATTAGTATTACGGTTTGGACGTACTGTTAATTAAGTATGGTTTTGATACTTACTCCATAGAAAACAAAAGTAGAGATTAAAAAAGTTCTCAATGTTCTTCAAATACACAGTTTCATGGCAATATAATTAGAATTCAGTATCAAATGGAATTAAGTTGATCTGTGACTTCTCATGGAAAGAGATGACAATATATTAAACCCATATAAAATCTTACAAAAAAGAGATATCTGGAGAAATACGATCATCTTCAACTATATACTAAGCAGTCAGAAAGAAATAATTAAATTGCAGAGTAGGTTACTATGCATCATAAATTTCAGATTCACCATCTTCAAATACTGTCCATTTTAGTTGAAATTGAAAGTCTATTAATATCTTCTTTCTGTTCTTCTGGAGACTGAATATATTTGGGGTTAGAAGAGAAATATTTTTTTATTAAGGTTGATTAGAAGCTATTGGTTGACTAAATAACTAGAAAGCCAAGTTACAAGAATGGGAAATAAAATTAAAACTTCTTAAAACAAAGAAATGCTAACCCACCATAAAATACAGAAATAAGACTTATATGAACAATTCTCATGCATAGCTTAATAATAAGTGTTTAAAAAAACCATCCTGAGATATACTCAGCTACCAACATTTAAGCTGAACCTAATACGGCCTTAATTCTTGAGAGATTATTTTAGAGCTTGACTCAATTTTAATTAAAATAAGCATAAATATTTCCACTGAGTTTTGAGAACCAGAATTGTTTCATACATGCCCTTTTTGCAGGATAGAACATGAGGGATTTAATATTTGAATAGTTATTTACATATATATGTATATTTCAGACAAATACATAAAAATAAGTTTGTTTTTCTGTATATATCTATATCTACTTGTATTTCTGACTGGTAATTTGTTATGATATGAATAAGGTACATTTCTATCATCTTGTTTAAGAAACTAGTTTTATTCAGTTCAATAATTTAAAAAAGGTCATGTAATCACAGATACAGTGAATTTTACTGCTGTTAGACACACTAGTGTACTAGGTAGACTATTAATACCCATAATTTTAAACACTTAAGCATCTAATATTCCTTTTAAATAATTCCACTTTTCTAAAGGAATTGTTAAGATATTTTCATGTTTTCTTCTGAGAGAAGCATCTTAAAGCATAGTAATCCTTTGCTATTTGCAGAGATTTGTTTAGGTAACTGAAAAGAGACACTTCAGGATGCTTTTCACTGAAAATTGTTCTTTATTAACTTTATATGAATTGATGGTTAAAATGGAAGGCTCGTTATTTTTGTAGCCTTGGTATCTCTTCTGTAACTACCCATAGCAACTTGAACAATATTTTATCCTTCACTAACCTTTACTTAAATGTAATTTTTTTTCTCTACCTGAATATCTTCTGGCAATATGATGGCCCCTGGATCCCTGCCATTTTCTCTGACAAGTAATTGTATCATATAGGCTTTTTTATTCACATTATTTCAGATATTAGAATTTCAAACAATAAGTTTCAAAAATAATTTGAGTGACACATATTTCTCATAAAGATTCTATCTGTGCTCACAAACTGGATATAGAATCCTCCATTGCCTGAAGTAATCTGATAATCTACCCACCAAGGTTGAGGTATAGCCTTAAAAGGTAGCAAGAAAAACTAAACTTTTACTGGTTAGGCAACTGGTGGTACTCACAACTTCAAAACCCCACTCATTTCTCATTTAAGTCATTTTGGTCCTCCTGTTTAGTTTAGTACTGGATGAATCAGGTTTACACTGGCCTTGCTAACTGTGGAGACAATACTACAAACAAAAGCTCAGAAAATTTGAATCTGTTAAATATATAAAAAATTAATAAAATGCATGTGAATAATCACAATCCATATTGTAGAGAAGTGGGAAATTCCATATATGTCTGCAGCAAGTCATTGTGTGACATTAAGTAACTCTTCCACTGAAACAACCTTCCATCATGCAAATGATAAAATGTTGATTCTTGGATATATAAAAATCTAGTCCTATTCTTCACAAAATTGTAAAAAAACATTATCATTATTAAGTATAGAACATATTTAAACATTTATGTTTAGAAAAAAAGAAGTTATATACCCAAGTTGAAGGCAAATATGACCCATCTCTGAATCCCTTCATATTTCTGGGGAGACCTTATTGACGCCTTCCAGTATCTGAAGGGGGCCTACAAGGAGGCTGGGGAGGGACTTTTCACAAAGGCCTGTGGCGATAGGATGAAGGGTAATGGGTTCAAACTGGAAGAGGGTAGATTTAGGTTGGAAATTAGAAGGAAATTCTTCACTCTGAGGGTGGTGAGACACTGGAACAGGCTGCCAGGGGGTTGTGGATGCTCCATCCCTGGAGGTGTTCAAGGCCAGGTTGGATCAGGGTTTGAGCAACCTGGTCTAGTGGGAGGAGGTGTCCCTGCCCACAGCAGAGGGGTTGGAACTAGATGATCTTCAAGGTCCTTTCCAACCCAAACCATCTTATGATCTCTTGTATATTTTTCAAAACAAACAGGATAAGCCATCTGTAAGTATTATGCTAATCATATACTAATCACATTTCAAGAAAGTGTATCTTAAGATATATAATCTGAGGAGTGAGACATCAACACTAATAAAATATTTTTAAAAGAATGTATCATTTTGTTGACTCCAGTTGAATATGGAATTACCATCAGTGTATAATCATTCTTCAATCAGGGGAATATATTCTAACTGGACTGTACCTGAGTTGTACATCTTTTATATTGAAAGTTGAATATATTTGCAACTGAATTTGATATATGACTTTAATCAGGGAAAAAAAAAAAAAGTACTATTTTAATGCAACTCTGTGTCTTAACATTCATTATGCTAGCGATGGTAAACAAAGTGTTTTCAATTTGACAAGCTCCATCCTTGTCTATTATCCCTGAAATTCTTACTATGCTGTCAGAACAGCACAAGTGCACAACACATTTAAAACTCTATATGAAGGAAATAAAAGGAATTCTTCTGTTTAAGACAACTGCCATGTAATAAATGAATTTTAAATAATTACACCTCCCAATTTTGTTCTGCCAAAATAATTTTCCTAAATTCCTCCAGGCATGGTGTATTGTATGTCTAACTTTCAAGAGCACAACCTGACATGAGTTAGAGACAATATGGAGTTGTGTTAACCCAGGTACATCCAAAGGAGGGTTGACTGAAGACCTTTCTGAATTCTAGAGGACTAAAATTAAATCTCAAAGGGCTCTGAGCCCACTTCACTGTTCCAGTGAGTACACAGACTGATGTGTACCTAGGCTAGAATATATCTTCCCCTATTTAACTTCACTGGAAAGATGAAGGACCCTAATTTCACTCTCTCCTGCTGTACCCACTTGCATAAGAGAAGGATAAATGGCTTTTTAGGGGCGGCTCTCCCTGGTGTGTTAGGACTTAAAATGTGAGTAGCCTACAGAGCGAGTAATATGCTAAACCTCATAGCTCCTGATCTCTCTGCCTTCTACCAGGTGTCTACCTGGGGCAACCTATAGTCTGAATCCACAAGCTGCCTGAAGAAGTCACCCGTGTAGTTCATTCATACACTGCAGATGGATGTTATGCTTACCGAGTGATGTATGCCAGTGAAGGCACAATTTATGTGCTATTTGTACGCAAACTGAAAAGATTTTCACTTTAAATTAATCTACATTAGCCCGTTGTCATTCTTAAGAATTGCAATACATAATGAAAAGCATACTGAAATTGAATTTTCAAAATATCAAAATAACTATAATGAAGCAGATTGATACTCGAGAATTGCGAATATAACAGACTCTTAAATATAGATGGAGCATATCAGTTCTGAGGAGTCTCAATCTATCTTGTATGATCGTTAATCAGACAAATTCAAGTTCAGAGCACTTTCATCATCAGTGGCTAATCTTAGGAGATGCTTCCATTTAAAATAATATTGAGGGCTGGTCAAAAATGACTGCAGCTGAACTCTGCTTATTTAAGGAAATGATCCAATCTATGGATTATTATCTATTGCTCTCTCCAATTAATATTTGCTTTTATTCAAATTTTGAAAATTAGAAATGTACCTGATTTCACCAGTAATGAATACGAGGTTTGGCTTTTTTCTCTCCTTGCTGAATTTTTGCCTCTTACAGGATATATTTTCTACGAAGGCCTGTGTATTTCTTGTGCATATACCTTCTATAGGGTATCAGGTACTAGAAGTCTTAAATTCTATTCATTCTAGTGACTCTTTGCAAAAAGTTCCTCGAGAGTTTATATTTAGGATGCAATAAGACACATTTTAACAATGAACATCAAGCACATTTGTGAATATGGCATCTCTTTTGATGTATGAATTTATGTTACATCTTTTAGGAAAAAAAAATACAGTGTAACAGAGCAAGAATAAAAAATGCACTCCAGTTTTAATCCAATTTCATACAACTGAAAAGATTGTGATAAATAAAAAAAGTAGAAACAAAAATAAAAGATCAGATCAAACCAGAAAAATATAAATAGATGTGCTGATAGTTTGCATTTCTTTAACATATTGTCCTGGTTTGAGTTAGAACCAAACCAGTTCTGTTCAGAGATTTTTCTTTTCAGCTGAGTCTCTGCTAACTAACTGCACTTTCTGAAGCTCACAGCATGTTTGCGCAGACAGTGTCTGCTTCTAGCAGTGGTAACGCTTGGTGTTCAGAGTTACTACCAAGGATTGGTGCGTGCAGACCAAGGTCACTGCTACCTCTTGTGTACCACATCGGAGGGGTTGAAGTGCTGGGGCCTGGGCTGCGGGCCCCAAATTGCAGTTGACCTATGGATTAGTCCCAACCCAGCAGAATATTTTGTTCCCCAAGTGGTTTCAGGCCTCAGAGGCAGAACCTGGCCCAGCTGTGTGAGGCCCTGCCTGCCCCCAGGTGATCCTGTGTGGGTTGGTGGGCTAGGCTAGAGCTATATCAACCAGGAACCAGATCAGTCTGAGAAGAAGCAGGAACTGAAGCAGTTGGGGAGAAGCAACAGAAGAAAGAAGAAGCAATAACAAGAAGCTGACAGTTTGAAAAGAGTTCCTGCAAAAGAGGGTTCCTGTTGGGGCCAGTTGAAGGAGTTCCTGTTGGGGGCAGGTTGCTGAGCTCTCTCTCAGCGATGTGTTCCTCATTGGCCGATTTGAGATGGAGAAGAGCGAACAGATGAAGAATAAAAGATGAAGTTATGCTGAGGGGTTGTTACTGAGTTTGTGTTGGCCTGAGAAAAGAGAACTAGCAGCTCAGGGGTGCAGAAAGTAAAAGGCTGCACCTGTGGGAAGAAGCAGCCAGGACAGATGATGCTAGGCTGACCAGTGAGGTATTCCACCCCATCCATATTGTGGCTCTTAAGTCAGAAATGCATTCTGAAAGGATACGACACGATTTCAGAGGTTTGTTTTAATTTCTAATCCTTAAAGACTCTCTCTCTCAAAAAAAGATACTCTCTCAATTGCACAAACCATAATTCAAACTATTCGGGCAATTTATCAAAGCTCGGATCGTGCCCCACATTGGATGCCAATAAATCTGTTGAGGTTTAGGGTCAATCCACCCACAACAGATGCTCTCTGTGTTGGTGCCCAATGTGGAGCACGATCAGATACATCATATTCAGTATAAAGCTGAGGGATCACGAGGGTCTCAAAGACTCCTCTTCCTTCAGGATCCTTATGTCCGGATGCTCTTCCTTTTGGGACCCTTAGGCCTTCTTTTTGCCTTTGGTGGACCCCTCCCTTCCTTTTGGCCTTTTTTGTGTGTTCCTGAACCCAGTTCTTGAACTTGATTCCCATCAGCTGCTGAGCCCAGTCTGGGACTTTGCCAGTGCCTGCTCCACAGCCTCAGTGGTGATGGTGATGTAATTGTCATCAGAGGGAGGTTGGGCTGTATATATTTGTATATATTCCATTTTATTATCACTATCTTCATTAAAGCTGTTTTAGTTTTCTTTTCTAATCTGGAAGCCTCTCTTTCATTCCCTTCCTCTCCCATTTGAGAGGGAAGAGGGGANTCTCTCAGCGATGTGTTCCTCATTGGCCGATTTGAGATGGAGAAGAGCGAACAGATGAAGAATAAAAGATGAAGTTATGCTGAGGGGTTGTTACTGAGTTTGTGTTGGCCTGAGAAAAGAGAACTAGCAGCTCAGGGGTGCAGAAAGTAAAAGGCTGCACCTGTGGGAAGAAGCAGCCAGGACAGATGATGCTAGGCTGACCAGTGAGGTATTCCACCCCATCCATATTGTGGCTCTTAAGTCAGAAATGCATTCTGAAAGGATACGACACGATTTCAGAGGTTTGTTTTAATTTCTAATCCTTAAAGACTCTCTCTCTCAAAAAAAGATACTCTCTCAATTGCACAAACCATAATTCAAACTATTCGGGCAATTTATCAAAGCTCGGATCGTGCCCCACATTGGATGCCAATAAATCTGTTGAGGTTTAGGGTCAATCCACCCACAACAGATGCTCTCTGTGTTGGTGCCCAATGTGGAGCACGATCAGATACATCATATTCAGTATAAAGCTGAGGGATCACGAGGGTCTCAAAGACTCCTCTTCCTTCAGGATCCTTATGTCCGGATGCTCTTCCTTTTGGGACCCTTAGGCCTTCTTTTTGCCTTTGGTGGACCCCTCCCTTCCTTTTGGCCTTTTTTGTGTGTTCCTGAACCCAGTTCTTGAACTTGATTCCCATCAGCTGCTGAGCCCAGTCTGGGACTTTGCCAGTGCCTGCTCCACAGCCTCAGTGGTGATGGTGATGTAATTGTCATCAGAGGGAGGTTGGGCTGTATATATTTGTATATATTCCATTTTATTATCACTATCTTCATTAAAGCTGTTTTAGTTTTCTTTTCTAATCTGGAAGCCTCTCTTTCATTCCCTTCCTCTCCCATTTGAGAGGGAAGAGGGGAGAGGGCCATAAGTCTCTCTCTCTCCCTTATCCTTTTTTCTTTTTCTCTATTTTGAGGGGGGGGAAAGAGGGGTTAACAGAGAGTGTCTATTGTAGGTGGATTGACCCTAAACCTCGAGACACACACACACACATATATATATCTGTCATAAATAATATTACACAAGTACCACAAACACCATATTACATTAAAAAGTTAAAATATTACAACCAATACCCTCCAACACAACTTTAAAATGACCAGTTACAAAAAATATACTTTTTCTATTTTTTTCAAGCCTCACCATCAATCAGCAAAATTAGAACAAATAACCAGTAAGTGTTCAACCATTCATGGGACATACATGCATTAAAATACCATTAATATATTACATTAAATGTATTAGTAAA
Organism: Brachypteracias leptosomus; assembly: GCA_013401335.1. Classification (NCBI taxonomy): domain Eukaryota; kingdom Metazoa; phylum Chordata; class Aves; order Coraciiformes; family Brachypteraciidae; genus Brachypteracias; species Brachypteracias leptosomus. Next base: position 24,991 of record VYZX01025926.1, read on the forward strand.
ATAACAGGCCTTATGCAGTGGAAAAATCTGTAAGGAATAGAATACATACTTTGAATTTAAAATACCATCCTTTTCCTGTCTGTAAATTTACTATAACTAACCACTGAGTACTGACATTTTATCTAATCAATGAAAATTGTTACCTAATTTCTCAAGGTCCAGTTCATGAGGTAATTTGAACAGCTGTAAAATTTTTCCTCTTTACAAAGAAAGGTATTACACTGCAGAAACAGACCTTTTTAATGAAGGGAAGCAAAAAACCCCTCAAAAATGATGAAAATTATTGTATCTGGTGGTATTTTTTCTTAAATAAGAATATGTAGTTTGAATAGTTTGGATTATTTTCCCTGGAATTTTTGAGGAAAGAGTGATAAGTGGCAATGAAATGTAGACTCTTCTGCTTCATAATCACCAGAGTTCAGCTCCAGTTCAGTAATAACTAAAAGACAGCTCTGACTGAGAGTCATGTTTGGTCCTACATGACTTAAATCATCTATATATATGAAGATTTTAAACTTAAAAACCCCTGTATCATAAAAAAGATCTTTACAAAAACCATTTTACATTAACCAGCACATTTCACAGCAATTATAGCAGAATGGACAAAGTTATTGGAAATCTCAAAATTCCATGCCCTGCTTGTGTCTGGTCAGAAACCCAGAACTTCTTGGGCATTTTAGCCACAAACACTAAATTAAGAAAGATGTAAAGGAAAACTTAAATGGATTTAATGGTTATGAAAGATGAAAGAGAACTGACAGAAGTACTGTCTAAACAAATTTACATTCAATGTTCTCTAAATATTTTTCAGGCACTTTATCCACTAGGCCACATAGTCTTTGATGATTTCATAAAACACATAGATGATATTTTGGCCACAAGAGGGCTCACATATTTTATAGTTATTTTTAAAAATTCAACATAATAAAATAATAACAATATACAGGCTAAATTCAAGGCAAATATCTACTGCCCAGATAGTCACACTGTCATGAAAAAATAATTTGCATGGTTCTTTAATAAACTACCAGAAAGAAAATGAAACAAAAATAAGGATGTTCCTATAGTATATTTCTCACCATTAATTGGCTTTTCATCAAAAGGAATCTGTTTCTATGCTGTCACCATGATTAGCTACATATAAAATGACAAATTAATCTCTTATTTAAACAAGTAATTTTAATGGCCTCTGTTAAAAATATCCTGCAGTACCTACCCATTCAGGTAACACAGTGTATACTCATTAAAGTCAACCTGGTAAGAATAATAGAACTTTATTTATCTACAGACATTTGCATTATTGCTAAAAACACTGATAACACGGTCATTGTATTATCAATGTAGTGTATTCTCACTATTTTCAGATGAGAAGATAACTCAGAGCCTATTTCAATAAATACTGAACTTAACGAGAAACTACCCATTGACCTTAGAGATATTGTATCCAACTAAACAAGCATGAGGTACAATACAGAGAGTTTGCTGTGCAATGGATGTACCTTCATTGCAGCTCAACATTAGTAGGGCATGTTTTACTGCATTTCCACACCTTTGATTGGTGTTGTGGAGATAAAAAAAATACAGGAAGAGAACTGCCTGAAATACAGTAAAATGTGCAGTGGGGGGAAATTCTGTTCTTTAAAATTTGGTATCAGTCCAGATGAATTTGAAACAAACTTGAAATTCTGAAAAAAAAAAATCTTGGAAAGAATGAAACACGATACTTACATGATTGAATAGATTCCTTCAGGACTCCATAGATTTGAAGTTAAAGTTTGTCTGATTCATCCCTACAACAGTAGCAAAGATACCACCAAGAACACATTAAAGTCATTTGGTATCTGCCAGGGCTCTCCTATTCTGCCATTCCAGGCAACATTCGCATGCAAACTACCTCTGGCTGTAAACCCTACAGCTTCCACATCTTGTCTCAGAGCTTTCAGACTCTAGTTCCTAGGTTCATAATAGGGACTCTGGAAGCTCTGACAAAACTCGTTAGAATGGAGGCTATCCAGGTTTTCCACCCAATTTACATGCTGTGGAGTTCAGTTTTAGTAAATCCTGTGTGTTTCTCCAGACAGTAGCAAAGCTGAGTGCAATACATAAGATATGCACTACTAAAATATTTTACTGCAGGGAGAAAATTATACACCTAGTACATGCCACACATCTTGTTGTCCACACTGATCAGCACTAGTGATCTCCAGAGTGGCCTGGTTGCATTCATACTGGGCCATGTTGGGTCCCATGGGGCACATGTGTGGTTTTTAGATCCTCTTAGTCTGTAGGTTTCTATCTAAAATAGCACTGAACTATGTAATGGCCTACAAGAGAGGTGCCAAACACATATATTGCATGTTCTGAGATGTGGCCTGAGGTTATGTGGGTGTGACATCTCATCTGTGATGCTGTTCCTTAAATATCTTCAAAGTACATCTTAAAAATGTTGGCCACTACCTTTCTGTGGTTTGCCTTCCCTGACCTTTATGCTTCTTCAGTTTCTCGGTTTCAGCAGTCAGGGTTCTTTCAGCAGTTTGCTGCTCAGGTATTATAGAAGTTAGCTGAAAGTAAGTAAAATACTGTTTATTTTCTTTGCCAACTATGCAAAAGCAAATACAAAGTTTTGCTCATACACAGTGCTATTCTTGGGACAAGTTTTTCTGTTTGGGGCTGTTAGGTATTTCCTGTATCCTGTTAAAAATTTAAAGGTTTTGTAACCTAAGCCAGTAGTTTGAAGTCAGTTCAATTTTTTTTCTTTGTTCCTAAGAACTGTGACAGTTAGGCAACATTTTGGCAACTATAACAAAAACAGCACTGTATGTAATTAAATGCAATCTTGTCCTATGAATATGTGTCTGAACCTCACATTGCTACTGTCAAGGGTAAAATTGCCATCGCTTTAAGCAGGTGAGGGCTCAAGACCTATAATTACAAATTCTCCATGGCAAAACTAGTAATCTGTGGAAAATATATGGTCAAGCGATTAGAACAAATAATTCAACTCCTGAATCAGACCTAATCCTGATTTTCATAATTATGTCTATAATTGAGGTCCAGGAATGTTTTCTAAACTTTGTTTTTGCGTGGATGCCTTGACTCAAATCAATTCCATGTCGAGTGTAAGAGCTAGGAAAGCCCAGGTACACAGACCAGAGGGGAGCGGTGGCACATTTCCAGTCTGGGTGATTGGATGGAAGTACATATGCAGGCTCTCATGGAGCATCCATGCCATACAACTTAACACAGTCTGTGCTGCCTTGGATCTTTACTCTCTGTTCTGGGAAGCTGATTTCTATTTCTCTCAGGGAAATGTCATTAGAAATTCTGTAAGGACCTGGGATAAAGCTGCTATACAAATGTCTACTAGCATCATTATTTATCAACTAAAAGGTTAAAGACACAGTAGTTATCTGAGATCCATAGACTTTAAAAAGGTCTGTATATAAATATATATATAAAATATATACCTAAACATATTAGCTTGTTATAATTAAAAGATCACCTTGCCAGTAAGTTCTTTCTTTTGTTTTGCAAGATACTCGTGTTTCATAAAACCGTCCTTTTCCAATTATCTTTTTTTCCTCAAGCGTTATCATTTCAGTTTCACTTTACATTGGCAGATTGGTCATTATAACTTCTTTTTCTTCTACTTTCAGTGCTGAAAACTGACAAATAAAAGTCTAATGAGCATACAAACCTGTTTTAGTTTCCTGTAATACTTTTATCACTCAAGGAAAGGGAACATCATTGACCAGGAACACCATATCAGAAATCTGAAAGAAACTAAGCAACCTTAAATCTTCCGTTCTCTCTCAGCAGGGTGTCATATATATTAGTATTCCAATTGTAAATAATATTCTACACGGGATAGAGCAAATCTGAAAAAAACCCCAAAGACGGGGTGCTTGTTCAGTCCTCTCCCAGCCATCTCCTCCTGCTCCTTCGCACCTCACACAAACACATATCCTCTCCCTCATGAGACATTTCATCCCTGTTACATTTCCAAAAGTCTCCACACAGACACACTGGACATGAACCTGGTAAATCAAATACATTACCCACCCGTCTGTTTGAACAGAACTTCCAAGCTTTTGGTAATGTTTTGTATTAAACCCCAGCCTTATCCAGATCAAGCCATCATTTTGTTTTTTCAGCTGCAGTTACATTCCACTTTCTCTCACATACAGACTCTGGTAGCTATATGGCTTGCTCAGAGGTGTAAACATCAGAGTTAAAGAACAGATAGAACTGCAGACAATTTGCAGTATCAGGCCTTTTTAAATAAAGAAAAGTCATTTTATCTACATGCTATGAAAGCTGCAAATTAAACTCACTGTAAATATTAATTATTACTAAATGACTGCAAAACCAATTATGTGGTCAAAATCTTTCACACATAGATTTTATACTGGTGTAACACTCTAGATTTCGGTGGCAATATAGCTGAGTAAATTAAGAGTTCATAAAATTCAGGCCCATTGCACCTATACATAAAGTGGGCTAGATTTCAAGCCATAGGATAATGGTGCAAAGCAGCTCTAAAAGTGGAAGATTTTATTCCCAGCTGATTCTTCTTTTGGATTACAGCTGCTTGGGATATAAGCATAACAGGGCTTCCCTCACTGATTGCTGGGACACAGCAGGGTAGAAAAGACTATGTCTAAAGACTTTCCACAATCTGAAGATCTCTAGCCCTTGGGATGGTTGCCTGATGAAGCAGTGACACTTCCAAATTCCAGTTCAGTATGGCAGTCAAAAAGAAATGAATGACAGTTGCACCTGTGCTTCTTTTAACACATTCTGTGAAAAGATGGTAACCCCCCCCCCACTTTAATGTGAATGACAGCTACTTTCTAGGCTTCAGTCAGTTCAATTTTAAACGTATGAATTCCTTCAATTGTATTTTTTCAGTTCACTTCTTTAATCCCTTCTGTGCTTTGATATTCCTTCTGCTTTGTTTTTATTTACTTTCTGAAAGCTCTGTCATCACATATCTCTCTCAAAACTACGCTCTTCCTGGCTGAAAAGAAGAGTAAACATCTTTTCAAATGTGGAAAGCAACCATAAACTGAATTAAAATTGAACTTTTGAAGACAAGTGAGATTCCTGCCCCCTTTAAAGATCATCTCCATCTGATTAAGGTGTATTCTTAATACAGAAGGGGCCTTGATCAATCTCATAACCAGAAAAGTCTTTGCTATTTAAACTGCATTTCATGTCCTTCAGCTTTAAAACCTCAGGCAAGCCTAATTAAGATTTTATTCAGGTTTATATATAAAAGGGATAAGAAACACCAGACAAAAATGTAACTACCATTAGCATATTAGTGCATTTACATCTTTACTTTTCAGAAGTTGGAAATGTATAATTCCAAGTATTTATTACTGTCACTCATTCAACTCACTGCAGAATGATGGGACTAAATTTTATATCTTCTTTAAGCTGACTGAAGCTATTGAAACAAGTTTCTGCCCCAGGTGAAGGGCTAAGAAACTATTGCTTTCTTCCTTCCATTCCATTTATATTTTCATGTGCCTTCGTTTTTTTACAGTAATGTTGTTCACGTGGGACACCTCATAACCATAAGCCTACTGAATATTCTCCAATGTGAGCTTCAGTTCTCAACAACCACCCTTGGTACGTATGCATGGTCTTCGGCCTGCCTCAACACATGGCCATCTGTCATGATTGCATGGTGCCTCTCCACAACTGGGTCGGATCCTTGCCTGAGGGCATTAGGTTCCAGACAATGCTGGTTTAGATGGACAGTTTGGTTAACACTACAAGGGCCATCTGTTCTACAGGAAATCCTTCTCTGTGTCATTAATGAAGTGTTCCCAGCACATAACTATATATTTGTCTACTAATGTAAGCTTTTCTGTAATATGAACTATAAAAGCATGTTATTTGCAAATGAATAGTTTGCAAAAATACCGAATTTCATTACATAAGTTTGTACATCTTAGTATAGATGAAAAGTAACCATGGAGGAAGTAATTGCTACCTAGTGTTTCAGCATGGTTATAACACCTCAGTACCTCAGGCAATGTAAAAGAAACCCAAACTGAAACCCAATCTAAACCTTACAAATAAAGTTTATTGCCTGGAAATCAATATTTTACTTTGGTAAGTTTAGCTCTTCAATAGTGTAAGTTAGGATGTTGTGTATTAGCATGGTGACTGTAAGAATTATACTTCAGGGAAGACCTTTCATATATTTCCCATATGTAATCAAATACATAATTAATTTTTAGCCAGTTAAGCATGGCCAGAATGTAAGAACTAAAGTTTTTCATGTTCACTAAGCTTTTCATCCACTGCTCAAATAGACTTAGCTTTCAGACTGTAATTTACTGAGCCAGAAAGAGCATTCTGCAACTAGTCTTTAGGTAACACCCTCCTCCTAATCTCGTTTTCATCTTAGAAGGTGAAAGTCTGAAACACAACATAGCCTACTTATCTCAGTACAAAAGGCTACTTATACCTATATTACTAAAAATATTACTCCTGCATTGCAAAATATGATTAGAGTTCACCCTTGACAAGACTCCTAATTGCCTAAAAGGTTCTGAAACTAAACACTGTTGACTGAACAGCCACGAAGGCTTGGAGATGGATAAATATACAATGGGTTTATAAGAGTTGCTCAGAGGGCTGAAAGGTTTCCACTTTACACCTAGTGTAGAAGAGTATCATAAATATCAGACACAGTGACCTGACTGGGAATCTTCCATTTTGGCGAGTTTCAGGAATACTCTTCCTTAAGTCCTGACATTACGGTTTCTTGAGCCTTAAGAATCTAGAATCTTATGATTTATGTGCTAGCCAAAGGTTACTGTCTTCTTCCTTGGAAATAGTTGCAGCTTCCACTACTTGCAATACAAGAGACATCAAAATGGTTTTATAAACATCTGTGAAGATCATGTAGCAAATTTACTCCTTTTAGTCTACTTAAGTTCAGAAAGATTTGGCAAACTTGAATGAGTCTCAACACTATTCATAGGACAGTTTTCAACTCTAATATACTTTCATATCCCATTAATTATTATAAGGTTTTATGATAACAAGGAGAAAACCTTGAAGAACATAAATACTAAGGAAGAAAATAATTCAGTATGTACTAAATATTAGAAGTTAAGGGATTAATTTAGGAAGTTAGAAAGCAGAATGAAACCAAGAAATTGAACTACAAATAAGAGATATGAGGCTATGAAACAGGTTTCAGAGGATCTGTTGCAATCTTATTACCTGTGACACTATTTCTGCTCTACTTTTACACCCTTTCCATCATGATATTATTTGGACATGAATTATTTGTTCTAAATGAAGAAAAGAATGAAAAACACTCAATAAGAAAAACCTCCCTATTGATGGGACTAGTTAGAATGATCTAATATAGTTTTCCATTTCTAGTCTCCTGTTTCTGTAATAAACACTATTTTTTACTGCATATATCTCCAATTTTATCAACAATGCAGTAAGCAGCCATCAGCTACCACTGAAACAGAGTATAAACAGATATCCTGTTATTTTCAAAACCTTAATCTATAACAAAATGGGTTTTCCAGTGTAAATATAATCCCTATCTAGATACATAAAAATTTCTAGAGGTGAATGCAGGTGTCCCCTGCTCTATCTACAAGACAAAATTACACAACCAAATCTGCTACAGTACAAACACCAAGTAAAATATCAGCTAACACCATATGTGTACTTAATAGTAATTGAATAGTAACTGAAAAGTAATTTAACTTTATTGAATATGCTATTGTGTGCTCCTTCAAAGCCACATTCAAAAATTAAAAAACTATACAGCAGAACCTTACCAATATCACTTACTGTTTTACTCATTAACAGCAGACTGTATCTTGAAAGCACTTCAGGCCATGCCAAAGTCTACATGGTGTCTGAGAGGCACCGTCCTCCCAGGACTGTAGAGCTATGGGCAGGGTGTCAGATGAGGTGGTCAGGTCTGGGCATTTATCTGCTTGTTTAAGAGACCGAAGGGAATAAATGTGCTTTGCTCTTTTCAGAAGAATGAGGAGGATTCATGCACTCTCTTACAGGATCAATATTGATCGATATCAATGCAAAATCATACAGCTCTGATAAATGCATTTTTAATTCACCAGGTTAAAATCCTGTTATCTCTGATGTGTTTTAAAGCACAATAGCAGTTATTAAGCTTGTAGGCACTAGAAAGAACAACAGTATGAGTGCTAGTACAACCATAACAGAACTATGGCTATTATGGATGGGATATTCTTAGAAATTCAGCAAACAGGAAAAAGAATTGTGAAATAGCAATAGTGAATTGGTGAAAAAATACTATGCAGCCAAGGATGATGACAGGTAGAACAGGAGAATTAGGTATTAAAGGAACATATAAAAATGTTAGCAGTATTTCAAACTGCTTAAAATATTTCTAACAAGAGAAGAACTGGGCCAGGTTATTTTAAAGATGAAACTATGATCAAGTGCTCCTTTGGTTCCTCAGGTATCTTCAGACTGGTAAAGACTTGGTTCATGAATAGTGGATTTTTGACACACTTGTAACAGGAAAATTCACAAAATACTAAAAGGTGCAAGAAGGAAAAAACATTTGCAACCACAAAAATTATACCTGATAGAATATTGGTAAAAGTGAAATTCTTTTTTATCTAATTGTCCTAGAATAAAAAATGAGATCTGAAGAATGATTCATGCACAAATGTTAAGTGCTTTTTTTTTTTTTTTTTAAAGCTGGAATATTCTTTTAACTTTTCAGTTTCATGTCTTTCCTTCCCTGCAGCTGGTGGCTGTAACTTTAACCTAAAGTTCTACTCTTTTCAAACAGACTAGCCCAACACTTGGAAAGGTTTGCTGGAAAACACACTTCAGTAACAACCCTTAACTAAGAGTCTATGCATGAAGAAACACTTGAATGTAGGCTTTTCAAATACAGAAATGATATAACCATTGCCAACAGCTTTTTATCCCCTAAACCTCTCAACATCACAGCTATATGAGTCAAGTTTCTGATGAAGATCTAGTTTTCAACCCCTACATAATCTTTAGGGGTTAGGAAGCACATCTGTGCAAGACTAGGGAAAATTCTGTAGCAAGACAGTTCTCATAGTTATAAGCATCTTTTTGGCTTTGAACAAATATCTTCTCCTGTGTGAGGAAGATGTTGTCCTTAAAAGGACAAAGAAAGATTTTGGAGGCAGTGAGGAGGCCGATTTTCTGTCACAATCTTACATTGCTGCTACCAAGATTGAAATTTTCGGTTATTGCTGCTGAGATTTTATTGTATGATTAAGGCATTAGGGCAAGTAGACATCTGGGTAAGTGTCAAAGTACTACTTAAATGATAGTGAACCCATTAAACATGAATATAAACATAAATTCTTCAATAAATGATATTTCTCTATGCCTCTAACACTTTGAGCCATAATTTGAAGTAACAAATAGATGATTACCAACAGTATGCCCATTTTTTGTTTTAATACAATCAAATACCACTTTCAAACATCACATAAGGTTCAACTAATCGAGATGTGCTCCAGTTCAGTTTATCTCAGCATATGGCTTGTTCTCACCACATGTCATAGATTTCCAAATCTAACTATGATTAATAGGATGTGTCAAATAACTGTTGAAGGAAATCCAGCTTCAGAAAGTAAGGCTGATTAATACATTGATTCAGATATTAGCTTCTAAACATTGACTTTTTTCCCTGTTATTTGAAGTTTTAGGAAGATCAGGGATATTAACAACTTTTACTCAAATAAAGGCATCTTGAAACCTAAATTCCACCTAACTTTAAGAATAATAAGATAATTAAAAAGTCCTTTTTTCTTATAATGGTTCACTACATCTATTCTGCATTACAAAAATATTCTGTATAAGTTAAAGACTGTCCATATATATATACACACATATATATTTTCCCAGAAATTTTTTTTCTAAAATGTGTAAAATATAATCCATAGCAGAAGAGAAATCCAAACAGTTGAACTTTCCTCACACCTTTGGTAAATGACAAGATGTATTAGTAGGTACAGATGACAAATTACATCTTTATTTCATTATGGTCACATTCAGAAACCCCACAGTAGAATGAGTTTTTAAATAGTTCAAACAACTAACAGAAACTGGTTATAGATTCACAAGTGCTAATCATATTTACAAAGGAGGAAAGAGCATTTTTTAAAGTAAAACCTTCAAATTTTACTACAATGTTAAAAGATTTTTTCCTTATTACACTTACATGTCTTTCTGCTTAGAGGATTCAAAAGTTTGCAAGTGTGCAGAAGGACGTATAAGATTTGTCCTGGTTTGAGTTCGAACAGAACTAATTCTGTTCAGTGATTTCAGCTCAGTCTCTTCTAAGTAACTGCACTTTCTGAAGTTAACGCCATATTTTTGCACCCAGTGTCTGTTTCTAGCAGTGATAATGTTCAATGTTTATAGATACCACCAAGGATTGGTGCGTACAAAAAGGCTCTTTCTTATACTTGCTCCTATGGAGACCAAGGTCACTGCTAAATCTTATACCATGCCGAGGGTGCAGAAAGTGAAGGGCCACACCTGCAGGGAGAAGGGACCAGGACAGATGACCCTAAACTGACCAACAAGGGATTCCATCCCATATATGTCATATTCAGTATAAAGCTGAGGGATCACAAGGGTTAAGGCCTCTTCTTCGATGACTGGTGTCTGAAGACTGTCTGTTCTGCCTTTGATCCTGATCTGTGTGTTCCTGAATCCAGTTCCAGAATCCAACTNATCTTACATTGCTGCTACCAAGATTGAAATTTTCGGTTATTGCTGCTGAGATTTTATTGTATGATTAAGGCATTAGGGCAAGTAGACATCTGGGTAAGTGTCAAAGTACTACTTAAATGATAGTGAACCCATTAAACATGAATATAAACATAAATTCTTCAATAAATGATATTTCTCTATGCCTCTAACACTTTGAGCCATAATTTGAAGTAACAAATAGATGATTACCAACAGTATGCCCATTTTTTGTTTTAATACAATCAAATACCACTTTCAAACATCACATAAGGTTCAACTAATCGAGATGTGCTCCAGTTCAGTTTATCTCAGCATATGGCTTGTTCTCACCACATGTCATAGATTTCCAAATCTAACTATGATTAATAGGATGTGTCAAATAACTGTTGAAGGAAATCCAGCTTCAGAAAGTAAGGCTGATTAATACATTGATTCAGATATTAGCTTCTAAACATTGACTTTTTTCCCTGTTATTTGAAGTTTTAGGAAGATCAGGGATATTAACAACTTTTACTCAAATAAAGGCATCTTGAAACCTAAATTCCACCTAACTTTAAGAATAATAAGATAATTAAAAAGTCCTTTTTTCTTATAATGGTTCACTACATCTATTCTGCATTACAAAAATATTCTGTATAAGTTAAAGACTGTCCATATATATATACACACATATATATTTTCCCAGAAATTTTTTTTCTAAAATGTGTAAAATATAATCCATAGCAGAAGAGAAATCCAAACAGTTGAACTTTCCTCACACCTTTGGTAAATGACAAGATGTATTAGTAGGTACAGATGACAAATTACATCTTTATTTCATTATGGTCACATTCAGAAACCCCACAGTAGAATGAGTTTTTAAATAGTTCAAACAACTAACAGAAACTGGTTATAGATTCACAAGTGCTAATCATATTTACAAAGGAGGAAAGAGCATTTTTTAAAGTAAAACCTTCAAATTTTACTACAATGTTAAAAGATTTTTTCCTTATTACACTTACATGTCTTTCTGCTTAGAGGATTCAAAAGTTTGCAAGTGTGCAGAAGGACGTATAAGATTTGTCCTGGTTTGAGTTCGAACAGAACTAATTCTGTTCAGTGATTTCAGCTCAGTCTCTTCTAAGTAACTGCACTTTCTGAAGTTAACGCCATATTTTTGCACCCAGTGTCTGTTTCTAGCAGTGATAATGTTCAATGTTTATAGATACCACCAAGGATTGGTGCGTACAAAAAGGCTCTTTCTTATACTTGCTCCTATGGAGACCAAGGTCACTGCTAAATCTTATACCATGCCGAGGGTGCAGAAAGTGAAGGGCCACACCTGCAGGGAGAAGGGACCAGGACAGATGACCCTAAACTGACCAACAAGGGATTCCATCCCATATATGTCATATTCAGTATAAAGCTGAGGGATCACAAGGGTTAAGGCCTCTTCTTCGATGACTGGTGTCTGAANCCTCTTCCCCTTTCGGGGGATTGGAAAAGAAAACTCTTCTCCTTTGGGAAGAGAGAGGGGTTAATAGAGAGCATCTGTCATTTGTCTAGAGGATGGCCAAGCCCTAAACCTTGACAAGAGTTTTTGGAAAGGGAAAATGACTTACCTAAAGCAGATCACAATTTCTGTCTTTCTCTCCATAAATCAAAGCGGTTATGATTATTCGACATGAAAAAAGGAAAGCATAAATGTAGAGTTACTCCCTACATATCAAGAGCAACACAATAACATAATTTTCTTATAAAATCAGTTAGGCCACTGCCACCTGAATCCCCTCCCATGCCATTTTAAATTAAACTAGAATTTAATGAAGGACAAATTAATTCCTTGAATGAACTGCTGTATGGAGTTAGTACATTTACTTGACCATGGGTATATTTTGAAGTGTTTGGGAGGTCACAGTATGGTAGGGTTTTGAAGGGACCTCTGGAGATCATCTAGTCCAAACCCCCTGCTAAAGTAGGTTTGCCTAGAGCGGGTTATACAAGAACACGTCCAGGCAGGTTTTGAATTTCTCCAGGGAAGGACACTCCACAACCTCTCTGGGCAGCCTGTTCCAGTGCTTTGTCACCCTCAAAGTAAGGAAGTTTTTCCTTATGTTTAAATGCAACTTTCTGTGTTCCAGTTTGTGTCCATTGCCCNTCTCTGTAATTGCAATGAGATCATGGCCCTGCGACCACACCCAGATCTCTAGTTCTTCCTGCTTATTCCCCGTACTGTGTGCCTTACTGTACTGGCATTTCAGAGAGGTAATTGAGCATGTAGGTTTCCCTGGAAGAGTGCCAGAGGATCCACCATAGTCATACACACCCTTGAAGTGGTTGGTCTTCTGGTTCTNGTTTTTCAGCCTTTCCTTGTTCCAGTCCCTTAATCACCTCTGTAGCCCTCTGCTGAACTCCCTCCAGTAGTTCCTTGTCTNAGGATGGCATGAACATTGCCATTTTTGACCCTGAGCCCCTCAGTTTAAAGCCCACCTCACCCAGTTGGCCAGTCTGCTACCAAAGACTCCCTTGCCTCTTCTAGACAGGTGGATTCCATCCCTCCCTTACAGGGAGTCTTACTACAGGCTTTTGAAAATTACATGAACCATTAAAATTATTAAAAAATTTAGTTATGTAGTCATGTATACATTATGTGCAGATTCTCCTATATTCAAATAACATTTCTTGTTTTGCAATGATCTTTACTTCCAATATAATTCAATGATTTCTTAATATCTTGAGTACTGCCAGCTACAGTGCAGTAAGATCACTTTATACATATTTATGTATTTATTACCTATTTATATAGCTATATATAAGGGTGACAGAGCACTGGAACAGGGTACCCAGAAAGGTTGTGGAGTCTCCTTCTCTGGAGGAAAGTCTCCTTCTCAAAACCCTCCTGGACATGATCCTGTGCAACCTGCTCTAGGCAAACCTACTTTAGCAGGGAAGTTGGACTAGATGATCTCTAGTGGTCTCTTCCATCTGTGATTCTGTGATCTGTTTGTCAGATTTCTTTCGACTGTACATATTTATAATGCATATACTATTGTTCCTTGAAGGCTGGGACAAGTTAAGTGTATACATTTGCAAGAATAAACAATCATACCTACTAGTAGATATAAAAATGTAGAGGAACTAGAGGACCTCCATGACAGGTATCTTAGTAATTTCTTAAGGGCCTCCTAGCACTGCTTAGGACTCATTCAGGATTTTCCTGATAGTTACTAACTACCAGCTTTACCCAAGTGCCCTAGCAGAATTTCAAATTCTGCTTCTATTTCCACAGTCCCTTCAGGATCACATCCCACTTAATCTTGATGAAGTAGAGGAAATATTTTTTGCGTGTGAATAAACGTGATTCTCAGACTAAGCTTCAGAAATAAAAGTCTATTTAATACCTGGACTACATTTTTTTTAAACTTGCTATGTGAAGACACTGTTGTTGGTCTTCTGCATATGATGGCATACACTTAAGGTAAATTTGGGCTAGTTTTGGTTTGGAAATATTTAGGTATTATGTCAAACAGCAAGCATCCTGGTTTTCTGTCTCTGCGATTCACTTAGTTATATTTTTTTGTTAAAGCTTTGCTGTCTATGGACAAAACTAGTTTTGGGTTCCGGTGTTTAAAAATTTGTCAGTATTTTTAGCTATCTGAGGTACAATGACAAATAAAAGGATTTCTTCCACCAGACTCGTACCTTGTAAGTTGAACTGACTTTAGCTGGACAAACCCTGAGCTCTGTTTACTCATGCCCTGTGACCTGCCATGCTCATTCTTTTTAGATTAAAGAGCAAGGAACAGTGAGTACATGCTTTAATTTGAAGGGGTAGTGAGTAGAAGGTAAGGACCTAGTCTAGTACTGATGTTACTTAACTTCATTTAGATTAAATGAAAAAAACCCACCAAAACCAAACTGTTTATAAGAGTATAGTTGTAATGAAAGCAGACTGTTACCAGTGCAGTGTAATGGAAGTACTTCATTACTCAGTTAAAACATAAGTGTAGATTTAAGAGAAGCCAGTGGAAAAAGGGAAGCTAGAAAATAAATAAAATGGAGATGTAACACAAGCAGAGCATTTTGCAATATTAGCTAATAAAATCTATATTTTACTTAGGAAACAAAGTTAATTGCATGCTTTTTTCTGCACCACACCCAGGACATTTTGCACTGTTGTGTTGGTATCTTGTCTTTTCTCCTGCTGCTGCTGAAAGGAAACATCCAGAAATATGAACAGAACTATAGGCATAAACTTTTGGAAAAAGTCTAATATTAATTAGCATTATGGTTTATTGAAAAATTATATTAAAATGAAAAATGAAGAAGTCATCTGTAAATAGTGTATTCAAAAGGCATACAACTTTTTGCAGATTTAAAGCTAATTGTATTCACACTTTGATCTATGACAGTGAAAAACTGTCTTTCAGTTCACCATCTGGGAACATAATAACTAGAGAGAAAAATACTTTCACTTTTTCTTTGAAAACTCTGTTGAATATAAGCTGGGATTGTCAACAACATTACAAAGTGACAGCAACTCCTTGGCTTGTATTGAGCTGTAACAAAGGCAGTAGTTTCTGTGTTACCGCTCAGCATTGCTCATAAATTTGTACTACTTGAATGATGGGAAAGCAAAAATGTTGTTTATAGGCAATGAAATGAAACTGAATATTGGTAGAATCATTAAAGATGACAAAAGGGGAACATTCAATCAACTGTCATTTTCCTCCCTAAGGTTTATTCCAGGACTTTACTACTGATTCAATTTTGAGTACTTTGCTACTGATTCTGTTTTGTAATTGCTTATTTTCATCTAACGTTTTTACATTTTCCAGGATTAAGCCATTAGAAATGTCATTTTCTATCACTAACTTTTTTATTTGTTGCAATAAAGTAAAAATATTCAGAACTGCATGGTAATACAGAAAATATTGTATTTGTCTAATGATCTTCATGAAGTTGCTTTAAAAACTTGTCAGAACTAGAGATCTTTTGGGAGTGCAAATACTTTATTCCAATCATATGCCATAAGATTTATATTTTCAGATTCAACCTTACTTACAAATTACTTTTTACATTCAATGTTCATTCCTCATTCTCTTGAGCACTATGTGCTCTGAGAGTGGTTTTATTTTCTTGCTCGTCCATCTTTCATTTCCACATTTGTATGCACTCAGAGTACCGACAAGAAGTTGCAATGAGCAAAGCATTTAAGTTCTCACTGAGTCTACTTCTTCCTTGCTGTTTCCCAGAGGATAAGCATTCCATTTTCAATGTTACTTCCCATTCACCGTGCACATTAGTGTTCTGACTTACCTGACTTAAGTGCATTACTGAAACCACAAAAATTGCATGCTAAATAATACTACATACTGCAGATTAGTCAAGGTGTCTTTGCTGTATTTCACAATAAGTTGCGATGCATACTCTCTGTGTTTTGGAGCACTTGAAGTCATTAGAACCAGCCTCCCAAATATGTTATAGATTTTTGACAATTGTGTGCTTGATTTTAGAATTGGGAGGAGAGGGAGGAGTGAGGCCAAATCTTGCTCAACAGTCTTTGCAAAGGCTGGACTCTTATGTACTAATTTGTTTTGAACTCAGACTATTACTAAGAAAGGTTTGCTCAATTCATCCAGGAAGATCCCCTTAGATGAAACATTTCTAGGTAAAAATTGGAACTAATTCTGGAATAACAATAAAAAAGATGTAAACATGTCTAAAAATCAATATTATTTTTTTAAAATGTCTGGATTCTCTAATATACATTAAGGATATATCATACCTGACTACTTAAGATTTGATGTTAAAGGCCCCACTGGGATTTCTAGAAGTATTTCATCTCAGTTTGATGTAAAATGATTTTTCTAGGTGCCTCAGCTATGATCCAGAAGTCTGTCTGAGCTGTTTTCATGTTACATATCAGTTCAGAAACAGACTATGAAGCCAAATCAAACCTTAGTTATATCATCTTATAATAATGCCTTCAAATGCTTTTGGTAAATATACAAATCAGACTGCAGTTTTTAGCATTAGCTAGGATTCTCTGGTGGCACATTCTTAACACAA
>VYZX01025926.1:41856-75561 GCA_013401335.1 Brachypteracias leptosomus
ACAAAAGATTTTCCTTGAAAGAGCAAACTCTATACCGTGGCCTAAATTTAGATAATAAAATTTTAAAATATTTTCTTTATAATTTCCTAAATTCAATACAATCCTGCCTACATCTTCAAGTTAAAGAAATTTTCTTAAAATGTGATGAGAATTATAAACCATTTTCATTTTAAAGGTGCTTATTAAAATTTATTTAATAGGCAACTTATTTTGTAGGGTTTTTTAGCCTTCACACACTGATTTGAAAGATCTACTCTGTAACATTACATTTTGTTTTTGTTTTCTCCCTTTTTAAAATAATGCAGTCCTACAGCATTTACCCAGACTCACTGAAACTGAGAACTGAGTAAGTACTGCAGGATTGGCCCCCTATTAAAAAAGCCCAAGACACATGGTGCTGAGATTAACAAAACAAAGTAAAGCAGCTATGACTTGGCACAAAGTTTGACAAGCTGCAGAAAAGCAAATGTTTAAATAACTGAAGTGGTACTGATTTTCTATTCACAACCTTTTCTCTTCTAAACAGTATCATATTCTTTTCCAGCACATTTAGATTGCAAGTCAAGCTGTGTTTTATTTTTTATTATAATAAACCCAGTCAGTTTACTGTAACAAAGACATACTAGTGGTGATCAGTGTGAAAGCCAGTACGAAATCAGGCTAGGGGAAAAAAAAAAAAAAAAAAATCAAATGCTAAAAANATGCTAAAATAAAGGACCAGCCGTCTGGAAAGTTCCTGGATCATGTAAAAAGAAAATAAAAGGCAGTGTTCTTATGAGACTAATGCAGAATACAAAAATATTTTAAGACAAAACTCTGTATTATTGCCTATGACATTTGTAAACAGCAGCAGCAAATCCTTCCAAATAATGTTGCATTTATTAAATATTTTCCAAATTCTCCTAAAACAAAATAGTAGCATTTAAAAACCTCCACAATTCTAGTAGTATTGTTTACATCTGTTCCTCTTGTAATACAGTAAGAAAAAAATGAAACTGTAAAGTTTTTTTTGCTATCTTTTTTCACACATAAAACAATTCCCTATGTCAAAAATAAGTTTATTCAATCTACAGGACATTAAAAAGCTTTTGCATCTTTTATTAGCTTTGCAATAACTTATGGTTTGCCAAAAATAATGTATACATAAATATCTTACCAGATTTTTAGCTAATGGCCTTTCATTTTCAAGTTCTGCCTTCATTTGTTCTTGAATTTCAATCAACTAAAATATAAATACATAAGAACTAATGTTGGATTTCATAGTACAAACAGGCATAACTCTCTAAAAATCCTTTCTAAGTACAGTCTTCCTGATCAAGCGTCTGCATGTGGACACACACACATTTTTGTATTGTAACTGGTAACAGATAGACATCGTCACTTAGAGCTAGATACTTTTATGTGAAGTTTAATAATATCACAGGAGTCACAGGTATAAAGTTATTTTGACATAATAAAGTAGATGTGATGTTACAGGAGGTAGGAAGGTGACAAAAACATTAGAAACAGAGACTTCGATGACTTAAACTCTCATAAAAGTGAGTATTTGTGGAAAACTGTTACCATCAAAGAGCAGTGTCAGTTTGGAACTGCAGGGGCAATTCCACTGCTCTTTTGTAAATTTGTAGAAAAATCATCAGACTTATATGTCATCTACAGCGAGTTCTAATGTATCTTTGCGAGATCAACATTGTCAGGCAAATAACACATCTAATCTCATTGAGGACAAAAGATTGTGCTTAAAGAGCAATTTAAGCAGAATTCTTTAATAATTCCTCAGAAGTTCCAGAATCAAACTCCCTTAAACGGTTGCACTGCATGGCAAACCTTCCTTGGTTCTGCTGGGTTTGAGCTGGAGTTTCTGTCAGAGCTACTGACACTTGGGACGTGTAAGTTAAACTTCTATATTTCTCAGAGTCTGCAACAGCAGAGTTTGTTACTTGCCAAATTTGCATTTCAAACATATTTTAAACAATGTACAACACTGACATTAATTTTCTTTCATAAAAATGGAGAATGCTCCCCTTCAGCATAATAACCTAGAAGCTAGAATGCTGAGCCACAAATCAGCGCAGCCGACATTGTATGCCGCTGGGCATTTTATGGGGCTTGATTACAATATCCCAAGTCATGGAAATGCAGCCTAACTACCCCTCTATGATGAGAATAAGCCACCAGTTCTGTTCAAGCTGTGCCGTTGGACACAAAGAATATGAAATTCATGAGACTAGATACAGAATACTCATGCACGAGCTTGACGACATACCAAAGCTGTGACTGCATGAGAAGCCTTGTGTTTTGACTTGCTAGATTACATTAGACTATGAATTACAAGAAAACAATATACAGAACACTCCTCCCTCCAAAACCCAAGCAAAAATACTCAGCAAGAACCTGAAGAAAGAAAGAACAAACCTATAGAAAAGTCCTTTTCCCTATGCCGAGTATCCTAACATGTAGCCTAGAGATTATGGCTCTTCTGTGCTTGCTTTTCCAACTTTAAAGAGAATATTTTTCCACCAGAACACAGTGTAAACTAGCAGTTAAGTCATTAGTATGTGGAGCAACAGATTCAAAGGTCCTCAAGTTCAATTATTAGAACCCTGGGCAGGTGCTCCAATCCTTACAAAAAACTCAGTTCTTGCCATTTCTTATAATGCTTTGAGAGAAATTAGAAAGGCAATTGCCCACAGCTAGTGCACAGCTAGGCTGCCTGGCCATAGGAGGAAGATCCAGACTCCATCAGTAATTGGAAGTATAGAAATCAATCAGTAATTTTTAGTTCAGGTAAAAGACAGTGCTTCCAAAGTACTTAATCATTACTTACTACTGTGGCTGCTTTGAATCCCATCTTTAAGTGTTAACTTTTCATTATAGCGTATATTGGATACTAGTGTCTGCATTAACTTTGTGAACTCCACTTCTGGAGTGAAATGTCCAACTGCTGGGCATGTTTATGCCCAGCTCCTCTTTTTAAAGATCAAAACTTTTGAACCAAAGAAGAACTTATGCACATTCTGGCTACCAAGAGAACATCTTTCAATCGGATATGCAAAAGATAGGTAGAAGCAAAGTCAGAAACTTCAATCAATGTAGTCCATCTTCTAGAACTGCAGTTCTTTTGGGACTCAAAATATAATTAGATTCATTATCAGAATTATAATGAGAAGGACTGCTCCAGAGATTTCTCACAGCACTTCAGTCCTACAACATAGCTCACTTGAAAGACTGCACAGTGGCTGTGAAGGACTACCTGTTCAGGCGGCTGTACTGAAGGTAGTTTGAGAGGAAGGCACGTGATTCAAATTTACACAAGTGTAGGGCTTCTAAACCACAAAAGAGACATACAGAAAAGAGTTCCTCTGTTGCTGCTCAGATCCAGAGGCTGAGGTTGTATCTATGGGTAGATACCAGATATAAGACAACGTCTTGCATTGTATGGAGATGAAGGGAAGGGAAGAGAAGGAAAGGGAAAAACAGAGCAAATTTCAGGAAAGAATCCTTTAAGAGAAAGGATGAAAAAAAAGGTACTATTAAAAAGATTCTTTTGACTTTGCAAATGAAATAAGAAGAAATATTCAGTATAGGAATAGATGACTGGCCCTTTCTTTCCAGCATAATGAGACTTCAAACCTAAGAGGGATTCTTGAGTACTGTCAGACTTAGATAGAAAAAGAGAGAAACTAACAGAAGACACATTCCTTCTTTGATAGACTACTGCATTAGACAGACCAATTAATATTCCAGTTCTGGTTTTAGATTTCATGTACAGAATCCTAATGAACTTACCCTTTCAATACTCCTGTAAAGAACATAGAATCGTTTAGGTTGGAAAAGACCTTTAAGATCATGTCCAACCTAATTCTACCAAGTCCACTGCTAAACCATGTTCCAAAGCACTATATCTACACAACTTTTAAATACGTCCAGAGATGGTGATTAAAAGTCATGTGTCAGCAGGTCTCATCTTTTTCGGAGTGAGAAACTTGGTCATAGATGAGAGATTCATCTAAGATCAGAAGGAAAGGCAATGAAAGGGATCATTTTTGAAGTCCAGTGCCCCAGTCCCAACAAAAATATAATTAAAAAAAAAAAAAAAAAGAATTTGCATGATGATCTAGTAATCATGGAATTAGCATATAGAAGTATCACTATTTCCTTTATATTTCATCACAAAGAAGTGAGTTAGCTACAAAATATTTTGGAAATGTTTCACAGAAGGAATTTTTGATATAGGAAGAAGTTTTGTGTCTATTTCTTAATTTTCAGAATAAGAATTATACACTGTAGAAAAAAGTCCTTTGAAAACCATGACAAGATAGGAAGCTCACTGGAAAGAAAGGAAAAATATCTAGGTATTATACTGGGAAAACACTGAAAGCTGTCAACCTTTTAATGAGATAACTTATTAATTAATAAACATTGGCATTGGAAAGTGGTTTCTCTTAAAAGTTGACTTATATACCTTGTTCAGCTATTGTTTTACTCAGCTATCATATAAATAATAGTTCACATACAGTAACAGCTCTATCCAGGAATAGTGGAATATTTAGCAAGTCATAGATCACAAAAAATAACCTTTTTTTTTTTTTTTTTAAGTTACTAGCTATTGACCTATACAAATCTTCTTGCCTTGCATTCAAAAACTTACTGAAAGCATTACTTTTTAATGAATGTATTCAATCATTTTTACTGTAGTTTATTAAGGTTCAGAATTTTCACTGTGCTTTAACGACATTACGAAATATGACAGGATGAGAAAATAAAAATCACAGTATTCATTAAAGGAATACCAATTCACTATTACTCTACTGTGAGTTATACTACCATAAACCAAAGTGTAACATAATTCAAGTCAAAGTCAGCTTTCTAATGCTATTTGGACTATATATTGCCAACAGTCCAAGCTTGTTACTGTTCTCCCAAAAGCATAGCTTAGAGAAGTAAAAATTACAGTACCTTTTGAACAGTTTGCTTATCATCTTCTCTTTTTGATTGCCTTCTTCAAACTTGTTTATCTGAAAACAGGAGGGTAAAAAGAAAACCCATGAAATTCCATGCCTACATTAATATATTCAAAATGTTTGCTTCAGGTCAGTCTCTAAACCCAGTGGAATGCACCGGGGATAAGAGTCCTGGCAGAACTGTGACCTTCACCACTGCCCTTGACATTCACAGCCTTCTTCCTGCTGTTCAGCCGGCTGGTCAGATAGAGATGAAGAAGTAAGTTCAAGAGCCAAGTGTGACTGAGCGCCCACAGCTTTTCATTAATACTAATTCTGGACATCCTCGCTGTTAGTCACAGCCAATACAAAGTGTTTTAGCAGGTGGTTCTTTATTGCTCATACAAAACTCCCCAAAGATAAGAAACACCATTGAATCAGATGATAAACAGGAATCAGGAATCTTGCTTGGGTCAAACACATCTTGCCACTATTACAGGTGATACTGGGTCTAATCCATATGGATGCAACAAAGCTAAACAGACAAATTCCACTCTATTGCTGTAGTTTCTAGTCCTCCACTAAATATTTCACTCTGACAGTATACGAAAAGTAACCTGCAGGTAAAGACTGTAGATTGTACTTATCAGGAGAAAAACCTCCTTTTAAGAACTGTAATAAAGCACAGGTATCAAAGGTGGTGATGGCTTGTGTGAGAGAAACTGATTCTGTTAGAAACTTTTACAGAAACAAAACTAATTATATGAAGAAATGCACATTCAGATATTTTTCAGAAATTCAAAAACTGCTCTAGAGAAAGAGCAGGTTTTAAGACAGTTCCCTTAGTATAAAATAGTAGACCATCATTTAAAAATATAACTGTCTACATATGACACTTTTGTATTTTAGTAACTTTACAGTATGCATCTGCCACAAAATATGAATTCTAGCCACATTGCCCCAGTCTCAAAAGCCACAGTGAATATTCCTTTGTCATAAATTAAAAATATGTAAACATATGCATTAAAATTAGAATAAATATGTATTAATTTCTCTACAAATACATACAAAATCAGCATTCAATACCAGAAAAAGATAACAGTCCAGAAATAAGTCACCATCCTTCTGAAATGTGTTAACAATCAATTCCAACTTCAGTGACATTTCTTACATGCTGCATTTAAACTAAGCATCTTGCTCTAATATCAGTTTAAAGTTTTATTTAAGAAATATTTCTCTTTTCCAGAGCATTTCAGGGCATTTTTGAGACAAGAAATCTCATTGTGCAGTTTAAAAACCTCTTTCTCTTTTTCAAGCATTTTTTTCATGGTCATCATCTTCAAAGACAACCTGAAAGATTGCAATGCCTTGAATTTATAAATAAGGAATCAGGGATTTAAATATGCTGCACTGGTGTAATATTATACAACACAGTATCATATAATTTCTGAATTCTATTACAGAGCCATAATATGAATAGAAAAAAGTCGAGCGTCTAAATAGGTCCCCGCTAGAAGAAAGGCTGCAGTACATTATATACAAAGACCATAACACATGGGGACATTTTATTGACAGGAATAATGCATATCATACTGTTTGTGTGCCCTCATCATTCAGGTCAATTTATTATGGAGGCTGTGTCCAGGAAGGCAGCTGGGGCCTATCCACCCACACTTCCCCCCGTGTTTATGAAGTGCTGTCCGTAACTAGGCAGGCAGGAGAGACTGTGGACAGGCAACACCAGGGGGTTGCAAAGTGCATGGCTAAGGAGGGGGGCTTGTTGCCTTTGTGCCATTTCTCAGTGACAGTGCTGCCAGTGTCATGAGGAGCACATCACATGTCAAAGCGGTGAAGTTTTCAGGCTGGGAGCCGCATGGAGTCCATCAGGCCTTCTGATATCAACACAGTTGGTTTTCTACTTGGTGTCGGAGCCACCCAGAGGCAATTCATATTCTGAACATTAACATGGCTTTGCATGCCTGTCACACATAGACCGTGCAGGGGTTTAATGCTATTGAAGACTACGGTTTAAATCTCTATGCAAACAGTGATTACCTTGTAAGAAGGTTCCAGGATAACATGCAACAAAAGACTTTAAAGTTATAGTTTTAGTAAAGCAAACTCATTTACATTTTTATTATGCGTGTCCTTTGTTTAAATCTTGCCACGTCCATTATGGAAAAGACTTCTTATGCAACTGAAGCTTATTGGGACAGCTACTCTTTTTTTCTTGTTTTTTTCAAAGCTATTGAAAACATTTGAATATATTGTCTTATGGCTGTCTAGATTTTACTGCCACATATTTCTTTTAAAATTATAGAAAAGCTTTCAGAGCTGGCACAGATCTTTATAGTAATACCAGAATATTAACTAACTCCTGAAACCATTTAAAATATTAACACAAAAGAGAAGACTAAGACAGAAGTTGTTTAGCTTGCCAAAGAAAATGTAGGAAATTATTTGTTGTGCTTGGTAAAAATATGAGTACTTTTAAAAAAAATTACTTCAAAATAAAAATGTTAAAGAACTTCAAAAATAAAACTGCAAGGTCTTCAAATGGCATATAAATTTAAATTATAATGTAATGGTTGGTAAAATTTAGTCCATAACTATTTGTTTTTCCTCGAAAAGGACATTTTTGATCTCTAATTTACCAGAACAATTATCAATGTTCATAAAGCTTTGGACACAAATTTTATAAGAAAACATGTAAATAAAATGCCAAGTGCTTTGGAAAGGACTTTATATTAGTTTGTAGTTCCCCTTCCTTTACTGAAGAAACAGTAGCAGTTTACAAAGTGTGATTAACAAAAAAGTTACTTTTAGTAAGTGAATTTTAAAAAAATTCAAATGAAAAACTTCAAAACTATTTAATTTTAAGCAGTCTTTACACAGCAACAGATTTAAAGTTAATCTTCTGAGGTAATTATTAGAGTCCATGTTTTTACTGAGAACTTTTAGCAAATCCAGCAGATAGAGCAGTACACTCTGGGGGAAACAGTTGTTAGAAGACCAGCAGCATTTAAGTAATTATACTCTGCTGTGGCAGTGGTCAACTCTAAACCACTGCAAAACAAACTCAGAATTTCAAAAGACCTTTTAAGTAACTGTTACAGCCCTTAATAGGCTTAAGTATTTGCCCCTTTGGGTGCATTTGAGCATCAACAACTGATGCTCAAAGACGAACCTTTATATAAAATAAACAAAAATATTTTAATTAATCCTGAGACTAAGTTTTAATTGGTGCTGCAAATATAAGTGTAATCATTCTCTTTTACCGTTTTGAGGAAAGTATGTAAAAAAAAAAACACCCCACAAAAGACGTCCTCTCCACAAACTTGTACTTTGCACATTACTCAGATAACCTTTAGCTCTAGCTCCACCATCTGCTAAAATCAAGAACTGCAAGTAATTAACTATTCAGTCTCCTGCTGCAATGAGGACACTCATTAGCAAAATGAACAAAGGGACAATTTTCTGTAGCTACAGTCATCTGTTACACTTTGAGTGGCAGGTTTTGTAGCAATGTTCTCTCTACCATCTGCCCACAGCGGTAGCGTTTGGCTTGCTTAAACTGGGGAACTTTTAAGTTGTAAGAAAAAAGAGCTAGAGGTTGGAAGGCGATTTTAACACGGCTTTTACAGGAAGCTTCAATATTTCTCACCTTTCTATTTTATTGCCTTCATGCAAACAGTTTTATTATTTTAAGTAAAAAAATTTTAAAAATAAAAAATCATATTCTATCCTTACTAAACTCTAATATATATTTGCTAAGATAATGTATTTTAGACTGCCAAGATTGCTTTTCTAATAATACTAGACAGATATGAACACATTATTTTGGAATATAACAAACTTCAGCTAGATTAATCTACCTGTACTCATAATATTCTACCCAAGTAGGTAAAGGTGAGAGAACACAGATATTTATTATGCATTTGAGAAATATGCATTTCTGTTTGGTATCCTGCAGTATTTAACATACACTCAAAATAAACAATTGGCCTTTTGAGAAACAGTTATGATTTTTGCACTCCTATTGCAATGAAATATGATGCAAATTAATTATGACATGACATGAAAGAAGAAAGTACTTGAGCATATTCTAGTTAAAATTATAAACTGAAGTTGTTACCATTGATGATTTATTGGGAATTTGCCTTGAAAATAAATCCATTTTCCAAAATCTGTCATCCAAATTATTATGTAGCTTTCAGTTTCTAAGCTCTACTTCAGGCATTTAAAGTCCACATTATGTACACCACAAGAGGGTGCAATTATACAAGCTGTCATGAAAAACACTCATTTATGAATATGCCAAGCAAGGGAAATGATAATTTCACTATTTATCTATATTTATTGTTATTAACCATAACATGTTACATTTGTATGCTTATAATTTTAATTCTTTCAGAGGTTATATCTGCACATTTCCAAGAAATGCAGTTTGAGGTTGAACATGGGAACCTCTGGATGGCCACTGGTTGGATACGAGCTCTTATGTTTCAGTCAGTCACCTTGTTATTACACCCGTATCTTAGTTCAGCTAGTGCATATATTCTATAAGAGCTTCCAGTCTTGAAGATTTCAGGAGATCAAGATGCCATAATTTCTTTGATGATATGCTCTAATCAGCAATCATTCTTAAAGGGGTTTCATCTTGTAGCCTCTGTATTTGATTTTGTTGTTTGCAAAGGTCTTTTAGATGTAATAAAATGTGGACACCAGCCAGGAAAGGACTAACAAGTTGCTACTGGCCCAAATAGCTCTGTTTACCTTTCCAAGGCATGTCAGATCTGGAAAACAGCTTAAAGACAGCATTTGGAGAAAAATTAGGCATTTAATTGCAAATTCTTTGACAGAAGATGTTTCTTGTTTCTGTTTTGCATAAATGCAGAACTTGGAGAAGAAGCTGGTGATGACAAACTTTTGCTGTGTGGCTCAGCTAAAGACTGCATAGGTACTGAGGCTGTTCTTGAAGTGCAGCCTCACTGCTGTGCCTCTTGGCTTTGCCCAACAGGCAAAGGGCCTCATCCATCTATGCCTACCTCTACCCAAGGTCTGAAACTTCAGACTTCTAGGAGCTTCCCACCCCTTCGTGGCAGATCACAAAACTAAATTTTAAGGCATGCCATATCTTACCATAGCATATTGAATACTGTATTTTAAGCAGTGTTACTAAATGAAACATCTTGTAAAAGTTTTGTCTTCACAGGTAACACTCAATCAAATAATGAAATAATGAAATCAGTTGGAAAATACCTATTTTGGATAAAGCCTTTAGCACCGATGAGGAAACCCCATATTAAATTTTCCACTATGTTAACATCTCTAACATAAACAGGGCAATAGGCTCTAGGGGACCCCTGGATCTAAGCTATCTGTGTTTCCTCATCTAAAAATAGGTACTCTCTTAAAGATGTAAAATCCTCTCTGGAGGTTAATAAATTAGAAATTACTTGTTAACCTAGGATACAATCATCTCGTGCTGCTTCCTCCTATACATAGAACATCCTTTCTTAAATTGACCCCAGGATTTGAACATTGTTAATTTTCCTACAATTTTAACATAAGAGTAAGCTTGTACAATTGTAGTCACTTCCTTTGCTCCCAATGATTTAAGATTATTTTGCCCTTGATGGGATATTCATCATTATTTCCTTGATACATTGTCCATTTTATACTCCTCAAAAATTTCTATTTATATTAATTGCTAGATTTTTTCCCTTTCCCTACATTTGTTATATATTGCTTTAATTTCTATCATTTGCTAATGTCATGGAACTAAAACAGGACCTCAGCAAAAGCTATTATCTTTCTTGATTATAAGATTATGGCTTTTTGGTCACATAATACTTTTTTTTCTTAGATATTTCAGTTTTTTTGTCCATATTATCATGTTCAGATTTTAAGCCTCAGCCAGTTTCCCTCACCAATGAAAATCAAGCTTTTGAAATATTGTGAGTATGTGCATAAAAAAACCACTTGCATACACAAATGTATTCATATACTTATGGCATAAATTACTAACTTATAATTCACTTTGGTCTCACCTTGAGTACTGTGGGCTGTTCTGGGCACCACAATTTAAGAAGGATGTTAAAGTAATCGAATGCATTAAGGAGGGCAACAAAGTAGGTGAAAGGGCTGGAATGCGTGTCCTATGAGGAGCAACTGGTGACTGGTTCAAAGTTCTGCCAGAGGAGGTTTAAACTGGACATCAGGAAGGATTTCTTTACTGAGAGGGTGGCCAAACACTGTAACAGGCTTCCTAGAGCAGTATTCGATGTCCCACACCTGTCAGTGTTTAAGAGGTATTTGGACAATCCTCTTAACAATATGCTTTAATTTTTGGTGAGCTCTGAATTGGTCAGGCAGTTGAACTAGATGATCATTGTAGGTCCCTTCCAACTGAAAATACTCTTTTCTCTTCTCTTCTCTTCTCTTCTCTTCTCTTCTCTTCTCTTCTCTTCTCTTCTCTTCTCTTCTCTTCTCTGTTCTACTCATTGCTTAGAAAACTACTATAAATTAGGACAAATTAGCAATAAATTAGGAGGCTGAAAGCAGTGTTTGGTTATGTTAATTTTAAAAGTTTTGATAGAAAATTCTAATTTCCTGAATATATTGCAGAAAGAAAAAAATTCTAACATACTACCTGTGTCTTCTTATGATATAAAGAAGTGCTTCAAGAGTTACTCATCTTCTCCAGTTTACCGCTTGTAATAGAACCTTACCAGAGTGTTATGCTAGCACAAGTTGAGGATTACAAGTCTTAAAGTACAGTTACCAACAATTTAAAAACCAAATATTTCTTTGATGTTGAATACCACTCCTCTCATATTTCAATTTTTTTCTTTTTACTACTTCTTTTCTATAAAGCTGTTTTAGTCAAAGATTTCAACTTTACAAGTACGGCTCCACCAGATTTCAATGATGCCCCTTACAACATGTTTCTTAATGGCAGTAAGACTATGCCCATTTCCTCTCCTCCTTGCTTAAATCCTAAGTTAGTATATAGTCAATTAACGTATTACTTCTCTCCACATCCTCTGCCATTTCAAACTAACATCATTTGTTCATAACATAAAAAATTGCAATATTATTTACCTTCTCAGTTTAGGTTATTAGTGAGAATCTACAAGTATGGGGTTTTTTAAAGGCAGAACTCAATGTTTTAGATATAACACATGCATATGTATCAGGATATTGTATCTGGCTCCAGAATGATTACCAGCTGACAGCTTCAGTGTCTTTACAGGGAGTTTCACAGCCACTACAGTGGGTATACACATGCCATTTGGTTAAGAAGCAGAATCCAAAATTGGCATCAAACTCCCTGATGATGCACTAAAGAATTCTGTGTTACAGGCACTAAAATCTGCAACTGTCTGAACTTGTATCACTAAAGGTTGCAAGACAATTTAAGTACTGCTGTCAAACTATTTTGAGCCCTAAAATAAATGAAAAGTTTAACATCTAATTTCCAGTGGAAGTTAAAAATGTTTCTTTACAAGCTGCTTTCTGATCCAGGTAGATGTTCTAAAAGTACTCCTGCCAACTCAGAACTCTTAAAAAGATAGTGAGGAGATGACTCTATCCCTTGAATTCCACAGCCTGCTATGATAATGACAGTCCCTGTTCACATCCTTCTCCTCTTTTGGAGAAGAAATATGAGCCATAAAGAATGCAATGACAACCTCCTAGTCTATTCACAAGGGACCCTGGATGACTGCCCCTGTTACAGAGAACATTTAAATATACATGAAGTAAAACAGCCGCTCTGGGGCTTACTCAAATGAAGCAAAAGAGAAATAAGCCTTATCACTCCTGACTGTTGTAGCTAACAGTCTGTTATGCAAAGGAATGACTATCACTTCCTTTGGTACACAGGAATGACTGACCTGGCTTCATGGTCTAGTTCTAGAACAGGTTGCATAGCTATGAATTCCAGCTGGGGATAGGTACCTGGCTTCCTCAGAGTGAGTCACAGACCCCATATTTCTCCTTTACAGGCCATACTGTCTACCTTAGGTAGCTGCCAGCACAGTTCGATGGCATTTTCAGATCTCATTAGTACTACACATCTCAATGACACATAGAGAGCAGAGGTGAAAAAGCAATCCAGTGCCAGGCTTAGCTAGAACCTCTTTAGACCTGAGACTGCTTTTTGTCAGCCTAAAACATATGGAAGGTTTTGAAAAAGTGTTATGGATTTCTCACACTTCAGTGAAGGGCAGATGAGTACAGTTAATTTGGGTAGGAGAAGGACATGTTTATGTTACAGAAGGGATACAAAGATGATATATGGATATATGAGGCTGAATTATGTTTCCCATTTGAAGACTACAGACTGAATAAGTAGGACAGTTCTTAGCCTCTATAACGAGCTATTTATGTCTGCATTTGGGTGGGGAAAAATATTCCTAATTGAAAACAGTTTCTCGTGTCTATTAATTGTTGATTCAAGTAGCTGTCATACTCCATGAACTTCTGTTGCAGGAGTCAAGAAAAATAAAAATTTGTATTTAATGTTTATATTTTAAACAAAGACATATCTTCATGGCATACTCAAAATGCTGATTTAAGTCATTAATGACACAATTCTAAAGAAAAAAATATTTATTTTAGAAGTTATTTAGAGGCACTCTCTGAGAAGTCTGAATAAATCTTATAGTTTCTTTCTTTACAGAAGCTACCCTTTCCTTCATTGCTAAAGCCTAGCTTTGGCCTTCTAATCACCCACTTTAAGCTATGCAACATTACTGAAATGTGTATCATCTTCTGTCACTTGCTCAGTGTTTTCAGCATTCTGATTTCCTCTCACACCTTTTAAAAATTCCTTAGCCTCCCAGTTCCTCATATATTTTCTGTGAACTTTTCTCCTTTCCTTCACATTTCTCTCTCCTATTCTCTGAAACATCCACATGATTAATGCTGGTTCGAACTCATTCACAAGTGCACCTGTTCTCCTGTCCCTTCACATGTCTAGAAGATCATTAATTCTGTAAAAACACATTCCTTTCTCCTTCCAGGATTCTCTGTAATTTTCTATATACTTTATTATACAGTAGATGCTGTTAATATACTATACACAATTCCCACCATATACGTCCACTTGACTGTGCTATGTAAAAACAACAGTAGAATAATTATAGCTAAATAGTTTTACTCACTACCTTTTCCAACCACACATGTAAGTAAAGTTGGGGGTTTTTTTCCTTTATTTTTTTTAATACTGACTTTGTTTTGTCCAGAATTACAAACTTGCAAGCTCCATTTGCATGTGGGGGAAGAAAGATTAAATTTAAGTTCTGTGCTTTTTAATTTGGATTATTTTTACTGTTCCAATTACATCCTGAAATCTTTTAATGAGAAAGTTTGTGGCAGAGTCCCTAGAGGGCAGCAGAAAGCCACCCGGAGTGCCCACAATTGGGCATCCCTCTCTATTCGGTGGGCTGAATTCAAGTACCAAATCTATCAAGACATTTTCATTTTTTATTGAACCAAACACCATTTTATGTGATTAATACGTTTCCTCCTCCAAAGAGACCCAGTCAGTTAACTGACAGCCTGTCAGTTAAAGGAAGTTCCCTTCCTTTGCTGTGAATGAAAGCACACTCATCCCTTCACTTGGTTTGACTACCCTCAGTGACATGGAAAAGCAAGCACTGACTGTGTATTTGGGTCTAATCCTACACTGCTTGAGTATTTTGTGGTCAATTGTTTTTCACTAATTAAGAAATCAAAACCTGAAATTTTTGCTTTCTTCTACTGGTATCTACCAGGATACTTCTTTCTTGTTGTAGTAACCATGATGTTACTCATCTAAAACTATACTTGAGAATGCTAAACTGCATAAGGGGAGGGGGGGAAACAATACTTGTGAAAACAATTATATTTTTGTGGGGTTTTTCTTCTATCCAATATAGCTTAAATGCTCAGTCTTCACCAAAAATTCTCCAGGCTTTGAAGTTATTAAGGTAAAGCTATTATCTGTAATTAGTTTATGACATTAATATTCAGACCAGCATTCTACTACCACATTAATGATTAAAACCCACCTCAGTATTTGTTCTGAGGATAGCTAGTGCATCACATAACTCTTGTTGGTAGTTTTGTCGAATTTGGACCTCTTTCTGCAATTCAATTTGTAACAAATTACTGAGAACCTAGATGCACAATAAAAGGACACGAGCAATTATAAAACCAAACAACTTTTATATATTCTTCTTTTTCATTTAAGAAAATTAAATGCTATCCAAGCTCTTGAACTTAAAAAAAAAAAAAGTAATCTCATGTTCCTTTTCTATCGCTGTTTATCCTGCACTGATTTTTGTAATATTTGGCTTTTTAATGTTCATATCAGAAGCTTGAAACTGAGGGTTTATGCATATTTCTCCCTTGTAGTGAGTGCTCACTAGCTGCTACAGGATGCCTAGGAGTGTTTATGTGTGGGCTGTGATTTACTAACTAAAGGTCATTGACTATATATTTTCAAAGAAATACATGGGGAAAGAACTGTAAATAATTTATACACACAGGAAGTGTGCTACATTTCTTGCCTATTAAAATATTGTTATAAATTATTTTACTAGAAATAACCACACTACAATTGAAGTTTTGCTAGATAAGGTTGTAAATATGCCAAGTACAATGTAATCCATGTTCTATTAATTGCAAATCTGCAAAAGACACCTTAGAGAGTAATTTTAAAATCTATATTAGCACTTTTATTTATTTCCTTATTTTCTGTACTTCTGTGGATTACTTTTCATTAAGTAAAACATTGCATCAATCTGCACAAAGAGAATGTATGAATGAGAACTGGAATTTAGTGAAGATTAACATGCAAGTGAACAAGAATTTTTCTCTTTACCCATTTATATAAAACCTGTCTGTTAGTCAATCATTTATTTACAAAGATTTGAAGCCTGCTCTTCAATTTTTTCTTCATATTGTGTTTGAATGATGCTTTTGTAGATGAACAAGTCTTGCTGGAGGGAGTGAACAAGCCAAAAATAAAAATCTTAATATTATTTATTTTTATATACAAAGTAAGCTAGTCAAAAGAAAAGTATGACAGTACTGTCAGTATGCTGATGGCTAGATTAAATCACCTAAACACAAGCATCTAATGCATTTCTATGTCCTGTGGTAACCTCTTTGGTCTACAGCAGTCACTTGGGCAGAAGTCACTACACCTGTCAGAGCTCACAGCTTTGCATCCATGCTTTGGACACTTTAGGCTGTCAGCAGGAGTTTCCATCTGCAGAGCAAAACACCTAAATTTAGGTGTCTACATAAGAACTATGTGAGTAAGTTTCTGTTACAGGCAATGAAGTCAATGGAACTTGAGTCAGTTGCTCATACACACATGGTTTAGTGTCAGAAGAAACAAGGTATGAGGGATGGTTTGTGCAGGGCTGGCAAACATGACACAGGGCTAAAGGAAACCTGTCCCTTTCTGAAACCAGAGATGGGGCAAATAGCGTCTTTAGGCATCTCCACTGACTACAAAGACCGATCTGCACTAACTATATGGGAAGTTTAGATGCCCTGCTCAGACAAAGATATCCCCATGAGACACCTAAATGTAGGTTTCTTAAACTGTGAGCTGATTCTCACCCCAAATAACAAACTTGACTGTTAAAGAAGGTCTTGGGGAGCCTTCCATAACGAAAATAAGAAATATCACACCATAATGCACTCTGATGAAATGAAAAAGTAATTTTATGAAGAAAACTGTAATTCTGCAGAACAAAACATAAATGATGAAAATGTACCAAAATGAGCATATATTGCCATGTCAGAAGTATGAATGACATCTTTGTAATGTTTGTTGTAAGCACACTACCATTGTATCACTCCTGTGGATGATAAAAATGTAAAACTGACATTAAAAAAACTGCAACTCATGAAATGGAAGATCTGAATACACAATATTAAGTATTTCATAATGAGAATTGACCCTCAATATAAACATACTGTATCTAGACGTACAAAGTGTTTTCTGTTAAACTAAAACCTCCCCCTCCAAACCTTCAGTTACTACATATTTTAAAGATATTTGGATTCAGTATTTGACAGACAGAAAATATTTATATTCAGTTTTCTCACCCCTCCCCCCTCCCCCAATTTAGGAACAGTCAAGTATCTGCTAGATGGCAACTAGTCAAGATTCTGCAAAGGAGACCCACACACATGTATCCATACAGATATCAAAATGTAAGCTCAGAAAGCGGTCTTGTTTATAAATTCCAATTCAACACTCTACAAAGTATTTTATGGCAAAGAGAATAAAAATATCTGCATTTTAGCAAGAAGTGGCAGAGGAAGCGCTAAAGGAAATACATTCTGCCTGCCACTGGCTCAGATGAGCAAAATAAATCTTTCAGGGATATGGGGTAGAATGAACTACTGCTTCCAAAAATAGTAACAAAAGCATTTAAATTTAGTTCTTATCTCTAAATACACCATCTAAGAACTAAAAAGAAAAGGAAATTAACCTTCTTGTGCACATAATTATTTTACATCCTGAAGTGCCTTCCTTTGTACTTTCTTACACTGTGAAGGGACAGATAGAAACACCATATTTTGATGGAACAGATCTCCCTCTGCAGGTCTCTAGAGGCACAAGTCGCTGAGGCATTTATGTGAAGCAGACTGCACTGTGCCTCCTTAAGGACTGCATCCTTCCTCTCAAGTCTAAGCAATTAAATTATGGTGAGACACTGCCTAAGATACACATAATTGTGCAAGAGTAGATGATATGATTTGGATCTTCTTTCTAATTTGCTTTTGTATGTGATTTGCAGAAGCACTGCACTATTTTATTTAATTTCCTTAATCAGATGTGTGAGGTCTGCTTAGCCATATTCCTAACTGATATCAGGCAAGTATCAATGGAACTGACAGGCCCACACCTATTTCTAGGCTCTTAGCCAATATTAGAGATTTAAACCTTCAGAATTTTCACTTACACATATCTTCTATTGTACATTAAACAAAGTTAATTCCTGTGTAATTTTCTCTGATTCAGATCTCCGTGTAATCCAGTCTCCAATTCATCTATCAATACTTGTATGTTATGCTACTTCGAAAATAGAAATATATATAATTTATCAAAATAGGCATATGAAGAGAGAAGAAAAGTCAAAACGGGTTCCTTAAGGATTACACAAAACAGAGATGAGAGCGAAAAAAGTACACATTCTATATCATGAGGAAGACTGTTATACTTCCCTAATTTACCTTGATTAAAGCTGTGTAGCAATAGCTAGCTCCTTTAATTCTGGTATTTCTTTGATATCTGTTTGCACAGCATGATCTGTGATGTAATATCCTATTTTTAAGTTGTCTGAAATGCAAGGCTTGGAAAGCCAGACAGAATTGGAAAAAACCACAATATTACAATGCTTGCATTAATCAATCTTCTGTTAATAATGAAAACACTGAGGCAAAGTACCTTTTTTTTCTTTATCATTTCACTTGTCTTTTTTTGAGATAGAGGGGAATTTAGAAGAGTGCAATAAATATATTAACAACTTGTTTCTATGTTTGTTTAATAAATAAAACTTCTTTTTATTCAAATAAGAAAAAGTTAAACAACACTAAACATTATGGTAAAGAATAATGCTAAAGGAAAGAATGTGTTCTGTCAGCAAATTGATAATTTTCAGTGTTCTGTAGAGAAATATATCAGTCCAGAATCCCTGGACTGTAGATTCAGTTAGGAGCTGGATTTTCATTCTCACTGATACTAAAAGAAATTAGTTGTTTAGCTTAAGTAAGTTTTAGATAGAATGGATTACTTAATAGTTGTAATGAGTGAGCTGGGCAATGAGTGGGTTGAGAGCAGCCCTGAGGGGAAAGACTTGGGGGTGATGGTTGATGAAAAGCTCAACATGAGCCAGCAATGTGCCAGTGCAGCCCATAAAGCCAACAGTATCCTGGGCTGCATCAGAAGAAGTGTGGCCAGCAGGTCGAGAGAGGTGATTCTACCCCTCTACTCTGCTCTTGTGAAACCCCACCTGGAGTACTGTGTCCAGCCCTGGAGCCCCCAGCACAAGAAGGACATAGACCTCTTGGAGTGTGTCCTGAGGATGGCCACAAAGGTGATGTGGCCTATCTCCTACAAGGATAGGCTGAGAGAGTCGGAGCTGTTCAACCTGGAGAAGGCTCTGGGGAGACGTTATTGTAGCCTTTCAGTACTTAAGCCTATAAGAAAGATGGAGACAGCCTTTTTAGCAGGGTCTATTGTGACAGGACCATGGGTGATGGTTTTAAACTAAAAGAGGGGAGATTTAGATGAGATACAAGGAACAAATTTTTTACAAGGGTGGTGAAACACTGGAACAGGTTGCCCAGAGAGGTGGTAGATGCCCCATCCATGGAAACATTCAGTCAGGTTGGATGGGGCTCTGAGCAACCTGTTCTAGTTGAAGATGCCCCTGCTCATTGCAGGGGGGTTGGACTAAATGACCTTTAAATGTCCCTTCCAACACAAACCATTCTATGAGAAACTCCTCACTGAAGCAGCTGCAATTCTAGCTATAAGGCTGCCCTGTAGGATGCACAGTGCAGCCAAAAAGTCTAAATTACCGTGAGCTGTGGCAATTTTAATTTAGTGCACAAAGAGATTACTTTTAATTAAAAGTACAAGTAGATTCTTCCAAAACAGAAGAGAGAAGCGTGTACAAATTACAGTCTTGTCCTTCTCAGTCCCTGGGAAATACTGGGAATGCTGTTAAATATGTAATACAGGTATTTAGGTGAAAGTTCAGCGTATAATCGCTCCAGGAGCATTACCAAGAGCAAAATTTAGGACGTGTTGGGTTTCACGGCCGAAAGCACCGTGAAATAGGAGTCCCGTTAGCAACATCCGAAGTCACCCGAGACCCGCCGGCCCTCGGCCCTCGCAGTTGAGAATCCAGGCGGGACCTCCACGGGAAGCGGTTGTGCCCACACCAGCCCGGGCTCAGACAGAATCCGCCGCTGCCCAGGGCCCCAGGCCCCGCCGCGCCTCGGCGCCCCGCCGCCGCCCTTCACCGGCTCTTCCAGGCAGCACGGCAGCGCCGGCAGCTCCAGCGTCTGCGGGGCCAGGCGGGAACCCAGGGCAGCAGCCACCCGCGGCCAGGTGCTGATGGCCAGCCGAACCCACCCTCCGCCGCGGGACGCCGCTCCCGCAGCCATGGCAACCGCGGGCGGCGGCACTTCCGCTGGCGGGCGGCAGGAAGTGACGCGGGGTTCGGCGCTGGGGTCTTGGTGGTGGTTCTGCCGGTCCCGGTCGCGCCTTGTCTCGGGCCTCTCTCGCAGGGGCAGTGCCTCACCCCGCGGCCCGGCCTGGCAGCATGTCCCCCGTGGGAGGGGCGCCCCGCCACGGCCCCGCCGGCGCTCCTGCCATCAGCAGTGGCGGAGTAGGCCGCCCGCCCGCCTTGGAGCAAACCCCGGTGTCTGCTCCCCCTCGGAAACCTCCCCAAGGGCACAAATTCGTCGAACTCGAACGTTCCATCTCCCGAGATGCAGAACGCTTCCCATGTGTCTCCTGTGTGCGGCCAGTCAGCTGTTGCTCCACAAATAATACTTTCTAGATGTTTATCTCCTGCAGCATTGCGTTAACCTACTTCAGTAGCCTCTTCCCCAGCTTAAGCCAACCTCCTCACTGCTAGGAGCATCTGGCTAACTCAAGACTTACTACTTCAGGTAAAAGTGCGGTTAAGTTGAAAATATTGTGGTGGGCTTACCTTGGCTGGGTGCCCGGTGCCCACCCCGGTCCCGCTATCACTCCCCCCCCACCTCCAAACCTCCATCAGCAAGGCAAGTGGGGAGAGAATAAGATGAAAAAGAAGAACCCGTGGGTTATGATAAGAAGCAGTTTAATAAACAGCAGAGAAAGCAAGGCCCCGCGCGCGAGAAGCAAAAGCAAGCGAAGCTGTTACTCTCTACTTCCCATCCGCAGGTGGTGTCGGGCCTGTCCCGGGAAGCAGGGCTCCAGAACGCAGAGCGGTTGCTCGGAGGACAAGCGTCTTCCCCCCGAATTCCCCCGTCCTCCTTCCTCCCCCTGCCTCTGTAGTTGAGCTGACATCATATGGTATGGAATATCCTATTGGTCAGCTTGGGTCGGCTGTCCAGGTTGTATCCCCTCCCAGATCTTGCACCCCCCCCCCATACCTTTGGTGCTCTGCGAGCACTGATAGTCATAACAGGTGTGTTATCA
The DNA here is from genome assembly GCA_013401335.1 of Brachypteracias leptosomus. Lineage (NCBI taxonomy): Eukaryota > Metazoa > Chordata > Aves > Coraciiformes > Brachypteraciidae > Brachypteracias > Brachypteracias leptosomus. The sequence continues at coordinate 63,016 of VYZX01025926.1, forward strand.
ACACATTATGAGTGCCCTGTTTGCTTTCATTGTAATAACACACTTAGGCTTTAACATTGTTGTCTTCACATGGTTTGTGTGATGACCAAAAGCTATGCATAATTTTCTTACAACTCTTCCTTGATAGAAGTCCATCAGAGAGTATGGGCTAGCTGGAAAAACTATAGTTAGTTATTGTTTGAATACACTATTTGATCTGTAGTGCTCTTTGACTAGTTGCTAGCATTTACATTAAAAATAATTTCAGCTTTGCCTGAACCCAGGTTACACCTAGAGAGATGGCAAGCATTGGACATCAAACTTCACATCAACACAACTCCATAAATACAGAAGCAAAAGGATGACCTATCTAATAGAAACTGTAAGGATTTTTAAACAAGGTGATGCCTTCTAATGAAGTTGAATTTTGCTAGGAGTAACACCCGTGTCTGGTCAATGTGATGCAGAATTTTTATTGTCTGGATTACAGACTCAGTTTTCTTTGTCTGAAAGAATAAATCACCATTTGCAAAATTTGGAATGATTAGCATGGATAAAACCATTTCAACTTCTGTGAATCCACGGAAGTGCCAGGGATTCATATGGCTTATAGAAAAAATATGCCTTTGTTTTCAAGACTGAAAATTATTTTATTAATTGCACCTTTTCTGCAAGGTCTGGGCACTATCTCATTTCATCCATGGAAGAAATGTGGAAAGCAATACAAACTGCCAAGATAAAATCAAATTTGCTAGATTTGTTCTCTTCCTTGAGCTGAAGCTGAAAAAGGGATAAACCAGTGATCTCTTTATATTAGTGAAACACAATTAATAAGAAATTTTAGAACTTAGATATACTACAGGAGTTATCATCAATACATTCAAAAATGTTACTTGAATTTAAAAAGGGAGATTGCATTATTAAATTATGTGCTGAGTAATAGATAAGTTGTAACTCAGGTGTTCTCAGATGTTTTCTTTCAGTTAGAGAAATTATAAGGGTAATTGAGTAAAAGGGCGGAAATTGTTACTTGGCTTAAAAAGACCATTTGTAAAACCTGTCTTACTTTTAGGTCACCTTCCAACAATAATAATGGAGAGAAGAAAGCATTTTGCTTTGGGAAGAAGTCTAATTGGAAACAGAGAAAAAGTTTATTACCATAAGTTGTAGTGTGATGTGGCAAAAACTGCCCAAAAATTACATCAAAGTTTTTGTGACAAGTAGGAATCAGATTACAGGTTAAGAAAACTTTTTTTTTAATCCCATGTATTGCTTCCATACATATGAAAGGAGAAAGTTGTATCCATTAGAGAAACTGATCAGAAAATTCACATTTAAATCAATATTCAATTTATGAATACTGAAAAACACTGAAAAAAATCAACACTTTCTTCATTATATATTTCATCCTGTGTTGGTTTTTTTCCTTATTGATTACAGTCTGGTCTTGACTATTCTAACTACTATCTTTATGTTAAGTAGCTTGATGCTTCAACACCCTAATTATCTGCTGCAGTCATAATAATCTTGTTTATTTAGAAATGTCTTTGCTGTCTAGTCTGGACAAGGACAGTTATTGATTCTTTTGAGATAATAAACAAAAGTTATTTGTTTATAGTCTTCATTCACCAAATTGCCTGAAATGGATTTTATGCTATTTTAACCCAGTTAGGAGAGGCTGAAAAATGGATTTGGAATAGTACTGCTACCGAATCTTAAAAACTAGTATTTATGGCACAATAAAATAGTGGTTTTAAGTTTGCGAAATGAGTTTAGTTGTGATCAGTGAAAACAAGATCGTGCTTGCCTGTGATTTGTGTCCCTCCCTGCAGGGGCGCCGCTGTCCCGCCTCCTGTGCGGGGAGCACGGTGGCACCGAGAGCGAGAGACTGGGCTCGGCAAAGCACCGCTCCTGCTCACCATGGCTTCCCACTCAGCTTAGATGAACTTGACCTCTGAAGAACTGATGTTTATAGCTCCACATAACACCTTTTTGAAACAGGATACTCATTTATTGCTTAACTAAACCACAATATTTAGGGTCCTTTAATGCTAGAGTGGAGCAAAAAAGCTGCTATGGCTGTTGGTGGTGTGTCTGTTCATCTCTTTGGCCTGGAAACTTGCAGTTTCAGTGACAGGATGGCACTGCAATGCACAATAAAGCTCCTCTCCCAGCCACCTCAGGTTTCTGCTTCAAATTCTAATTGTGATAATTTTACACATTCAGACTCCTTTGACTGAAGTCATCAAGAGTTAATGTTGGCTCATTAATTTCTGACTGAGTCTCCAAGGTAACCAGGTTCATGTGCTAACAGTTCTTGCTATTTTTCTTCCAACCGAAAATCTTAGTCCTGTATTTCAGAGAAAAAAACACTTTTCTGAGTTAGAATGGGTCACAATGTGAGTATGATAGTTAAAACCAAACACATTTCCTTTTTTTCCCCATTATCTGAGCTACATTTGTTGACCTAAGAGAAATACAGTATATCTATTTTATTCTCTGGTTTTGCTGGAAAAAGTGAGCAGATCTTCAGGCATATAGATCCTTCTGCAAGTCTGATAAAGCAGCAGCAAACTTCATAAGAGAGAGTTGCTCTTTGTTGAAACTAATTACACTAATTCCCTGGACAATTTGGAAGAAAAAAATGTAGCAGCATTTTCAGAAGAGAGCTGTATTTGCAGGGGGAGAGAATGATGGATCATAAACCCCCAGGAATGGAGATAAATGGAATGCAGAAGTGAGACAAAATTTGATTGCACATTAAGATCAAAGAAAGTCTTTACCAAGCTATTGCCATGCTGTTACTGTTAAACCATAATGGTCTTCACATTCATAGCCCATCCTGATTTCACCATGCTGCTGCTAGTTTTTTGTTTCCAGGATTCTTTAATAAAATTATCTGCAATTATGTCATATCTAAAAGCCAAGGCTGTGAGTCAAGGCTAAATTTATTCATTGCCAGTTTGTATCCATTTCTTTTTGGCCAACACTGTCCTTTCACTTAATGAGCTCTTCTTACTTTCTAGTATTTAGTCTGTGATGTATTTATAGAGAACCTTCATTAGATAACACATGCCAGGAACAGTTATTCTGGTCTTGTTAAACAGTCACCAGAGCCCTGGTTGTTTTAATTCCCCTTTGCTCACATTCCAGTAAAAATTCAGCATCCTTCAGCAGTGTTGACCAAAAATGCATACAGTATTCTAGATGAAGTCTCACAAATCCTTTCTACAAGAAATACATATTTTTGGTACATTCTCACCTGCTGTGTTCTAGGATGCTATTTGTCCTTTTGAAAGCTACATCAGAAACTATGGTAATTCTGCAGTTGAATAGCATGTGTGGGTCTTTCTCCTGTCCTGATGGTTTCCTACAGATGAAGTTCTGCTGATAGTAAAAGTACTGACCTGCCACCAGGTGGACGATTGCTCATTTTGAACTGTTGAATTTAATCTAGTCACATAAGCAATTCCATCTCTAGTCTTCAAGAGTTTACCATATGATGTTTCAAAAATCCTGTAGAAATGCTGCTTGGCTCTGAGTCATTAGTGAAAGTAAGTAGCACACTAAGTGTCAGTATGATTAGTGAAAATATTGAAGTCAGTCATGTGATGAGTTATTGAAGAGCTCCAGAGCAAGTTTCTTTCAGTGTAACAAAGTTTCTTCTAAATTCTCTTCAGTTGTCTCCCTCCTAGCCAGGCCCCATCACCACCTTTTATTTCTTGTTCTAATTGCTGTCTCTTTGGTTTGGTAATGCTTTGTACTATGCAGTATCAGAAAATTTATTTAGATACAGTAAGGTTAGATATACTAAATTTCCTATAGTAACTTTGTGTAGTGTGGCCAGCAGGATGAGGGAAGGGATCATCCCCCTCTACTTGGCACTGCTGAGGCTGCACCTCAAATTCTGTGTTCAGTTTTGGGTCCCTCGCTACAAGAAGGACACTGAGGTGCTGGAGTGTGTCCAAAGGAAGGCAATGAAGCTGGTGAAGGGTCTGGAAAACAAATCTGACAAGGAGTGGCTGAAGGAACTGGGTGTTGTTTAGCCTGGAGAAGAGGAGGCTCAGGGGAGACCTCGCTCTCTACAACTGCCTGAAAGGGGGTTGTAGTGAGGTGGGTGCTGGTCTCTTCTCCCAAGTAAAACATGATAGGACAAGAGGAAATGGCCTCAAGTTGTGCCAGGGGAGGTTTAGGTTGGACTAGGAAAATTTTCTTCACAGAAAAGGTTGTTAAGCCTTGGAACAGGCTTCCCAGGGAAGTGGTGGAGTCACCATCCGTGGAGAAAGATGTGTAGATGTGGTGCTTAATATGCACTTGATGATCTTGAAGGTCTCTTCCAACCAAAATGCTTCAAGGATTGTCAAATTCAGAATTTGAATGCACAAAAACTTCTGTTCATTTGAAGGGCCCAGGTCTGATATAGTAACCTGATTATTTTGGGATTTTTACTCTGAGTTACTAATTGATTAATGCTTAATTTTCATAAAATTGTGTTTTCATATATATCACAGCTTGAAGAATGTTTATATTTTCATGTATGTATAATGTAACTCTTACAACTAGTGTTCCTTCATAAGAATTTTAATGTTTCAGTTATAATTGAGTAAGTACCAAAACTCTCAAATTGCTAAAATACAATTTTAAAATTTCTGTAGATACTCACTCAAAGCATCAAGAACACTAACTGGTATTTCAGCCTAACTAAATTGAGTTAAGATTCCGTTTTGATTTTGGGTTACCCTCCACTAACTGGAGGGTAGCTGTTCCTGACTTCTTCCAGTGAAAATTTGGGCTTACTATTATAAATGCTCTTTTAAATTATCCCTTGCTATGTTAGAATGTTGAAAATGTTAAATCAGAAAAATAATTCCGTATTGTACATTTAGGTATGGTAAACTGCTTCACAAAGGTTTAATTATTTACATGGAGCAGGACATCAGTCAGGATGAACTGATGTCATTCCTCCTCTCTAATGGCTCTACCTGCGTTATTTTTTCTCATTAGACCATGGAGTTAAATAGCTGTGATCTGACCTTGCCGTAACAGTTAGCTCTGTGCTACACAGAGGGAGACAGAGCAGGTTTTTAATTGTGATGAGGTAAGCTCTCTCTCTTCGTTTTTATCGGGGCTAGGACATGACTTGCAGAGCTGGTTATGTAGCATGTAACCACAGCTCTTTCCCACAGGAAGGACTCAGCAGTGAAACAACAAAGGTGGTTGATGTAATCAAGTGCTCTTCCACGACTCTCAAAGCATTAATGATGAAACGTGATTTTTGGCCACATGCACCTCTCTGCGTGAAGTGCTGATTCCTCCTTTTGCTGCTTACTGATGGCAGAAAGGTGGGGAAAGGTGTGTGCTGCAAGGCTGGGGGGATAGAGGGGAGGCACTTCCCGTTGAATCAGGTTGTTTCCAAAGCTGTTCCGTTGCGAGGCCACACATGGAAGTGCTGGCTACTTGCTACTTCACTGGAATATTTTTTCACTTCAAGAATAGACAATATTGCACCTTCTTTTCCACCACAGTTATTTTGTGCTTAAAGTTTTTATCAAGATTAATCTATTAATAGTATTTCCTGTAATTGTGAGTGGCAGTTTCCTGCTTCTGGTATTTATGCATTGCCCACTTCCCCTACCTCCTCCAGTCTGTCCTTGTCAGAACTCTGTTCTGCTTTTGGTAGTAGACAAAACACCTACTCTCAACCCTGATTTTGCCACTAACCAACATGAAAGGGAGAGAAGGTGACTATTTAATTTCCTGTAGCTGATAACAAAATGCAGACATTGCAAGCACCTTTGTATCTTGCAAGGTTTATTAAAATAGAGAAGATAACCCATTTTAAATGTCATATGTATTACAAAGCTTGTTTGCATCACATTATTACCACTAGGATTTTTTTCAGAGGAAACAGCATTGTAGATCCCCTTTTTTCTGGTAGCATCTTAAGGCTCTATGCACAATGACCACCACAAATGCCATCTACTCTTCTGAGTAGAAACAAGAGACTTGACCTGCGTCATCGCTCACATTTAGAGACTCATTTATCAGGTGGGATACCACCCAAGACCTTCAGATATGATCAAATGTCTATATTTATCACCAAGAGCCCTTTTTCCACAAACTCTTGCCACATGATGTCATAGCGTGGGTTACATGTCTAATGACTACTGCACCCATGCAGTGAATATGATTTTAATAAGTTGTTAACTTGACAGTACAACAGAAGCTGAACAACAAATTGTGAGGCAAAGCTCCCTGAGACACAACCCTTGTTTTATGCAGCATAGTGGATACACTTTCTCTCCTTTTTATGTTAGTGGTAGGCTTAGGGTTGAACAAGATAGGTTGTCAATACCAACGCTTCAGCCATCACAAAGTAGCTGGCATTAGGAGAAGGAAAAAGACGGAGAGTGGGAAAGAGCAGAGTTGGTTCTTTTGGGAGTGCTGTTGGCTTGTGACATCTTTACAGGTTCTTTAAGTATACCCCAAATAAGTTAGCTGTAAATTGGTAATTTTATGAAAGAAATTATATATGATATGATAGGTGATATGATGACTTGCAGGCAACAGGGGATAGAACTGATACTTCAGGAAGTTTCTTCTAGTTCCAGCTTATATGTATTTCTTCCCTGTATTGGAAGATCCTTTATATATGTTTCTTTTTTATATTAATTCTTAAAATTTGTCTTAAATATACCTCTTCAAATTAAACCATTTCATTTTACAATTACATACAAAGAGCTATTAATTCATTAAATACTTATTTTTGGCTGAAGGGCTGTTGTGTTGGCATAAAAAACCCCAGTGGAAACGCTTATTCAGTGTCATTTAATACATCATTTAAGGTAACTTCTCCTCCCTTCTTCACTAACAAATGTTCCTGATGATGTAATTAATGTGCTCCTTCTATGTCAATCATGTATCTACTACACATTAAAGCTAAAAGTAGTTCCACTCTCAGGCAGCTAGCTTTATGTCAGTGAATACCACTGTTGTTCCACAGCTGTTTTTGTGATTGTGCTTTGCCTTCTAAACCATCTAAGGAATTCCTGGAATGTGCAGCGTAACCAGTGATAACAGTCACATCAGGAGAAACTTTAACCACAGGAGGTGTTCATGCTTTTACTAGAGAGATTGTTGCAAGGTCTATTCTGTATTTGCAAAGGACTGTACATTTACCCTATAATGAGTGAACCAGAAGCCCAGGAACATTAATCTACAGAAGATGGTGAGAGGCACCTCCATACTGCGTTCTCCTCACTTTCCAAACCCTTCCTGTGAGGCCACAACATGCAGGCAAAAGCGACAGAAGTGGCAAATGCAGGAATATCCTGGAAGCAATCAGTGTTGTGTTTTATCCAGGCCACACTAAAGCAAAGTTTAGTTTCTTCCTGCAGCTAACAGCAGCTCTATGTGCAGCTCTGAGAAACAGCAAAAACCCGTCTTCTGGTAGTGAGAGGCGCTAAAAGCACTGCCACGTGCCCCTGGCTCTTAGAGATACCCTGCCCTGAAGACATTCACATTCTTCCTTGAAATTTCTGCTTCGCAAGAACTGTATTCCTAGCACTTGAACATTCCTCTCTAGAGCAAACCATGGTTTAGGACATTATTGTTAAAACCAGATGTCAGACATCTAGGAAAATAACCTTTTAGGTAAGTGCTGATTTTTGGTAATTGCTGGTATGAAAGTTGGAAGCCAGCCAAGTGATCCTTGTGCTGCAGGGGTTCAGTGGGATTTTTGTCACTGATCATCCAGGGAGACTGGATTCCACCCAGGTCAGATACGTGTGTGACTAACTCTGGGTGTTCCGTTATGGAAAACATTGGTTACATGACATTGTCAGTATTTAATAACAACACAGGTACAACACACCAAGGTGAGCTTTCCTTTCCATTTACTTCACACGGGAGGTAATAAGTATGCTAAAGGAGTATGTTATTAACACTGAGACAGTGGCTTAGATGTTTGTTGTGTCTCTCAGTTACCTAGTAACAGACTTTGATTGTATTTTAACCTTATTAGCAAGCTTACTATGTGCATTTTAACTGAAAATATAGGAAAGACATTCTATCTGTTATAAATGAAAAGAGAATAAAAGAACAATCTATCTGCTGCCATTACCAGAAACTTCTGACATATTTAGCATGTATTTCAGGATAGTCCTTGGATTTTTGCTCAGAGACAAACAAGTTTTTTGTCCACAATAGGCTATAGTAGAGCATGAGAATACTAACACACAGTAATTTGTGCATACATAATAAATCTGTTTCTTTTTTCAAATGAAGCACCATGAGCATTGTACCTCATCGTAACTTAACAATCAGAATTAAACAGCTGTCCACCCATTAATGTAATGTACCACTGTTCCAAATAACTGATGGTTTTGGAGAGGCAGAAGAGTCATTAGCGAGAGTCTCTGTAATATCCTGAAAAGAAGAAAATTGCAGTATTGAGCATTCAAACTGCAGCACTCACAGCAGAAGCGCTCTTACTCTGTTGGATCCATTTACTATTCTGTAACAGAAAGAGCTGCCTCTCTCCCCATCTATTTAAGACTTCAAATCCACCATCCTGTAGTCAGCTCTAGCATTTACTAGCAGAGAGAGGAATTCACTAAGCAAAACAACAGAGATACCTTTTTTAAACTAAAAAAAGTAGGTGGAAGGGCTGGTGAGGATGAAGCAATGTGCATCTTTATTATAACAATGAACAAACCCATGGTGAACAGCTACTTGCACATTTAACCCCTCCTAGGAGGGGACAGCTTCCTGTGATTTTACATTAAATCACCTGTGAATATACTAGAACACATTTTAACTTGGAAATGTACTTTGTCAAGTTTTGACTAAGTGAAACTAAGTGGGAATCTTTCCTTTGCTCCAAGCCTTTGTTTCAATGAGAGAAGTGTTCAATTTGCTACTGTTTGATCAATAGATATTCCTGTCTAGTCAATGATTAGTCCAGAAATGAAGACCTGCTGATTGATCTCACAAGCTATATTTAAAACAAAGTTCTGAACATTCTGAAATACAAGAGTCACTCTGTAAGTTCAGAGCAGTTGTAATATCTTATCCCCCTGTAACAGGCTGCCAGAAATGCTTCTGGCTAATGCCTGTCACCACTTGTTCCAAAGATATCGCCTTTCCGGCTGTAGCAGATAAGTCGGGGCATTTGGGCTTTGATTTGTATCTGATACAGCTCTTACATTTCAACTCTGGAGGCAATAATTTTGGATATATAATGACTCTGTAAATTTTTATTAAAAGGTTTCCAATAATGCATGGAATTAGCTGCTGTGTTTTATCTAGAATAAAAAAGGTGGATGTGAAAACCGTTCCCATAAATATTCACAGTTTTAGCATGAAGGATTTCAGCATTTTTCCTTCAACATGCAAGTTGGCTAAGGAGATCAGAACACGTTTTCTGTGTAAAGAGGATGAAATTCCATATTGTGTTGCTGGTAGCCCTGGAATCGGCTGCAGAGATTGAAGGTAGATCCTTGGACATGGATCTAAAAGACTACCAAGGCTTCAAAGAAACTATTTTTGACATTGCAGTTTGTTGCAAGCAATCCTCTTAGTTATGTCTTTTTAATTAATGTAAATGGAACACAGAAAAAAACCAAAAAACAACATCCAAGCAGAGAGGTTTTTTGGTTGGTTGTTTTTTAAAGTTCTACAATCTGCTTTGATTGCTAAAGCTTTTCCAAAGATATTCAAGACTGTGGGATGGAATCAAGAATTTTGTTGTGTATCATTTTCAAATTACATACATCAGTACCTTTTATTATCATTTTGGTAGGAATAGATGTTTGCGTTAGTATTTGATCATTGTGTAAACTGGTGTTTCTTGGTCAGCATACCTGTCAGAACATAAATCCAGTGTGTACAGATAACGTCATCGCTCATGGACAAAGGGTTAGACATGACTTTATTTATACCACAGCAAAGGCTAACAGACATGGTTTAAGACACTACAGGCATTAATAAACCAACTATCAATAATATTTAGGAGACCTATATTTTAAATCTGGTCTCTCCTGTTATTACGCAATGATTTATGTCATACTTTTTATGTATGCATTTTCTGAAGGAGGATTGCAGGTGGACAAATAGCACCTTGTGTCAGTGACTGTCAAAAAAATAATGAATATTATTCCTACCCCCGCTGCAAATTATGAATCATGACACTGATTATACACAGGCAGAAGCATCGATATGGATACAACATAACAACAGTTAACTGTAGGCAGTATATCTCCAGTACTTTATACTGGTAAAACATCTCCTGTAATTCATACTTGATGGTCAAGTCTAAAGATCAAACTGCTTGGCTGACAAATTATCTCACGAGAAATTGCTCCGGTCACCTTCTGTGGTTTCTCCCAGGTCGACCCCTGGGAACACCCAATGCAGTGTTTTCCTCTTCGAAGTTTCCTCAACACTTCCCGTTATCAAACTATTTCATCGCTAGCCCCCAGCCTACAGTAGCAGAAGTGCCGCCAGCCCNGGCCCCCGCCGCCGCTCCCCGCCCCGGCTCCGGCGGCGCCGCCTATAAAGCGCCGCCCGCGGGAAGCCGAGGATGCAGCTCTACAGCTCCGTGATCACCCACTACCCGGCGGGCGGGACGGCCGCAGCAGCAGCCGCCGCGCCCTCGCCGAGCGCCGCCGGTGTCTTCAAGGTCTCCTTGTCGCCAGGACCCCCCTCCGCGGAGGCACCGAGCGCCGCCAACGCCGCGGGCCAGAGCCCGGCAGCCGACAGCCCCGCCAAAGACAGCTTCATTCCCGGGGGGGGAAGCAGCAGCAGCGCCGCCGCCATGCCTGCCTTCTCGTCCTGCCTAGAGGTGATACCGAGCGGCCCCGCGGCGGGNATGGAATTAGCTGCTGTGTTTTATCTAGAATAAAAAAGGTGGATGTGAAAACCGTTCCCATAAATATTCACAGTTTTAGCATGAAGGATTTCAGCATTTTTCCTTCAACATGCAAGTTGGCTAAGGAGATCAGAACACGTTTTCTGTGTAAAGAGGATGAAATTCCATATTGTGTTGCTGGTAGCCCTGGAATCGGCTGCAGAGATTGAAGGTAGATCCTTGGACATGGATCTAAAAGACAACCAAGGCTTCAAAGAAACTATTTTTGACATTGCAGTTTGTTGCAAGCAATCCTCTTAGTTATGTCTTTTTAATTAATGTAAATGGAACACAGAAAAAAACCAAAAAAAAACATCCAAGCAGAGAGGTTTTTTGGTTGGTTGTTTTTTAAAGTTCTACAATCTGCTTTGATTGCTAAAGCTTTTCCAAAGATATTCAAGACTGTGGGATGGAATCAAGAATTTTGTTGTGTATCATTTTCAAATTACATACATCAGTACCTTTTATTATCATTTTGGTAGGAATAGATGTTTGCGTTAGTATTTGATCATTGTGTAAACTGGTGTTTCTTGGTCAGCATACCTGTCAGAACATAAATCCAGTGTGTACAGATAACGTCATCGCTCATGGACAAAGGGTTAGACATGACTTTATTTATACCACAGCAAAGGCTAACAGACATGGTTTAAGACACTACAGGCATTAATAAACCAACTATCAATAATATTTAGGAGACCTATATTTTAAATCTGGTCTCTCCTGTTATTACGCAATGATTTATGTCATACTTTTTATGTATGCATTTTCTGAAGGAGGATTGCAGGTGGACAAATAGCACCTTGTGTCAGTGACTGTCAAAAAAATAATGAATATTATTCCTACCCCCGCTGCAAATTATGAATCATGACACTGATTATACACAGGCAGAAGCATCGATATGGATACAACATAACAACAGTTAACTGTAGGCAGTATATCTCCAGTACTTTATACTGGTAAAACATCTCCTGTAATTCATACTTGATGGTCAAGTCTAAAGATCAAACTGCTTGGCTGACAAATTATCTCACGAGAAATTGCTCCGGTCACCTTCTGTGGTTTCTCCCAGGTCGACCCCTGGGAACACCCAATGCAGTGTTTTCCTCTTCGAAGTTTCCTCAACACTTCCCGTTATCAAACTATTTCATCGCTAGCCCCCAGCCTACAGTAGCAGAAGTGCCGCCAGCCCGACACGGGAGAGCAGGCCCTGGTCCCCTCACACCCAGGACCCGTTTCCATCAGCCTTTCCGCAGCTCGCTCCGGCAGCGCCCGGCGCGCCCCGCCCCAGCCTCGGCTGCGGAGCGTGGCTCCCTCGGCACTAGCTCCCGGGCGGCGGAGACGAAGGAAGCCCCCTCGGACCCAGAACCCCCGACCGCACGGTAGCGACCCTCCCCTCAGGCCCAACGCCGCCGAGAACCAACCGAACCGCCCCGCCGCGGCTTCGGCTCCGTCTCCGCCGCGTCTCCTTCCGCCAGAGGGCGGCGCTCTGTGAGGTCACACGCTCAAACCCCACCCCCGCCGCACATTCCAGCGTGCCCGAGCCCTGAGGTAAACACGGGCGCGGCTCCGCCCCCGGCCCGGCCTCCAGCAACTTCCAGAAGGGCCGGAGTGCGGCCGCCGCGCGCGCCCGCGGAGGGGCCGGGCCGGTCGGCGGAGCC
>VYZX01025926.1:76061-98613 GCA_013401335.1 Brachypteracias leptosomus
AAGACAGCTTCATTCCCGGGGGGGGAAGCAGCAGCAGCGCCGCCGCCATGCCTGCCTTCTCGTCCTGCCTAGAGGTGATACCGAGCGGCCCCGCGGCGGGCCCCGGCAGCCGGGCGGCGAGCGGCCCGCAGTACAGCTCCTGCGCGCAGGTCACCGTCAGCCGCCGCCGGCCGCTGGAGCGAGTCGTGCCCATCCGCATCGTGCAGCGAGCAGAGGCCCCCGGCGAGCTCGTCCCGGCCTCGCCGCGCAGCCGCGCCTGGCTGGAGGGCATCCTGGAGAGCATGCGGCAGGCCGGGGGGGACGGCGAGGCCGCCGCGCTGCCGCCGCCATCCGAAGAGCCCAGCAACCGCAGCCTGCGACTCAGCGAGCACTGCCAGGCGCTGCAGGCGGTGGCCGCCGGCGCCCAGCCCGGGCCGGTCCTCGGCTGTCGCCCCGCGGAGAGAAGCGGCAGCCAGGCGCAGCCCGCCGCCGGCCCCTCGCCTGGGGGGGAGGAGGAGGAGGAGGACGGAGCGGGTCTCGATGCGCGCAGGGGGCCGGGCAGCAGGTCGGAGCGCAGCGAGAAGCTGGCGCTGTACCTGGCCGAGGTGGAGAAACAGGACAAGTACCTGCGGCAGAAGGGCCGGTTCCGCTTCCACATCATCCCCGACGGGAACTGCCTCTACCGCGCCGTCTGCAAGGCGGTGTACGGGGACCAGCGGCTGCACAGCGAGCTCCGCGAGCAGACCGTGCACTACATCGCTGACCACCTGGACCACTTCAACCCGATCATCGAGGGCGATGTGGGAGAGTTCCTCATCGCCGCCGCCCAGGATGGGGCTTGGGCTGGCTACCCGGAGCTGCTGGCCATGGGGCAAATGCTGAACGTGAACATCCACCTCACCACGGGCGGCCGACCTGAGAGCCCCACCGTTTCCACCATGGTTCACTACCTGGGGCCCGAGGACCCGACACGGCCCAGTATCTGGCTGAGCTGGCTTAGCAATGGGCACTACGATGCTGTGCTGGACCGTATGTGCCCCAACCCAGAGTATGAGGCGTGGTGCAGACAGACTCAGGTACAGCGCAGGCGGGATGAAGAGCTGGCCAAGTCCATGGCAGTGTCCTTGTCTAAGATGTACATTGAGCAGAATGCCTGCTCTTGAGATCACCTGGGCCACAGGCTGGGAGCTTTGCTGCGGGGACTGAGACAGAAGGTGTGCTGGCTGTGATGGTGATGCCTTAATCCTTAATGAAGCAGCAGCACCCCAGACTGAGGAGGACTGTAGATTGTGGGGGATAAATAAAAGTGTGTTTGTAATATTCTGTTGTAAAAATTTAGCCTCGGATTATTTGCAAGCAGATTCTCTGTGTGTGTTTGTGTCTCCCCTTCCCACTGTCTCACTATTTTCTATAAGAATGTATTTTTTGCACAATATTTTTAAACTGTTACCTCCATCTTCTACATCTGACATTTAGTATCTGGCTTTCAGCTGTACAGCCAAAAACGTTTGTAAACAGTTTTTGTAAATAAGGCTTATGTAACAGCTATTTTTTGCTGTGTTTTTTACCCATAAACCTTATATTTTTACCAAATGAAGTTGATGTCAAACTGACCTTCCCTAGCTGATGAAAGCATCGTGGGTGCTTTCTTGTAAAACTGAAACAATGGTTTTTGTAAAAGTGCAGCAAAGTATGAACAGACTGCTTTTCAGAACAGTTGCTTTCTCCGCCTGGAGCACAGAACAGGTCCTTTGAGCCAGTTGGAATGCAGCTACACATGAACAGTACAGGGAGCAATTGACTCTTCTGTTTTTAATTACTGTTTTGAGTAAACTAGCCTCTTGTTGCTTGGTTGGCTTGCCCTCTGCTCCGTTTATATTATTTATCTGTAATAACAGAGCATTAACTTGCAATAGAATGTTGTGACTAGATAATAGTCTCCTGCTTTGGCAATAATTGCCTTGGCTGCACCTCAGTGTTTGTGTTCTTGTTTCTGGGGTTATGGTGTCTTTTGTATAAGCCCTGCTTTGTTTTTGCCACTGGTGTTGCACCAGCAAATCATTATCTGATCACAACATTTTATTCACTTGACATTATTTTCTAATCAAGAAGTCGGGAATGGTGTTCTATATTATGGTTTAAAAGGAGAAAAAAAGTATTTAAACTGAGGTTTGTATGGTTTGCTGGGTCAAACATTTAAATGTTTCCAATCTGAATTCTGTCTCTTCTACTTTCTGATTAACTTGTTAGATATATTTATTAAGTAACGCAGTTTGTACTTTTTTATTTTGTAATATATTGTGATTTTGGGATTTATACTGTATTTGTATAATAGGAATATTCACAGATAAAATGGAATGAATAAAGAGTATAATTTTACTTGGGCTCTTTTTTTCCACCCTTTGCATTCCTGGTGTGCTGAAAAACTGCAGGTGGGTTTCTGTAGCTTCTCTGCCTTATTTTTCCCAGTTAAGAGGTGAGAAGAGGGGAGGTGGTACTTCACAAATGTGAACCACTGATAATTTTGGAGTCAGTAAACATGTGAAAGAAATGCAAGCATTTAAAGACCATTGAATATCTGTAATTCTTTTGTAAGTGTAAGAGATCTTAACATATCTCTTTGCAATAAGGAATATTTTTGTATGTTAATATGCCTTAGAAAAGAGGTTCTCCAGCATTGTCCCTGGGCTGGTAATAGCAGTGGTTGTGATAAGCCACATACATGTGTCCTTGGACTTTGGTAACTGTGAATCTCCATTCTGCAGCCAGTCCCAAGTGTGTTTTAGATTTGCCCTGTCACCAGTGATACTGTGGCAACCCTCCTCTTGAGTAGAGGTGATGTCTTATGAGATGGAAAGCTTTTTGCTCCCCTTGCAACATCCAAACAGGGAACTTGCAACTGTGCCAATTGTTAAACAATACTCTGTGTGTGTATATGTTTACAAATCTACCTGCAATCTCAAAAAATACTAGGAGGCCATCCTTAAATGACAGAAGGGTACTGAGTTAGAATTAAAAATGAACTAAATAGCTGAAATGCAGCAGTCTTAATTGAGCACACTTGTGATAAAGAGCTGCAGGATTAATTGTGTGTATATTTGGTACTGGTTTACATGCTGCAGAGTAGATTCAAATAAACTTATTAATTCCAAAATACTGGTAAATAAAGACTATGTTTTCACCATTGAGTACAGCATCACACACAATCATGCTTTTTCTTTAAAGGTCGAATAATGGTGGAAAAAGCCAGTCTTGCTAGTCCACTATTGCTTGACTTCACCAAATCTCTGGAAAGCTGAGTTCTGAGGTGAGAACAAAGCAACGATGGAGATGTGGATGTGGAACAGAGATGGTTGATGAGGTAAATGGTTACTCAGGTACCTGTAAGTGCAAAAATATTACAGCATCACTAAATATCACTGATGTGCTTGGTTGATTAAAAGCTTGTATCTAGGCTGCTTAGATTTTGGCTTGGATATGATGATTCATTCATAGTTGTCAATATCTCAAATTGTTTAAAGAACCATTTCTTTTAGGTCCTTTAAAATGATCATTTTAAGCTATACAATGAATTGTGTTTACAAATTTTGTTTGTGTTTTGTGGCACAAACCTTAGAAACATAGACTAAGCTAAGCAAAGAAGGAAATATTGCATAGTTTTCAGTCTGTGAGATATGATTTTTATTAAAATAGCAACAAAAGTAGTGTTAAAAATGAACAGTGGAGAACCCTGGGGTAAGTTCCCACAGGGTTCCTTAGTGATTTTGATGCTACTGCATGAGTCACGGGCATGCAGATAACTTTAAGGAATTTGAGAAAAACTAGGCTACTTGTTGAACTAGTTTGCAAAGACATTGAGGATGTGTTGCTGAAGCATGTAACAAGCCACTTGTTTTTGCAGCGTGCATTGTGTGCTGTGTCTATTCTAAAAAGAAATGACAAAAATGGCAGGTCAGACATTTCAGACACATGAAAAGTGAAAACTTTCATAGCTCCAGTGTTTAAAGTTTAGCTGAGACACTAAGTTCAGATGCAAGCTAGTGGTGTCTTGTCTGAGTAGCGGTAGAGGCGGTTTTATGAAGCAGTAGTTTTACAGAGGCAGTGATCGTAATATGGTCAAAACTTACAGAACTATTTGTAACATTGTTGCTTGCCCCCAGTGAAAGCACAAGCAGGTTTTCCTTTCCCTGTTCAACAATTCCATTAATGAGAGAGACAAATGCTGTACTTGCTCATAATTTCAGTACCTGATTATTTTAACCTTGGCTAATCATTTGAATAACCCGGCTATTCCTTAGACCTGTCTGGGGATGTTGGTCAAGAGACTCTTTATTATTGACCCTAAGAGAGAAGGAGAGCTTGATTTTCAGTACTCAGTTGTATAGTCCTTTAAGTCAGGTAGAAAATGGTTTTGTTCTAAACTGAACAAATGTGAACTGGAGTCTGCGGGAGCATAAACTTTGTGATGCCATCTTTGCTTATATTTTGTAATACAATCGTGAATCAGTTGATGTCTGACGCTTCATTTCAGGAGTTTCTTAGGTTGCCCAGGCTATGGCATTTTGTCACTAAATGTGCAATGGATATGTTGGAATTTTTGTGTAACAGAGCAGAGACTGTTACCCAATGCAAGGTTTGCAGGAACTGAATTGGTTTCTATGTACAATGAATGCATCTCCAAATAAGCGTAATGGGCAAGTGGGAAAGGGAGGGTTTGTGTAAGTGTCATTGCTCTTCATTTCAGTCAATGGTTTTCTTTTCAGAAAGTTCAGTGGATGACTCTTTGTGCTTAGTAACTTAGGATGCATAAAAGTTGCTAATGCCAGCTACTGGGTTTATCTATCCTGTTGTACTTCTCTGGCACATTACATGTGTACAAGATAAATCTGTTACATTGTCACTTGTAAATAAAGGTGTATTTCAGTACCCCTTGAACATGTACAAACCCACTTGCATCCAAATATTTTATTCTGCCTGCTTTTGCTTTTATTGTGTCAGGATTAGTTGTTAGCATTTTTGAGGATAAAATTTTGGTTTTGGTTTAATGGTTTGTCAGTGCACACATACGTGGCTTCTGAATTCAAGCAGAAAATGACAAGAGGTATCTCACAACAGGGATGAGTACCTGCCATTAACTATTTTTTGCTTATACTCTTTCATACATATCTAACAGTTCATTGATATGCATTGATAAGTGTTCCTAGAATGTAGCTGCAAAATGAAAAAAACCCCTCGGCTTTGGTGTTAAAAAGATTGTCCCATTTCTGAATGGCACGGTTATATGAAAGTTTGCAGTGTGCAGAAAGGCTGCAAGTAACTGCTTGGAAGGACATCAGCTTTGCCAAATGCAATTCTATATTCGTCGGGACTTCTCTAAAGAAACAGAAAAATTTAAACTTTGAACTTTTTAGTAACACATAACCCATACATATGTGGTTTAGTTGAAAAAAAATGGCTTCCATTTTTCCTGTTCAGTTTTAATTTATAATCTGCCCTTTTTAAAAGCAAATTTATAGTATTAATGGATAGAAAGATATAGCAATGCAGTAAAATATTGTACTCAAGTTACATTTTTTCTGGGGTTAGTATTTAAAATCTTTTTTATACAAGGAAATCCATTCATGGTATTCAGACTGCAAATTGATAGAAATAAAGCACTGGCAAGTTCCAGGTTTCTGTTGCACAAGTGGTTATTATTGTGTCTCCTCATACATTTGTCCTAATTACTAAATAACATCAGGCTTTTCTGGAGAAAATGTGATCATGCAATTGTAGTGGCATGATGCATGTACACACATAGAACTAATCTTTCCTTTGCGATTTTCAATTTGCAATTTCCTGTATTTTTAAGCCATTGTACTTTTAATGCTTATTTTATTTCCTACAGTTTTTACTGAAAGTTGTAGAAAATAAACTGTTGTGTCCTTCCTACGAGGCATAATTAATAGTGTTTGAACCTTCAGCTCTGTAGCACAGTTAAGCTGTGTAGAGTGACATCTCCAGTGAGGAAGACTGTTGTGGGAAGGGAAGGTAGCTGGGGGGAAAGCTGGAGCTGGGAGGTGATTGTGAAGGAGCCCAAGTCATCTTCTGTTCTTTCATCTTCTGTGTTCACCCACATCCCATGCGTGGGGAGATCCTGACTCGCTGTGATGGGCAGTGGGCTTGTGCTGCTGGTCTGGTAACAGTGTGCATCAAGCTCACTGTTGTTGCTTGTTGGTGTTTAGCTATGAAGTTCTTATCCTGCCAAGCTTTTGGGGGGCTGTAGATGAAAGAAGGGATGCAACACTCTATCTCGGAGGAAACCGAACAGGATTTCACAGACAAAGATGTGGCAGTTTTCTTGCCTTTGAACTTTTGTTGCTAAATATCAATGAGGTGCAGCGTGGTTGAATATCAAAGAGATTCACAAGGATCAACATAATTTTTAAAAATCACATAAAGTACATGTTAGCAGCTTTTTGAGAGTCCAATAAGGCTTGAAATATTTTTATTTTTTTTTAAATTAATGCATCATTTCATTATCTAGATCAAATTATTTTCACAGGTACAAGGATCTGGCATTTTTCCTGCACAAAACTTGTATTTTTTTCTGAGCATAAAACTTCATTTTTCAGCTCTTGAAGTAACCAACATTTCTGGGCAAGAAAACCCATAGTTTCAGATCTCTGGGTTGGATCTGGAACTTAGTAAGCTTTGTCAGTTTAACCTAATATGCCTAAGAGCAATACTTCTTCCCATCACTGACGCTATACTCAAGTTCAGATGGCTGCTTTTAGAAATAACATGATCTTTGGAACTCCCAACAGAGCTTTTCTTGATATTTTTTTAGAGAGAGCTTGTGGTCAAAATGTACTCCTTTTGTAAATAAATAATACAGTGCGTATTATATCTAAATTGTCCATCTTCCATATGACTAAA
This sequence comes from Brachypteracias leptosomus, assembly GCA_013401335.1. Taxonomy (NCBI): domain Eukaryota; kingdom Metazoa; phylum Chordata; class Aves; order Coraciiformes; family Brachypteraciidae; genus Brachypteracias; species Brachypteracias leptosomus. The sequence continues at coordinate 82,959 of VYZX01025926.1, forward strand.
AGATTGAGCTTTGACTAAGCAATTAAACAATTAACTAACGTATTTATATGGCTCATTTGCTTTCCTACCAAACTTCAGCTCCACTGGATTAGGTTACTCGCAGGGACTGACCTTGACTTTTGTAGCTTAAGGTAGGAGTGATGACCAAATTCTTTTCCCATTAATTGCCAACACAACTCCCATGACTCCTGAAAATGCCTGAAAGCCATACCTGCAATCTTTTAATCTCCATTCACTTTAATTTTTGTTGATAGTCAGTTATTTGCCAATTGAAGTTTAACCTTGGAAACTGGTTATGCTGTAAACCAAAACCTAATTAAATAGGACATTTGAATGAATTTGGGAGTTAACAGCTGTTTTGCTGTTCATGTATAATTAAGGGAAAGGTGGTGCCCCAAATGAAGCAGTTGTGAAAGGACTTGTTTTGCTCTGAAAGGTGGTTATGTCAGCGATCAGCATTACAATTGCTGATCTAAAAGCTTTAATGCACTTGCATTTATTATTTCTTAATAAAGAAATAATGTTATCTCACAGTATGTTACGTTTTTGCTAAATAATGGAGACATAAGAGACCAATGCTGATAGATTAAAGAAGAAAATAAGGTTCTGCTATTAGGAGCCAGGAAGTAATTGCTTTTGTCGTTTATTTCCCACCATGTCTAGTATCCAGTGAAAGAAATCCTTGGCTTTAGATAAAGAATGTTTGTGCCTGTGGCCTGCATCCTTCCTGAACTGGTAAGTTGAAAACATGTAGACTAAGATATTTTACTTCAGATTTATACCCGTAAGAGTGGTGAATAAGAAGTTTCCTAGGCTAAATGACTATCTTTTATACTCTAGAGCATTTAGCAGAACAAAGCTGCCATCCCACTGGAACTTTGATGAGAAGCAGTATTACTAACAGCGCACACTTTGCAGGTATCTGAAAACTTCATTTAATTTTTTTTTATATGCACTGCATATCTTACTTATCAAGAAGTAAATATTTATGGATGTTTTCTCAATTAGGTACCTGTCTTTTTGTATATGTTCACAACAATTAATGTAAAACATTCACATGAATGTGATTTCTAGTAGATTTCCATTTTCAGCTGGTATTTTATAGCAGTTGCCCTGAAGAGGCCCTGTAAAAACGGAAATTGCTAAAAATGATATCAAACAGAAAAAAATCAGTTATTTGATTATACATTTGACAGCATTTGTGTAGTCAGTTTCCTCTCCTTGTAGAAGAGTTTTATATATCTCTGGCCAGAGACAAACCTGTTGCAAAATGGACAAGTAGAACAAATCTGGGCTGTTAGGTAAATTAAATAATCTTTCAATGAGAAGTAGTTATTATGGAAAGCTTTACCAACTATATTATTGAAAAGGAGGTTGTTTGGATACCTTAGTACATACGTTCTTTGAAAGACTTGATTGTCACACTGAAATTGTTTCAACAAAACCCCAAAAGAACGTCATCGTTTACAACAAAATGTTGCCTAAAATGACTGGACAGGATTGCAATAATTCTCTAACCATTCTGTCCTGTGTGGCGTTGTCACAACAAATCTCCTGATATATTTGCTTCCAGGAGTCCTTCAAATTATCAGTTTAGTGATAATTAACACATAGGATAACATTTTTCTTCACCCTTGGCAGGCTTGGTGTGTGGGAGTGAGGGGGCAATATGATTCCTGAACTGCCTAGTGCTTGTTTGCCCATACACAAGCTTTTTCTGGCTAACATCACTAACACATTCTGCATTAGCCACTGTCCAAAAGCTCAGTGACACTTAGGTTTATATACCTATCACAAAAGCCTCTGCAATTTCAATTGAGAAACTTGGCAGAGATGCATGACTAGACTGAAACACCACCACCAGTGCAGGTTATATACCACAGTGAATGTTAGCTATATGATCACTCCTGAAGTTGCAATATGTACCTGAAATACACTTTGATTGCATGTAAGAATCACCAGGCAATTTCAGCATTTATCTGTGCAGCCGTACATTCTGGCTGACCTCAGATTTCTTTGGGCTGGTTTGACTCAGATTCTCTCTGACCAAGCCATCCATCCCTGGGGATGGAGCAGTCAGACACGTGCCCCCCAAGATCTGACGTCCCAGCCTGGTGTCTGTTGGCTCAGCGGCTGGGCAGGACAGCTTGGAGAAGGACCAGGGCATGACTCCTTGAATTCTTCTTTGGAACTGCTAATTTCTTTGATATTACTTAGTGAGAAAGTAGCAATAGAGTAAATACCAGAGAAAATCTGACTACTTTTTTTGCTGTTATCTGGAAGCACACATGATGTATTGCACCAGATTCATCCCCAGGTGATAAAAGACAGAAATTGCCTCTGATAGGCTGCATTTGAAAGGAACCACAGCATCATCTCAGAGACAGGTTATATAACATGAACCTTGACAGTGGCCTCAGCCTTAACATCTACAGGAAGTCTTTCTGCCAATCAGGCTTCTAGCCTGTTTGACCAAGTAGGGAATAGTAGATGCTCTACTTCAGTCAAGGGATTGAGTTAATCTCTGCTAAGACCTTTGGTGCTTCCTCAAGCCTTTGAGCTTTATCTCAACACTCTCTGGATTGAGCTGTAGCCAGCCAGCAGCTATATAAAACCTCTTTCAGTCACTTGATATTGATAGAAGAGGTAGACAAGAAGCAGGTAGGGTTGCTGTGTAGGGAAACTTGTGCTCCAACATATCTCATTGGTTCTCCTAACAGTGACTTATATCACTCCTGTCTAGTATGAAGTGTAAGGAAAAAGAAATTATACACTGCTGGAACACAGAATCAGTTCTCTCTCACTACTCACTGAAAATCTCTCAGATAAAAATCTTCAAATATGCACCAAGCCAGTTATACTTACTTTTTTTTTTTTTTTTCCCTACAAACTATGAATATATCCCTAGGAATTTATAGCCAGTCATGGAGGCATTTTACAGCTCTGGAAATGCCACAGACATTTGGTCACATGGAGACTTCAGAGGGATGCAATCAGGTTTTCTACCAAATTAAATCCTAGATCTAGATTTATCTGCCACTTGGATATTTGTTTCAGTCTATTTACTACCACCATTATGTATTTAATTCCCTCATAAACATTAAGATTTTATTCCCATAGCATAGCAAGGAAATGTTGGGCATTGTTTCCAGTGACAGTGGATACTATCAAAGCTAGAAAGGAAAGGAGAGTAGCACCTTGTGGTAGGGAATGTTCCGTGATTGCTTCAAACAAACAAACAAAACTTTCCCACATTTGTTCTTAACATGGATATTTTAACTTCCAGTCTTCTTTTTCTCTTTACTTGAAGCTGTGATATGAGGCCAGATTATAGATCCCTTTTCCATGCACGTCTGTAGCAATTGTGGATGAGAAAGAAAAAATGCAATCGAATAAAAAGACAAAAATGTTTGTATACACACAAAAGAGATTAGGAATGGATTTCTATCCTCTCACTAGTAAAAAGACTAACACTTCGAAATAATTGTTTTGAACTGAAAACCTTCTTTAGAGAGCCTTATTCTTGCTAAATATTCCTTATATTGAATGTATTTGCTAAAAGCTCTGAAGAGAGGATCAGGACTGTGCCAACAAAAATGAAAGCAGTGTGTCTGTCTCTGAGATTCAGGAACAGCATTCAAGGAAGCCTTGCTTTTCAACTGGCCTGACCTGTGGGTTTTGCATCTCACTTATAACTCTGCCTTCATTTCCTTGGCATAAAAAGTGCTGTTCACTTTTTTTGCAAAACATTACCTTTTCCCACTCAGAGATTAAATATGAATAGGGATCTTGGTTCTTGGGAGTCAAGTCCAAAATATATTTTACAAATTTTACGTCTGTTAAGATTTGATTTATGTGTTGTTTTCAGTTTCATGAACTTTATGGTGTAATTCAAGCACACAGCTGTGAAAAGTAAGTTTGTAAAGTATTAATTCCACCTTTATAGATATTTAATAGGAGCCGTACAGCTGTGTTAAGTTTGATAAATAGTAAGGGAATTCTGAACAGGAAATATTATGTGAGCAGGATGTTATAAAAACCTGACATTTCTTGTTCTTACATACTTTATTGTAAATTCCCAGGTTTAATTTCTTAGGGGGGGGAAAGAATTTGAGAATGGAGCTTATTTGAGCTCTCTGCGGCTATGCTGATGAGCCAGCTCATCCCAGCACAACCCTGAACCTTGGTGCCTTCCTAAAAGAACAGCCTTTGCCTCTAGTTATTGCAGATGGGGAATTAAATGCAGAGACTGTTTACACACGTTCTTGAAAGAAATTCTTTGAAGGGGAGAATGTAATAGCCACAGCTGTACAGAAGGCCAGCTTCATCACCTCTAAAGTATTTGAAATGCTGTTTCCTGACTTTTATGCTGCCCAGTGGGATGAAGAAAGAAAATGACTTTGCCAGTCTTTTGGGGATGTGTGTGCTGCAAACCACAGCGCTGTGCAGACACCCTGGCGAGCATGGTGGGCAACAAGAGGGTAGAGTCGCCGTGCAACAACCTTGCAATCCCAAGCTGCAATAATTGTATGAGTATATAGCCCCAGGAGAGAGTTGAAGATACTGTATGTTACAGACATATACGATTTTCAAATATAACCAAATTACCATTTAATAGTAAGCCGTGGTGACTACAAGCAGGAAGATGGTAAAGCCGTTATAAATAACATAAACCATTTCTCAGCAATCCTGGTGGAGAGGAGAGGGAATTACACGAGAACAGCTCATTTCCAACCTCAAGCTGGTATGACTCAGATGCTTTGTCAATCCTTAGGACTCAAAGGTCTGAATTGCCGACTCCTACCCCTCCTTGGACCCCACTTAAAATGTACTACACTATAGCTGCAGAGCTCAGAAAGTGGCTTAGAATAACGAGATGTACTACAGTCAGATTTCCATGAAACATTTAAACTTTGTTCTGTTTTTTTTTCTGAAGGTTTAAGAGGAAGTTGCCTGTTCCTAAAGCATTTGCAACTTTAAAGGTCAAAATGCAGCCTCTGATGCACATGTAAATAAAATTTCTCTGCTCTGACTACTTGAAAAATATGTCTTTCACTCTCCATCATCCCATGCAGGACTGGCACTATTCCACCAGCTTGTATTCCCATCTCTGTCTCCTGCATTACCTTCAACTTTGCTCTTACCCTCTCAGCCCCTTCTCCCTATCCTTCTGCTAACTTATTGCCATCCTCTGATCCAGATGCCTCTTCCTTCTTCCTTGCAGCACGCATTGGTGATTTAACTTTTCACAGCATCTGTCCTAGTAATGTTGAATCTGTTTTGACTCACAGAGTGACAACTATTTTTCAAGAGGGCATAACAACACCGTTCATATTCACAGCAAGCTTTGATTTTATCAGTGATATGCTGGTAGGAGCTAGATCCCTTATTAATGATGGGATCTAGCAGCCATTTGGAACAAGGCAGTCTTCGTCTTGTTTTCATGAGCAAGTTAAACAAATTACAAGTTTGGAAGCAACCACAAGCCTTCAAATCCCAAGCTGCGAATCCTGGAGCTGTTGACAGTAATGCTGTTGTGGAAGGCAGGGAATGGGGCAGAGTGGAGGAGCTGCTGGAGCCAGGGCCAGTTCTGCATAGGCCCTGGTAAAGCTCAGCTCTGTCCTGATCCAGGGATGAGGAGTCTTAGGCAGCAGCAGGAAGGTCTGAAGACTTTGTTATTATTTTAAGTCTGGCTTTTTCTAAGACTCTTTAGGTCTAAATAATTTCAGTTCACTGCATAGTCACTGGTAACTGCCAAGAGCTGTAAGAGAGATTATTTTACTGTGTCACTGTGATTTGCTTGCATGGCCAAAGAGATCAGAGCTGTAGACGCTGCAGACAAACCAGCCCACTGAGAGGGCCACCAGCTGTCCTGAAGTACCAGAGCCTGCAGGTGTGAAAGTAGGTGAGTGAGGCACCCGAGTAAGCAGAGCAGCTGGTTAGCCTGGTAGTGTCTTAGCCATCACTCCCTGGAAACACAAGATCTGCCAGGACACGATACCTGCTACCTCTCCACCCTTTGGAAGTGTGATGCTCTGTGAGGTCCGTTTTGAAAAGCTGTATTAGACTGCAAATTCTTCTGCATTCGGGTCATCTTGTGTACTACATGGCACCCTATAAAACTGTCACTGGGAACTGTAAGTTCTTTATCTGCAGCTCCATCGCTGGCCCGTGGCTGTGGCAGTCACGCAGCCATTCTTGCTCAATTTCTGCATATCAGAGATGCAAGGAACAACTTTCTCACAGCATTAGCAAGCCATGAGCTACAAATAACAGGCTTTATAAACAGCAGAAGGTACAACAGAGCTGCTATGACTCATGGTAGATTTGATACACTCTTTATTTTTCCTTATTTTTCTGTGCTTGTAAATTGATAATTCATGATAGATACAACTGAAATATTTGACATTTCTAGTTTTCCTTTCTGGTAGGCTCCTTTTAATGTTTTCCTTTAGGCTGTAACCCTTTTCTGGCAAATTGGCTTCACATTTGTTTTTGAGTAAGTACACTTGCGTATGTCTAGTTATATGCTAAAATATAACATTTATTCTCAATGTTTTAGTAGGAGAGAAATATAGTATTTATTCATGCATCTGTAAGTATTTGCAGATTGAACAAGAAATTCACACAATAGATCCAGTTCTTAATTTTTCTGCTAAAAACAATTTTTATAAAAGCCAAAAGAACTATCTTATGTTCAAATACATAAAATTAAAATCCCTTAATGAGCATAACATTGTAACACTAATCTTACATTTGAACAGAACAGTGTCTCTGACACAATTTCCATTAAAAAAAAAATCATCTAGTTATGAAATTAACCATGTTTGTTTCAGTGAAGTTCACAACTTTCAGAAAGACAGAAACTCACCATCTGTTACTTTGTATGTACATCCCTGGTAGGACTGGTAATGCTGTTTGTACTTTGGCCAAGGCAGACACCATGCCAGCTCTTTGATTAATAATTGCAAAACAAGTTCCCTCCTCTCAGGCTATTTCATATTACTAATTTGTTTTAATTTGCCGTATGAAAGATTTTATCTCTTTCCCAAACATGATTAGGGATGGAAACATCTTCACAAAGCTTCACAAAGTTTTTTGTCCCTGAATTCATGTGTTGTTTATTGTAGCATCTCTTTAATGCCTTTAAAAAATACAAGGAGATTAAAAACCTCAGCATGTTATATTCCACTGACGGATGAGATTGAGCCTTTTTTATCTTAACTAAATAAACAATTTTGTAGGAAAATAGCATTACTATCATATGTTCTTCTCTCAAGCAGTAGGTGCATAAATACTCTTCAACAGAAATGCTTTTAAAAATAGAAACGTGAGTTGTACTGCACATCTCTGGCTTCCAATTCTAGTACAGATACATATTGAAACACTGCAATGCTGTGCTCTTTCTGCACTGAAGAAAAATTCGTCCCCTGTAAATAAGTGTCAGGCATATGACTGTCTATCATTGTAATAATAATTCATGCCTGCTTCTCCGGTGTTCAGAACTCTTATTCCTTAAGATGCTGAACCTGTAAATAAATGAATCAGACACCTAAATAATAGGAATGAGAATAATAGTTATGTTGTTTGTGATGCGTCTGTCTTGTGCTTCATTACTTGTTGCAGTTCCACATAGGTTTTAGTGTGAGCTAAGTGTGCTTTTGGTTGAATTTCATTACCTTCCTTTTTTGTTGCTTTCAGTTAGTATGGCAGAAAAGTTCACCGCTCTTGAAAAGAGACACCACCTTAATTTGTTACATATGTCGCTACAAACAGATGCTTATGATGGAGGAATTCAGTAGCTTCTTAAAGAGATTAACAGATTACATTACAGTTTGAAGGGAGCATTATTAAAGGATTATATACCTCTCTTAATGACTAAGATTAAAAGCACCAACAATCTAAGGTGTTATATTGCTTGATTTGCAAAGATACAGGTCTGTGGGTGTGCACTTTCTAACCGTATGAGTAGATGTGGCTCTGGCTGATGTGGAAAGCATTGTTGGTGCCAGAATTCCTAAACACACCCAGAACACCTATCATAAACATGAGAGCACCTACTGCTGCTGCTAGAGAGGGGGAGAATCAAAGCTTAGCTTTACCACACACTGAAGAAAACCTACTGATATGGTAAACTATTTTTAAGTACAGTGTTTATTTCAACAAAAATTGGAATCTAAATGGAAAAAAATTTTGATTAAAGAATGCAATAGACTTTTACAGAAGAGTGTGTTTTTAGCGTCATATGCATAGTGTGGTTTTTAAAGGTCACGAATTTGTTAAAAACTGCATGAAAGGGTGCTTCATGTAATGTTCGTAATGTAAAAATTACATTGTAATGTGAAACTTGTAATGCTTTTTATGTGATTTATATAGCTAAGACCAAGCAACTCCATTCCTCTCCTGATGGATAAATGTGGATGGATAATGGCAGTCGTTATGACAGTGCATGCGAAATAGTTATTTTGAAGAAACTTAATAGGTTTGCAATATACAGCTGGGCCCTCGGACATTTTTAATATTCAGTTCTACATCGTTAAAAAGTTTTTACTCTGTAACAATGCTCCTCTGAAATGATTGCATTTTTCAGAGCTATGGTTTAAATACAAAACTATACTCCTAACAATTGTACACTCTTGGTAGCTTGAAACCTGTTCAGAAAATAATTTAAGGTTTATAACCTATATTAGAAAAAAATCCTTTCCAGGAATTTCTCCAGTCTTTCCAAGAATTGCCCGTTCAGCTTTGACACCCCTTTGCTTCTTAACCTGCCATTAGAAAAAAAAAGAAATATCTGTAATGAATGAATCTAGACTGTGCCTCAGAGAAAAAAAAAAAGGTAACACACCTCCACAGCTGTGCCAGTTGGGATCCTACATCTGCATTTTGCGCAATAAGAAATAGAAGCAGCTGTGTTGATTCAGAATCAGGGATCAGCAGGACCTGGTGTTCTCTCCTGTCGTAGCTATAAGCAGTCACCTGGAGGGAGGACTAAGAACAGGCTAAGCATATGTGATATTTCCACCTACACTTTTCCCCACACCTCATAGCTAAGGGGATTGTCTGTTGAGCTGGTCTATTTGGTGACCCCTTCTCTTGCAAGCGTGCCCCAAGTAACAAATGGTCTTCCATGAGTTCCCTTGCACCTATAACTTCCTTTGGCCATGCATGGCACCCTTCAAATATCTTGTATCTCTCCTTAAGCATCACATGTCCTTGGAGAAACTGCATGGGTAAAGCTGAGCAACTTCTGCCTTGGAGGAGCAAGAAAACCTGTTAAAAAAATCAAACTTAACCTTCAGAAGAACCACAACTGTCAATGTAAATAGAGAAAAAGGCTTTCCTTCAAGTTTCACTGGCAAAAAATGACCTGTTACTCCTGTTTCCCTGTAGAACATAAGCATCTCACCACCTCGCCTTGCCCACACTGTTCTGGAGGCTCCAGTTACCTTTTCTCTCAGTTGATTAGCATACCTAACTAAACTCAGAGAAATTTCTTCAGCTTGTATTTAGCTTTGAGTATCATTGCCCTGTTTAAGAATGGCCTGCACACCTGCAAGCTTTTTCCCTTCTTGTATCAGCTGGTCTAGGGCAGATTTTCCTCCTTCCTTAAAATCTTTCTTGTGCCCTTGGACATTCATGGTGGTAACAACTATTGCCAAGGAAATGGCTGTCGAAGGAATGGTATTGTCTGAATTACTTTTCACTCTGTTCCATTTTTAGGTTGTATTTAGTGTCAGTAACAAAGACCTAAGCTTTACTAGCACCGAATCCTGAGCGCAGCGGAAGTCAAGGCTGTGCAGTTGGGATAACTGGGGAAGTAGGCTAATAAGTAATTATGATAAGGAGGTTAGGATAATTAGTAGCAGCAATAAATGGCCAAAGTTACCCTACTTGAGTTCTCTGTTCTACATTTTGTCAGTAATCATTTTCTTAGGATCCATTATGAGAAGCAATAACTTGTTAAATGCTGTTGCAGTCACAGAAATTAAAATCAAATTACAGTTATTGGGGGGGGAGGGAATAACTGTTGTCTGATGTATAAAGGATAATGTAACTGGTGTTAGTGAAGTGGAATATTTTACAGTGAGTGATGCAGTAGGTGGACTTTAATGAGCACTGAAAACCCAAACCTGAAGTTAAGGCAAATGGAAAGATAAGAAAGATTAAACCAGCAACACATTCAAAGTGAAGCAGGCTGCAGCTGATGTGACTAAAAAGGGATATTAAAGAAAAGCATATGGTTAGCAGGTTGGTGAATCTGTGATTAATGTTTGCACACAGATTGTGCTCAGCACTGGAAATATGAAATTCCAGGTGAAATGTAGTTCTTGCCTTTTTTTCAGTGTCTTTTCTTCTACTATTTTTAGGGTTTATGTCTATTGCGTCTGGGTTTTTCACTCTAGCTGCTCTTAGTATTGGAGTCTGGGTGACTGGATGGATGAGGCCCTCTATAGACAGATAGGAGCAGCTTTGCATTCACAAGCCCTGGTCCTCATAGGGGATTTCAACCACCTTGATAGCTGTTGGAAGGAGAGCACAGCAGGGCACCACCAATCCATGAGGATTCCTGCAATGCATTGATGACATGGACCTGTTGGAGTGGGTCCAGAGGAGGGCCATGAAGATGATCAGGGGAGAGAGTTGGGGTTGTTCAGGCTGGAGAAGAAAAGGCTCTGGGGAAGACCTCATTGCAGCCTTCCAGTATCTGAATGGGGCCTATAGACCACAAATGATGCAGCTTTGCCATCAAGTTGCCCAATTGAAATGCCAAAGGAAACCTTCAGAGAACACATCACAGCTGCATATTCTGCCTTCTTGCTTTTACTGATGTTTTCTTTTTCTGTTTGCATTATACTAGAAATTAAGGTCAGAAGTAAAGGCTATATCCTTATTCCAGAGATTCCTGTCTGAAGAACTTATAGCTTGAATAATAGTCTTGTAGTCTGGTGAACACACGTCAGCTTTTGTTTTCATCTGTATTAGTAGAAGTCGCTAGGCAAGAATTATACTGTAACGTTTCCTTAAAAGATAAGGAAAACAGTGATCACTGAGTGTTACTACACACATGTCTTTCTGAATGTGCCCTAACAACAGTTCACTTGCAGCAGGGAGGAGAGGACCAGCGGAGAGAATATTACTGTACCTTGTCCCTCAGCATCAGTTTTATAGGCAGGTCTAAATTTAAAGTTTGCAGTTTGCCTGCAGCCTGGAGGAGGAACTGAGAAATTCCCCTTGCTGAAAGGGGAATCAGTAACAAAATGGTGACACAGTGCTTATATTTCTCATGTTTCACTCTTTGGTCCCATGTGATATAGTCATTGTCAAGGTTTGGGAAAGTCCAGTTTCTTCCTAGCACATACTTAATCCTTCTTGTCTAAAAGACTTCCTTCTTTCTGTTCCTTATTGCATGTGAATATATCACTTTATAGGTGCTTGGGGTTGTTTTGCCAATTACCTGTCTCAGCATAAAGGATACAGCTACCAGCAGCAGACATAAGCTTATTTTATTGTCTAATTCCAGTGGATACAAAAATGATACGATATGGTTAACAGCAGAGGGAATAAGCAGGGTAATAAATCTAATCATAGTAGATGATATAACAGAAGAAGGAATAAGCCAAGTCAGAACCCATAGGTTGGCTTCCAAAGTCTGCTGCAAGAGGGACCAGCTTTTATACTGTTGAATAAACAACTCAGGTTGCATAGGCAACCTTAAAAATAACTTCAAAAGCAGGACATCTGCTGTTTTTCCTCCTCATCGGATTCTGTCCAAGGTTGGCCAAGCCTGGGAAGGAACTCAAAACGGAGGTATCTCTATCTGTTTTGGTTGTAATCACCCATTTCTCAGGATAGCTGTGTGTCTGTTCTCACAGCTAATCAGCTGATTTCCCAGCAGAGAAAAATCTTCTGCTGGTTCGTCACAAAAACACACTGCCCGGCTGTGAGATTCACCCATATGTCAACTTTAATTCAGGCCCATTGCTCAGTACCCAGCACTTCAGGGGTGTGTTGAAGCTTTTAGAAACTGAACAGTGCAGTTTCTGGTAGTTCTTTGTGGGTCTTCTGATGGGGCAGAGTAACCCCCCCCACTTCCTGCTGCATTACTTGGATTGCAAGGGGCCCCTCTGAATTTTAACTTCTGCTCTCTGAAACTATCTAGTTATGGAAGGCCACCTTTCTGCATCTGATCTCATTAATATCCACTGGGGTGTCCTTTAACCATAAAAGTCGTTTGGCTTCATCTGAAAACCAAAACTGCGTATGTTAGTTTGATTTCAGTGAAAGCTGTTGTTTTTTTTCTTTTCATGAGACAGAAACTTCAGGATCCATCCAGTTCTCGGAGGGATAATATTTCCAAGAAAAAAATTATTCAAACCACTGTTCTTCCTGAATGTCTTTTGTTTTGTAAGTGTGTCTTTCTCTTTGAGAAGACAAAACTCCACAGGGATATTAGACCTACCAGAGTTGTGTAGGCCTGATCTGAATGGTGGATGTCTACATGGGAACAGCTTTCCATAATTTCAGTTTATCCTTGGTCAGGGTTCATCAAGACCTACAGGGAACTGTAAATGTATGCCTAAACATGACCACGAATAAATTGATGGTTTACACACCTGTACATGCTATGTACAATAATAACATACAGGAGCCCCGGACAAAGATTGTGTTAAGCACTATATAAACAGGTAACCAAGTCAGTCTGTGCTTCAGAGAGCTTGTGCAAATGCAAAATAAGTTGTTGCAGATGAATGCAGCAAGCCATATGATTTTTCTGTGTTCTGAGAAGATCAGAATAATGAATAGTTTAGTCAAAATACCAGCTTGCTGCCTGGGGCTACACTTTGTAATTGTTGTTGTGACATCCACCGTTTTGGAAACAAAACTTCTAAGTAACATGTATCGTAAGACATTTATCCAGGCTAATAATACAAATGTATACATGCATACACATATATATACACATGCACAAACACTCGGGTGCTTATCATAGGTCAAAATATATTGCTGACAGCAATTACAGGTTCAGAAATAACATTACATTTCTTTAACCTAATAGAGCCATAAACAAAGCGAAATAAAAGCAATATATGTTCTTTCTTTTCATCAGATCTGGCATTTTTCTAAAGTTTCATCTTAAAAATTCTTCATGTCTGCTGCTTTGTCATGAACCAAAATGTATCCTTTGTGACTAGTATGGAGTGATTCACCTGACTTCTTCATACCCTATGGGGTACAAAGGATTCAGCACTGAAATGTATTTTACCCAGCTAACCATTGCCTCTGAGGTTCAGCAAGAGGCTGGTGGGTTTCCAACAGGGATTGCAAGTTTGCAACATGAACTCAAATTGTGCATCCATAAGGTGTCTTGGCACTTCAGTCTCCTTTGTGCTGTCCTTGTTTCAAACACGGGGGTTGCGGCCTTTGGCTTATAGAATGGTTTAGGTTGGAGAGGACCTTTCAAGATCATCTAGTTCCAACCTCGCTGTCACAGCAGGGACATCTCCCACTAGACCAGGCCACCCAAGATCTCATCCAGCCTGGTCTTGAACANCACACCACACAGTTCGGTGTCATCCACAAAGTTGCTGAGGGTGCACTTGATCCCACTCTCCATGTCACTGACAAAGATGTTAAACAGGACTGGTGGACACCACTCGTTACCTATCTCCACTTGGACATCAAGCCATTGATTGCAACACTTTGAGTGCAACCATTCAGCCAATTCTTTATCCACTGGGTGTATTCTCTGCAGAAAGCTTCTCTTATGCTCCCATTTAGAACTTTTTGAGAAAAAAACACTTTTTTTTTTAAAGCAAGTGTTGAGAAAAGAACCTGCATTTTTTTAAAGGAAGTTTTTTCTTCCTTTAAAATAAAAAAGGTAAAGAATACTTAATGAAATTACATGTGTTAAATGCTGCCACTCCTTCATGTAAAAAAATAAGAAGCATGGTGGTCAACCTAAACAGGCTAGATGAGATTTCTGAAATGATTTGAGACTGTGAAGTGCTGGGGCCTGGGCTGTGGGCCCCAAGTGAGGTTGACCAACGGATGAGTCCCAACCCAGCAACATGTTTTATTCTCCAGGTGGTTTGAGGCCCCAGAGAGTAGAACCTGGCCCACCTGTGTGAGGCCCTGCCTGCCCCCAGGTGATTCTGGTTGGGGTGATGGACGAGGCTAGAGATATATTAATCAGGAACCAGATCAGCTTGAGAAAAGCAAGAGGGGAAAGTAGCAGTTAGACAATTTGAAGAAAGTTCCAGAGGAAGAGAGTTCCTGTGACAGATGAAGACTAAAAGATGAACAAATGAAGACTAAAAGATGAACAGAGCTGTTTGTCCTGAGTGTGGAAATGAAGACTAAAAGATGAAGATATGCTGAGGAAATGTTGCTGAGTTTGGTGTGGGCTGGAGGAAGCAGAGAATTAGCAGCACAAAGCTGGTGTAGTTGGCAGGATGGTTTGAAGGAGAGTGAGCAAGTAAAACAGACTGCTAGGGAGGTAATTAATAAATCTAAGTACTGGTGTTATTGCTTGGGCAGGCTCTGCCTCTTATTAGGTGGCTCTGCATATCACTATGGAAATAAACAATTATAGTGTGAGTCTTGTTTATTCTTTGAATGACTCTTCTTCCAGTGATTTGTAATCTCTAAGTAGTGGGGTGCTTCACTCGAGAGAAGCACAAAGGGCAAATCAGCCAGTGATGGAAGGCAGACTCATTTAGTTTGTCATACTTCTGTCTTGATAAAAGTATTATTGAAATATTTGACTCTCTGAATGGAGAAATGACACCCAGAAGCTGTAATTCTTCCCTAATGTAATGTCAACTGCATGTTTTCCAAGCTGTCTTCTTTTAAGCTTGACCTTGACCCTGCTGACTCTCCCAGGGTAGTCAGTAATTTGTACTATGTACCCACTATGCATTTTTGGGATTCAAGGTTATTATTGTGTGGCTTTGAAAAATTGAGAAAGTAGCTGTACATATTTAAACTGTCCTTCCTTGGCTGTTTTTTTTCTGCATGTGCAGATGAATTTTGTGTATTCTTCTGAAGGAAGAGATATTTGAGTATTTGATAGATAGTTCTTAGAAAATTAAATAGTAGGAGGCAATGAAATTAAAAATTCCTCAGAGAAAAAGAGTAATGTAGCTGTTATATAAAACATGAAACTATTTGCCACTTAAAGAAATCCAGAGCAAGTGACCAAGTGGAGGCAGTTAGAGGATAGGTGGGTGGAGAGCAGGGTGTGTCTGCAGAAGAAGGAGCTGACTCCAGCTGCATGCAGATTGCAAGTATATGGTTGGGACCATTTGTTGAACAGAAGCAAGGCACTGGCATCGAGTACAGGTGGGAATCCATGCAGATGATAAATCTGATTCCAGGTTGGGTTCATTTTTTTTGCTTTGGATCTTGAAAATTCTTCTCTAAAACAAAGATCATGGCATTTTGGTTTCAGCAGAAGTAGAGAGACACAGCACATGCATGCCTGCCTTCCACTGGCACAGACTAACAGCAGAGCAATGTTGTCATTTAGCTATCTGCTTTTTTTTTTTTATTCTGTATATGGAAAAATCTTCTGTGTACAACACTGTTGTGTTACAAGCAGTGCTTATTTCTGTGAAATCTTTTTCTTCTCTTAGAGTCATAGAATGTTTTA
>VYZX01025930.1:0-18219 GCA_013401335.1 Brachypteracias leptosomus
CGCCGTGTCCGCCGCCGTCTCCACGGTGATGGGCCCGGGCCATGGCGGCGGCGCGGCCCGTGTCGGAGGCGGGCGGCACCCTGGGCGTTTATCGCTCCCGTGACCCCATCCGCAACCTGCGCCTCCGGTGAGCGACCCCCTCCCGGTCCCCCCGGACCCCGCCGGCCTCTCCTGACACCCCCAACCCCCCGTTTTCCTGCTTTGTTCCTTCCCCGCAGGGTCCGCATCCAGCGGGTGACATCAACCGGGCCCGTCCTGCCCCAGGCCCCGCCGCTGCTCGCCGGTCAGCGCGGCCCCGAGCTCCTGGGCCTGGCCGAACGGGCCCCCGCCGGTACGGGGGGAACGGGGGAGTGTCCGGGCGGGGCTCGGGCAGCGCTGCCGGAGGTAACCGAGCCCCTCTCCTGCAGGTGTCCGGCGGCTCCCGGATGATGATGAGGAGGAGGCCGAGGTGGGGTGGCAGGAGAAGCTCTTCAGCCAGGTGGGTGTTGAAGGGGGGCTGTGGGAGGGTCCCGGGGGGGTTCTTCTCGTTGTGTTGCCCGGTGGAACCCCCTCCCTGGCCCATTTCCCTGTGGTGGGGTGACCCGTTGGGCTCTCCAGGTGGGTGGTGTTGGTCCTCACATGGCTGAGCGGTGTTGGAGCTTCTCCAGAGCTTGGAGGTGTTTGCTGGGAGTCACAGAATCGGTTTGGTTGGAAGAGACCTTTAAGAGCATCAAGTCCATCCATTAACCCATCCCTGCCAGGGCACCACTAACCCATGTCCCTCAGCACCACATCACCATGGCTTGGAAACCTCTCCAGGGATGGGGACTCCACCACTGCCCTGCCCAGCCCTTCACAACCCTTTCAGGGAAGGAATTTTTCCTCATGTCCAACCTAAACCTCCCCTGGGGCAACTTGAGGCTGGTTCCTCGTGTTCTGTCACTTGTTCCTTGAGAGAGGAGCCCGACCCCACC
Organism: Brachypteracias leptosomus; assembly: GCA_013401335.1. Taxonomy (NCBI): domain Eukaryota; kingdom Metazoa; phylum Chordata; class Aves; order Coraciiformes; family Brachypteraciidae; genus Brachypteracias; species Brachypteracias leptosomus. The sequence goes on from VYZX01025930.1 coordinate 954, forward strand.
TGGCTCCAACCTCCTTGCAGGGATTTGAGAGCCAGAAGGTCTCCCCTGAGCCTCCTTTGCTCCAGGCTCAACCCCCCCAGCTCCCTCAGCTGCTCCTCACCACACTCCTGCTCTAGACCCTTCCCCAGCTTCGTTGTCCTTTTCTGGCCATGCTCCAGCCCCTCAAGGTCCTTCTTGGGAGTGAGGGGCCCAAAACCAAACCCAGTATTAGGTTGCATCCTCCCCGGGGAGGACAATCCCTGCCCTGGTCCTGCTGCCCACACTATTCCTGACCCAAGCCAGGATGCTGGTGGCCTCCTGGGCACAAGCTGGATTCAGGATTCCCAGAGGATCTTATCTCTCTCTGTGGTGGCTTTGGAAATCTCAGCTGAGAAGTGTTTGTGCTTTACCTCCCAGTTCGAGGTGGATCTGTACCAGCACAAGTCAGCCTGCCTGACCCCCCTGGACGGGCAGTACCACGAGGAGATCCTCAAGCTGGAGAAGGCAGGAGGTCGGAAGAACCATCGCATCTTCACCTACACTGATAACGACAGATTCACCAACCTGGAGGAGGTACCAGCTCTTAGCTGCATAAAATCTCTACAGCAGTGACTGTCAGAACCACCAGGCCTGCTGCAGAGGGAGCATTTGTCAGTTCTTGGCCATATAGAAGCGAGCCAGATGTAGAATCAGAGCATCATAGAATGGTGTGGACCTTAAAGATCATCTAGTCCCACCCCCTGCCATGGGCAGAGAGACCTCCCACTAGAGCAGGTTGTTCAAAACCCCATCCTGTGAATGGCAGAAGGAAATACCTGAATTACCAGCAACTGAAGCTCAACAAAAATTATATTAACCAATTGAACAGAGGCAGGAGAATACACAGCTCCTGAAAAGCAACTTCACCTGGTGCCCCAGAGCTGGGAATGTTTCAGGATGATGCTTGGAGGGACGTGGCTTTGCTTCATTCCCCTGTAGGTCACTTGCTGGGTGGAGTTTAGCTCTGATTTGCCACAAGAACAGTGAATGAGCTCTGCAGTTTGTCCTTGCATGTGGTTTGGGAAGGATGTCCTGTTATAATTAATTTCTCTCTTCCAGCACTACCAGAAAGTGACTGACTCAGATCACGAGGTGCCATCATACCTGGCAGAGTGGATGGCCAATGTGAGGAGGAGAAGACAAGACCGTAGGCCCATGTGAGTGCAAGCTGGAGCTCAGAGCTTGCTCATGCAGGATCCCTGGTGCTGGTGCCCCAGCCTGGCCCATGCAAGTTGGTGGCTTGAGCTGTGTCACACTTGGGGCACTTTGACTCCTTGTCCTGGGGGGTTTGGTGCTGCTGAGGTGAGCTCTGACTTGTGCTGTTCTCTTGACAGAGAAGCAAGCTCTCTGAAGTCAAAAATCATCACCTGGGAGCCCTCAGATGAATTTAAAAGGAACAACCATGTGATTAATACTCCAGTCCAGACCATGTACATCATGGGGGACTTGGGGCCTTATGGGAAGTAAGTAAAATCCTCAAGTGATCTTGATTTCCCAGAAGGAAACCCATCTTCCCTCCTTACTCAGATCTCCTGTTTCTTTCATTAATTAAAAGGGAGAGAATTCCAAGAGCTCAGTAACTTGGGCTGCCCTTTCTTTCTGCCTCTTTCCTCAGTTGGGTGTATCCCTCTAAAGTCTAATTAAACTAATGTAGGAAAATATGGATGTATCTGTTCCCTCTGTGCAAGAAGAGTGTCCCTGTTCTCTATTTAGAGTGTGTTTCTTGATCTCTTCCCCTAGACTTGGTCTGAGGGAGCACGAGCATGTTCTTTGCACAATCAAGGTGGACAGCAATGGGGTGATCACAGTGAAACCTGATTTTACTGGCACCAAAGAAGCTTACAAGTGAGTGGGACTGGGCTGGTGGCTCTCCTGGAGCTGATACAAAGGGCTGGAAATGCTCTTTTCCTTGTCACCCTTCAGGCAGCAGCTCAGCAGTTAAATTGGGGGATATTTTGTCCTTTTATTGCAGATGAGATTAGTGTCTACTTGGGTTTGGTGTCACTGCATGTGATAGGTGGGGCTTTAGTGCCAGTCCCTAGGGATTAGGGGGTGTCTGAAGGGGACAAGAAGCTGAAGAGGGACTTTTCACCAAGGCCTGCAGTGATAGGATGAGGGGAAATGGGTTCAAACTGGGAAAGGGTAGATCTAGATTGGAAATTAGAAGGAAATTCTTTACTCAGAGGGTGGTGAGACCCTGGAACAGGCTGCCCAGGGGGGTTGTGGGTGCATCCACCCAGGTTGGATGAGGTCCTGGGTGGCCTGGTCTAGTGGGAGGTGTCCCTGCTGTGGTGGGTGGGTTGGAACTAGATGATCTTGGAAGGTCCCTTCCAACCTAAACCCTTCTATGATTCCGTGTTTTGATTCACTGATGCTCCTGGGACCAAGGAGAGGACTTTTGGTGCCCTTCTGTGACTGCACAGGCCTGGTGGAGGGTGCCAGGATGGCACCATGGATGCTCTTCTTCTCTGCTTACTGGGGGAGTTCTTCCCATGTGTTTTGGGGCTCTGCAGGGTGGAGGTGGCTGGAGAGAAGCAGGAGGTGTGGAGATACACCATTGAGAACATGTCTGCCCAGGTGCAGTCAGAGGAGGAGGAACGTGAGCAGCACGTCTTCAGAGATGTAAGGACCAACCACCACTGGTTGTATTGACCAGCTCTGGTTTGACAGGGAGCTCAAACCCTCATGCAAATATAATTATTAGTGCTATAAACACCTATAATTGGCAACATGAATGTCACTGATAATGAGTCTCATCATGCCCAGCAATTTGGGAGCTCAAATCCCCCCTGACCTCTTCATTCCTTACTCTAGCTTGGCCAACGTTGGTTGTGTTGGCCTCTGACTGCAGGGAGAACATGCAAGAAACCACCTCAATCTGTGTCTTCCTAGTGTCACCTGCCCATGGTTTTCCTTCCCTTGGTCTTCCTCTTGCTGCCTGTACTTTTATTCAGTGATTTCTCCTTACCCAGGATATTAGGATCTCATTTGATGTCTCCATCTTTCTGAATTGCTTTATGGCCATGGTGGGTTTATAAAGGTATTTAATTAGGTACTTCCAGCTTTTCATTTGTTGTGTTTCCTTATTTGTGGTCAGAAAGGATTTCACTACAGGGATTTCACTACAGGGATTTCACTACACTGATCTCCCACCTGTGGATTTGGTTGGAACAGTTTATTCCTGTGTTTTTAACATCTGGTTCTGAGACTCTTTCTCCCTTAAACTAACCTGTGACAAGGTCTCCTCTGAAGCTGCAGGTCCCTGCAGTCTTAGCACTCACACATCTTTGTCCTTCTACCTTCTTGTGTTCCCTCTATCTGCTATAACAATTAAAAACACCCCCTGTGCTAAGCCTGTCAACAGTTTAAATTGGCTTTAAATTACATCCATTGCAATTTTTGCAATAACACAATAAAAAAGTCACTTTTTCTAATCCTCTTGTCCTCTATTTCCAGCTGTATGGTCGGCACAAGGAATATCTCAGTGGTCTTGTGGGCTCTGAGTTTGAAATGGTGAGTAGCAGTGACACACAGCAGAGCCCTGGAGCCTTTGGAGGCTGCTGCCTGGTTGGCATGGCTGCTCTTTGTACCACCTCCAAAGGCTCTTTCATTCTGGGGGTGTGTTGGCAGCTTGTGTCTGGTGGCTTCCAACAGCAGATGGGGTCAAAAGGGGCAGGTTGAAATGGGTGTGGGGTCTGCAGAGACCCATCTGCATCTCTGAGACTCTGCATTGCCTGGAAGCCACTTGAAGAAAGGAGGGTGTGAGGAGATGGGAGGGGATTGTGTGATGTCCCACCAGTGCTCATTGAGCTTTGTCTTGTTTCTCTGCTTCTCCTTCCAGCCTCCTCCTGGCACTCTGCGGCTCTTTGTGAATGGAGAAATAAGTGAGTCCTGATTTTAAATGCAGGGGCAAACCTGGGTCTGCTGGGGTGGCAGAGGCTGTGAAGGGTCCAGGGTTTCTTGGATCACAGGCTGGTCTCTCCCTAGTGATGATTCTCTCCCTAGAATCCTTCACCTCCTCCTCCTCCTCTTGTTTTTGCAGACTTAACCCTTGAGTGGTATTTACAGATTGGAGGTTACAGATACTGCAGCTGCTCTAGGAGCATAGATCTCAAAAAAAAGGAGAGCAAATTGGGAAGTTAATAGAGATTATAGCAAAGCAAGCAATTAAATGTGTGACCTCTGCTTAGTGATATGAGGATGGGGCTAATCTAGAGAAGGAATCTTCTCTGAGGGTCATATTCAGGTTGAAGACCCCATTTTTTTCCAGCTTCCCAGTAACTGGTTGTCACTAAAGCTTTCCCAAAAGCCTCCAGTGAGTACTGGAGGAGTTGGGGTTGAAGTGAGAGGCTGAAGTTCCTTCTCTTCTCTCCAGTTTCAGCTCAAGGCTATGAGTATGATGACCTCCATGTCCAGTTCTTCGTGGGGCTGCCCGACCGTGAGTGTTCACGTTCCCAGTCGGGTCACAGCAGCTTAAGGAATGAAGGATGCTTTGGCTGCTCCAAAGATCAGCTCTGCTCAAAGTCAGTCAATGGTGGGGCTGGGATCTAGCCAGAGCTGAAATTGCAGAGCTCAGTTGGTTGAACTGAACTCATCTCTGGGAGGAAGCAGCATAGTCCCCTCTTGTGTCTTCCAAACTGGGACATAGAGGTCCACTGGCTTCTCAACCAGATGGTGTCCAAGAGTCCACCCAAAGCTCATTCCTTATACTGCAGAGAAGAACCTTCTAGTCCTCTCCATCTCAGCAGTGACCTTGTCTCTTTTCAGTGCTCACCATCACGTTCCCATGTTTTGTGCTGGCACTAACATATTACATTTTGACTGATAATAAGGTTCCCAGCACTCACATGATTGTCCCACTTCACATTCCATTCCCCTGGCTCCCCTCTCTGGTTATACCCTGATGTTTGCCCCAAAAGGTGCCACTTTTGCTACCCAGGACATTTAGATGAGGTTTTACTTTTCTCTTACACTGGAGCTTTTCATCAACAGCTCAAGACGTCCTGGGGAACAACCTGGACCAAGCTGGGCTGGGGCAGCCCTGGGGAAATCCAGTGTGGGTGATGTTGTGTGTTATCCCAGTCACCTGGGGCTGGATCTCTCTGGGTTCTGAGTCCTCCCTCTCCCCCAGAGCATCCCCCCCTGTGCTCACCTTCTCCTCTTCTCCCAGAGTGGTCGAGCCCCGCGTTCGAGCAGCTGTCAGGAGTGACACAGACCTGTGCCACCAAGAGAGTAGGCTTGGTAAGGACCCTGTCAGCCCCCCAGAGCACTTGGAACAGGCATTCCCTGAGCTGGGGCACCTGGAACAACCTAGAGCTGCCTTCAGCCAAGCTCCTGACTTGAGAGCTCCAGAGCATGCTTGGGATTTTCCTCATTCTGGGTCTACCTGCCCTTTTTCAGGGTGCCACTGGGTGCAGGTAAAACTTAGACCCAATAAAAGTACTTCAGAACAGTTTCTGGAACCTCACTTTTTAATTCTTTCTGGCTGATGGGTTTGGAGCTTGGATTTTTGTCTTCTCAAACTCTCAGACTTAATGAAGCTTTGTTCTGGCTTTCCTGGGACACACAATCTAAATTAATTTCTCAAAATGAACCCCTCCTCCTGTCTGGGAAGCTGGTCCCATTGCTGTCTCCAGCTCCTCTCTTACAAAATTTGAGTTTTATCAACTTCTAAATGTCTTTTGCATGAACTAGTTTGCAAATTGCAAAAATAATTATACAGCATTTCAGCAATACCATTATTGGAGATATTTTGCTTGGCTTGATTGTGGCAGCGTAGTGGTTACACAGTGGACTGAATTGTCCCTTTTTTCATTATTTTTAATGACAGGACAAGAGGTGATGGCCTCAAGTTGCACCAGGGCAGGTTTAGATTGGACATTAGGAAGAAGTTCTTTACTCAAGAGTGGTCAGGGACTGGCCCGGGCTGCCCAGGGAGGTGCTGGAGTCCCCATCCCTGGAGGGCTTCAACAAACAAGTAGATGTGGTGCTTTGGGACATGGTCTGGGGGCCAGGGAGAGGTTGGACAAAGGTTGGACTTGATGATCCTAGAGCTCCTTTCCAACCTTTTTCCAAACCCCAGTCAGGGGTTTGTTAGTGTGATGTGATTGATCTTGTTTGGGCACCTTTTCCCCCATTTATTCACTTCCCCCTGCTCTCTGTGCAGTGCTAGTGAAGAATTAATCCTCTTGCCTGGGAATCTCTTCTCTCTCCTGTTGTTTTCCTAGGATAACGTGGCACATTTCTCCTGCCCCTTCACTCTGGATCTGGTTTTAACCCAAGAGGATGAATCAGAAGGTGGGTTTCCTCTGAAATCTCATGGCAGTGGAGGCATCAGGCTGCCTGGCACGTTGTTGCCCCCTCACCAAGGTGAAAGGACAGATTTAAAGAGAGCAAAATGCTGCTCCCTCAGCAGATATTGACCCTCCCACCCTCCATACCATATTTACCCTGCAATACCTGAGGATTTATGTGGATTTTTTGCTTCCAGGCCCTAGTCAGAGCAATCCCACTGCAAACCAACCTGGATTTTAACTTGGATCTCCAGCTGCCCCCTGTGTTGCCATCCCCAGTGCCCTGGGACACAGCAGCAGCAACACACAGCTTAGTACACAACTAAAACTCTGAATCTTAACGTGTGTAGACGTGCTCAGTGACCTGGATAATCTTTGTATAGTTTATGTCACTTTGAAACTTCCAGCTCTATTTTAAGCTGAGCTTCTCTGCTGCTTGTTCCTGCTGCTTCACTACGTTGCTGCTGCTGCTGCTGAAGCCTCCTCACCAAGCCAGTTGCTCTCTGGATTGCAATAGCTCAGGACAGCTTTGCAGCATGACTTGCCACTTGAATCCAGTGCACCCTTTGGATTTGAGTATTCAGCCAGCACTAATAGATTCTCAGCCTGGAATAAACAGTTTGTTTCACTCTGGAGAAAAAAAGAAGTGCTGGAGACCTCTAGGAGAAGCCAAGTTAATCCCCCAATAATGATGGAAAAGGTCAGAGAGAAAAAGGTTCTTCAAAGATCATTGAAGAACCAGTTTGGATTTGCTCTCAAGTCAGATATTTTCTCCAAATTTGTAAGAATTCAGCAATAATTCTGTTTTTTCAGCTTCGAATCTGGGGGTTCAGCTTCTACAGGGGAAAATAATCACCCCTACATCTAAGTCATTGTAGAAGAAAGGCAGAAAGAACTTGCTACTAGTGGAGTTGGGCATTTAGCTGGGGATTTTTTTCCCTCTGATGAGTCTCCCTCACAAAGCTGTGATCTCCCCTTCCTTGCAGAGAGTCTCCCTCAGTGGCCTGTTCTCTACTTCAGGGTGGCATCACTGGATTCCTGGCAGAGGTACCGCATCGAGGGCTACGGGTCTTTGGTGCTGCCAACATCTCCAGGTAGAACATCCCTGGGGTGTTTTCTTGGTGGTCTGGGAGGATGAGTTGAGTGGTTCTCTTGGGATTTGGTTCAGCTGGTCCTGGGGAGGCTTTGCCTTTGTGTGCTGAAGGGATAGTTAGGTGGGTGGGGGGCAGCAGAGGAGGGTTTGCACCATCCTGCCTTGTTGAGACACGTCGTGTCTTTGCTCCTTCAGTGGTTCCATCACAGAATCTTGTGTGATGGAGCCATGGGGTGATGCTGCGCATCCATCTTTGCAGTAACAGCAGCTCTCTCTGTCCCACGTGGAATCTGAGGACCACAACTGGTCTGACACTCAGGAGATGCTCCTGACTCACTGGGGAAATGTTATAGAGATACCTTGAAGTGTTTCCATTTCCAGCCTGCTGTGGTTTGGGTCAGCAGGTGTCCATCAACCATGATGTCCTCCGACTCAAGAGGTTGCTGGTCGTAGCTTCTAAGCTGTCCTGTTGTCCTGGGTCAGGTCTCCACGTGTTCTCCATCCCCACCTGGCGCCCCGTGGAGCAGGGGATAGTGGCTGAGCTGAGGAGGTTTTTCATTGGAGACTCTCCAGAGCTGGAGGACATCACCTACATCAGGATCCCATCAACCTTCAAGGTGGGCTCAGCTGCAGGGCATTGCTTTTGCTGGGAGATGGGAGATGATGCTCTTGGCACAGCCTGGAACCGTCTGCCCTTCTTTTTGACCTCACTTTCTGTGTGCAGCAGGGAAGGGGGAGGCTGTGCCCCCAGGAGTCCATGCTCCTGGTGGGACATGCAGGTTTCTGCTGGGGTTCAGCCCGGGTTGCAGGCTGGGGCTGCTCTGACTCATGCCACCTTTGCAGGGAGAGCGTCTGAGCCGCTTCGGTTTCCGCACCAAGGCCACGGGGAGCATCAAGCTGAGGCTTTCCTGCCTGCAGCAGTCCAGGTGAGCAGAGCCAAGGGAGGAGGAGCTGCCTTGGAGCTGTCTTCTGGCAGCCCTGACCTCCTCCTGTGCTCCTGTGCAGGGCCTTTCTGGAGAGCAGTGCCCTGAGGCAGCGCATGCAGAGCGTGCTGGGCAGGGCTGGGGGCTCCAGCCAGCAGAGCTCTGTCTACACTGTGCTGGGTGAGTTTTTCATTGCCTTTCTCCCTGCTGAGCCCTTGGCCACTTTTGTTCCCTTTTCAGAGCAGGCAGGACATTGCAGGACAGCCCTTTACTGTGGGGATAATTGCCCACCCCTGAGCTGAGGTTAAATGTTCCAATCTGGGCTGGAAACCTCAGGAGGCACCAGCTCTGAGCAGGCAGGAGGGATAACTCACCCTGTGAGGGCAGAGTCTGGGCTGGGCTGCCCAGTCTGGGCTGGCACTGGGCACAGCTTGTGGTGCTGATGCACAGGCTCTGTCTCCAGTTCCATCACACACAGAGCACTAGAAATAAGTGCAGAGAGCAGCAAGGACCAGGTGCCTTGTTGGTAGAACTCAACAATAAGAAGCAAGCCCCCAGGAGAGATGATGTTCACTGGGCAGACTCACCCCTCCCCTTCCCTGGTGCATTCTGGCTTGCTGACATAGAATCATTTAGGTAGGAAAAGACCTCTAGGATCAAGTCCAACCTTTGTCCAGCATCTCCCTGACCCCCAGACCATGTCCCCAAGCTCCACATCTCCTCGTTTGCTGAACCCCTCCAGGAATGGTGACTCCAGCACCTCCCTGGGCAGCCTCTTCTACTCTTCCAGTCAAGAACTTCTTCCTAATGTCCAGTCTAAACCTCTCCTGGTGCAACTTGAGGCCATCACCTCTTGTCCTCTCATTAGTTTCTGTCCCCTGCTGTGTTGCAGAGGCTTTCCAGAGAGCACGACGCAGGCTGCGAGAGGCACGTGAGAGTCTTCCTCAGGACCTCATTGGCATCTCCACCTCCTCTGGCCACCAGTTACAGGAGCAGGAGGAACCATGATGGACCATCTCCACTGCTGGAGCCACCTCCACTGCTGGAACACTCACATCTCTCCAACCCAAGCTCCTGTTGATCAGCAGAAGTCACCAGGCTGGTTCCTGGGAGCTTTTGAAGCCCTTCCTCGGTTTTCCCTGGATGGAGGAAGGATTCTGCAGCACATCCACACCCAGGACCTTTTCATTCCCACAGCTTCCTGAGGAAGGAGCCCCATTTTTCCAAGGCCTTTTATTACCAGCCCTTGTTAGGGGCCCAATTGCTGAAATTGTTGAAATTAGGAATACCAGTTGCTGACATTTCTGCTGAGCAGACTAAAATACTGACATGGGACCTGTGAACCCTTTAACACCTTTTCAGGAATTGAAGAGTAAAATTTCAGGTTTACCTGAGGTGGTAAATTTAGTTTTCCTCTTACAGAGGGTGATGTTGAAGTTCAAGGTGTGAGATTTAATGAAATGAGGAGGTAACTACTTGAGAAGTGTTGATAATTGTTGTCAGTGTTTGTACTTACAGTAAATAGCCAAGAGTAAAATTATTTTGTCCACCTCTGCCTTAAGATTGACTCGTTCCTAGGGGAGATGCCACATGTCATATATGAAATAAAAGCAGAGGGTTGATGTTTGCCAGGTTGAGAATGGGAGAAGGGGGCTGAATTCTGTATTTCCTTGCATGTGCCTGTAATTTCTGGCCCTGCAGTGCTGAGCAGGAGGATTCTTTGTTCAGGAGCACAAGGTCCCCTCGTTCACAGCAGGATCTCCATGGCTGAGGCTGGACAAGGAGAGCAGATTATGACATTTGCACAGCAGCTGAACTTTGAGCTGCTCGTTGGAGCTGTGGTTTGTTGCTCTGTCCCTGGTGGCAGTGCCCTCCCTGCCTTGCTTCCTGGGGATGCAGCTGCATGCCCAGTTTTTACCCAGTTTCTTCTTTTCTCAGGTTTTTTCCTTTCCCCTGCTTTTTTTTCCCGTCTTGAGGAGTGACTCTGTTGATTTGTGCTCAAGTCCCATTTCCAGGTGCTCTTCCCTGCTTCCAACACAAGGGATAGGAAGAAAAATCTCAGGTTGAGATGGTGCAGGTCTGAATGTGGCTGTAAAGGTGGAATTCAGAGGCAGAATTTGAATAGGAATTGGTCTCCCTGCTTTTAATTGGTGTATTCCACCTTTGCAGGGAGTGTGAGGCTTTGTGTGTGATGGGTAGAACATCCCCCTCTTCCCTGGTGCTCCCTTGTCTTCCTCACTCCCTTCTTGCTGTTTTGGTATTTGAATCATAGAATCACAGAATGGTTTGGGTTGGAAGGAACCTTTAAAGGTCACCTGGTCCAACCCCCTGCACTGAGCAACTAGAGCAGGTTGCTCAGAGCCTCCTCCAGCCTCCCCTGGGATGGTGCCAGGGATGGGGCAGCCACCACCTCTCTGGGCAACCTCAACCAGGCTCTCACCACCCTCAGCACCAACAATCTCTTCCTTCTCTCCAGTCTAAATCTCCCTCTTTTAGTTTAAACCCATCACCCCTTGTCCTGTCCCAACAGGCCCTGCTCAAAATCCTGTCCCCATCTTACAGGTCCCAACCTTCATGGGAAATCCAAACTGGAGTTTGTTCCTCCTTGATTTTTATCCTATTTTCTAGCTCTTTCTGGCAGCTTGGATGTGTCTGGCAGTTTCAACTATGAAATGATTTTGACTTGCCTTCCTCACCTCTCCTTTTGATGGAGGAGGCTGCCAGGGTGTGTTCCTTGGTGATGGGTCTCGTGTGGGTCAGGTCTCCCACACTTTGGAGGTGATGACACCTCATTCTGGAGTGGCAGAATTGAGATGTCTGCACTATCATGGTCCCTACATTTCAGAGATTGTCCCCTCAGTGCCAGGATGGAAAGTGTTGGGTGAGCTCATGGCAGTATCTCTGTTTTTTCATCTTAATTCCCATCCTGGCCCCGTGTGTTTATTGCTCACTATCTAATACCTCATTTCCTTCTGGCTGTTTGTGTTGTGCTTATCACTGGGGGCTGAATTGCATCTCCCTGGAACCCTTTCCAGGGTTGAGTTACAAGGTTAAGAGAAGATTCTTTTTGTCAGTGATGTAACAAAACCCCTTTCTGATTGAGGTGATGCCAAAGGCAGATGCTGGGAGATCAGGTTCCTGATTTTGCTCATTTCTCAGCCTGTTTATGTGGCAGGATTTGGTGTGTTGAGTGTTAAGGTGAGAAATGCAGTAAATTTTACATAGTGCTCCCAGTTTTGCTGCTGGAAACTCTTGACTAGGGTAAAATCCCATAGAAAGTAGAGAGAGCAACATTGAAAAGGAAAAAAATGATGATAACCAAAGAGGTAATTCTCTTGTTAGCAGCTTTCCACCTTCAGATGTGCAGCCTCAAAATGGTGCTTGTCAAAGAGGTTTTGGAGAAAGCCTCCAGCACATGCTCTTTGAATGTGCCCTTTTAGAAATGAAACCAGCAAATTTCCATGTACACACGTGTGGGGCTGGAAATGTCACTGGTCTTTTAATCACAGCTGCCATTTGGTGCAGGGCTCGTGCTCTGAGCTTGCCAAGGAGCCCGGTCAGCAGGAGTGGGGGTCCTGCATCCCCCAGGGGTGGAACAGGAGCTGGGCCATGGGGACAGGGAGGGGAGGCCAATGATCTCCATTGAGCTGGGAGGACTTCCCCAGTACACAAGAGTCCCAGTTTGCACCAGAGAGGTGGGTTTGCAGTGACACTCCACGGGAGAAGGGAGAGGAAGGGATGGTTGGGGGTACACAAGGGTGTGGAGGGCTCTAGTTAGGACAGGGGAGCTTGGGAGGGTGAGATGAAGGTGGAGGAAGGCAGGAGGAGCCCAGAGCAGGCATGGGCTGGAGGCTTTGGTGGGATCAGAGTGGGTCTAGGGAGGCTCGAGGGCACGAGGAGCCTGGAGGAGACATGGGCTGGACACTGTTGGAGGGTTTGGTGGGACCAGAGTGGGTCTAGGGAAGCTTGAGGGCAGGAGGAGCCCAGAACAGGCATAGTTTGGACAATGCTAGAGGGTTTGGTGGGACCAGGGTGGGTCTAGGGAGGCTTGAGGGCAGGAAGAGCTCAGAGGAGGCAAAGGCTGGACAATGCTGGAGGCTTTGGTGGGACCAGAGAGGGTCTAGGGAGGTTTGAGGACAAGAGGAGCCTGGAGCAGGCATAGGTTGGATCATGCTGGAGGCTTTGGTGGGACCAGAGTGTGTCTAGGGAAGCTTGAGGGCAGGAGAAGCCCAGAACAGGTATAGTTTGGACACTGCTGGAGGGTTTGGTGGGACCAGAGTGGGTCTAGGGAGGCTTGAGGGCAGGAGAAGCCTGGAGGAGACATGGGCTGGACACTGTTGGAAGGTTTGGTGGCACCAGGGTGGGTCTAGGGAGGCTTGAGGGCAGGAAGAGCTCAGAGGAGGCAAAGGCTGGACAATGCTGGAGGCTTTGGTGGCACCAGAGCAGGTCTAGTGGTGAGACTTGGAGGTCTGGTGGTCACTGATGCGTGGCCAGCAGCCCCCCCCAGCTCTGTCTCCATCAGCTGCAGCTCCATGGCTGGTTTCTCTTGAGCTTTGTCTGCTCCTCCCTGCAGGGCAGGCTGGAGCTGGGTGGGTTTGTGAGTGCCAGCTCAACTTCCAGCTGAACGGGCATCAGTCTGAGCTGGATCCTGCAGTTCCCCAGTGCTCTGCTCTGCAAGGGGGGGGCAGGAGCCAGCTGAAAGTCCCCCCAGGGGCCTTCTGGGCATCTCATTAAATCAACTATCTAACAAAGGGTAATTGCAGCAAGGTTGGCTTGGTGGATGAAAAGGGCTGTAGGCACTTGGCAGGGTTTGTATGATGGGGAGCAGCAGCCATTAGAGATTCCAGGGGAAATGTAACAGGGAAAAAAAAACTAGAAATGAGTTATTCACCTGACCAGGGGCTTGCTGGGGTTCTAAGCAGCCTGCCCTAGGTAGAGATGTCCCTGCTGGTGTAGGGAGGTTGGACCAGATGAGCTCTGGAGGTCCCTTCCAGCCTCAAACATTCTAGGATCCTATGAAGAGCTTCCCACCAAAGAGCTCAGACCCCACCAGTGGCTTTGCTCTCAACTGGGGGAGATTTGGGGCTGTGACAACTTCAAATTAGAGCCTTGGTCCCATCTCAGTGCTTGTGGTGACCCAGGGGGACACTGTTCTTCTGGCCGGGGTGGTATTCCCTGCTTGGGGAGAGGCTGTGAAGCCAGGAGGGGTGTTTGGGGAGGAGGTTGGGCTGTGGAGGAAGAGGAGCTGCCAGCTCTGAGGAGGAAGGAGCATGTCCTGGGGAGATTTATCTCCCTGCTGCGTGGTGCCAGCAGAGATGTGCTCAGCCTCCACCTTGGGGTTATTATTCAACTACCAGAGGCTGCTTGTTGCCTTCATATATTTTAATTTTAGCCATCAGGTTGGAGGTTGGGAGGAAAGGTCCTTGCAGGACGGGGGGAGTTTTGCCTTTCCCCCCTTTTGCTGGTGCTCATTGTCTTCCCAAGGTGCTGCCCGTGTTCTCTGGAGGTAATGTCAATATTTCAATGCAAGGCAGAGCTCAGCTGACCTGGGTGCAATCACACTTCATTGGCTCAGTCAAAAACTAAGTGGCCGGGTGCCCTTTCCCTGCCTTGAAATGATGATTGCTCTGGGTTTGATTGAATTTCTCCCACTGCTGTGGTTTGGAGCAGGTTTTTTTTAGGGCTGTGTAGGCTTGGAGGGACTTCCCTTCCTCATCCATCAAGAGCCTTTTCTGGAGTAACACCAAAAAGTCAGGAAGGGCTGAGAGAATCAGACTTCTCTAGGATTTAGTCACAAGTATGGGGAAAAAAAAAATGAACAACCTGATTTTCCAAACACTGGGAGGGTTTCTGCAAGGTGGGACAGAGAAGCTGCTCTTGGAGTGTGTGTGATCTTGGGTTGTCTGAAGCTTTCCAGGTCAGAGAATGAGGATCAGCCCCTTGGGCAGGTGGGAAAGGTGGAGTTTGTGTGACCCAAGCAGGTTGGACATCAAGAACCTCATCCCCTTGCTTTCCTCCAGGCAACCTGGACTTCAAGAGATGTTTGGTCAACGTGTTCTTTACATGGACACTACAGCTCATCCCTCCCTGATGTTCGGGGGTGTTTTTCTTCTGCTGTAGGAAATGTTCTTGTGCTTGTGCAGGAGCTGAGCAGAGCCTGTTGTGAGGCTGCTGCTGGAGGCGTGAGGAGGAGGAGGGAGCCTCTGATTCCTGCCAGGAGCTTATTGTTCCTCTGGGGGGTTCCCATCCCACACTGCCAGTGCCTGGGAGAGCTCCTTCTCTGCTCTGATGGTCTCTTAGGGCTCGTCTGAGGGATCAGACAAGCTGCAGACCCAAGTGATGGCCACTTTTCCTGCTGGAAACACCCAGCCCAGCTTCTTTCTCAGCGTTTCCCACCACAGTTGTGCTTGCAAGGGCTGGATTCCCTCTCTCTTCCTCTTGGTCACCTCTTCTTCTCCATCCTCCCCCTTTCCTGTCCCATTTGGACTTTTTCCATGTCACACCCAGACCTCTGTGTTCATATGGACCTGTTTGGTTTCATCCTGGATGGGGTTTGGCAGAGACCCCTCCTGCCCAGGGCACAGCTCTTGCCTTTATTCCTCAACACTCAGATGCCCTCCTGGGTGCCCTATTTCAGCCTCTTTCCCTCCTAATGTCACCTCCCTTGTTCACTGGTGTCACCCAGAGTCCTGTCCCCAGAAAAGGGACAGCAAAACATCCTCCCATCACGTGCTTGGGCACCTGAGGTTGTTCCATGGTAGGAGCTTTTCAAAATCAACTTTTTACTGACAGTTGGCAAGGAGAAAAGCATTTGGAGGAATGGCCTTTGGCATCATCTCTGCTCCCTCAGCACGGGGAGAGGGAACCCCCAGCTGGATCCTCTTGGCACTCTGCTCATCTGGCACCTTCCTCCTGCCCTCCCAGCATCTCCCTGTTGTGTGGGTGCTGGGAAGGGTCCATCTTGCTCACCTCATCCCTGCCTCACCTCGGGGATCCCATCTCCCCCATGCCACAAGACTTGGCCCATGTTCTTGGCACCGAGGCCACCTCCCTGGCTCCCTCAGCTCTGCTGTGCTCAGCAGCTCCAGTCCCTGCCCTCCCTCACCAGCTTCCCAGCCTTTTCCTCGACACATCCCTTCTGGCAGCAGCTCCAGGATCTCAGTCCCGTGAATCCAACGGGAGTCACGTCCCTGCAGTGGCTGCAGAAATGAATGAAGAGCTTCAGGTGGTTTCTGAGGCTCAGCCAAGCTCTGAGTCTTGCAGCCTCCACTCTGCTCTCACAGAGCCTGGCTGAGCTCGGGATTTTGGGCATGTCCTCCCTGTCAGCCTCACTCAGGGCCAAGGACTTGATTTTCTCTGCAGGATTCATTCTGCACACCCTTGCTGGGCACGTCTGAGCCTCTCCCTTCCCTCTGCAGTCACAGCCCAGACCCTCCCCCTGCTCGGGAGCAGCAGGATGGGTGCTGGGCCAGCCACAGGCTCCACCAGCCACCCTCCTGCAACCTCTGCTGGAAATCCCCTCTGTCATTTCTCCTGTGGAAGGGGAGTGTGTGACTCCTGAGCTCCCCGTGCTGCAGTTGCAGGGGCTGTCAGGCTGCCTGACTCACCTGGAACCTCCTAAATACATCAAGTGCTGCAGACACAGGAGCTGGGGAAGCACAACGTGCTGACTCCTGGTGGTTTGCAGCACGTTTGAGGGGTGGGTTGAGCTTTCTCCACCTTTCTGCACCTCCAGGGCTGTTGTGGAGCTGGTTTCCCCACAGCCATGTCCCTGGTTTTGGTGCTCAGTCCTTGTCACACAACAAAGCTCCTCTTGGGTGCCCTGGGTGGTGGCACCAGCACTGGAGGGAGGGTGTGTGGATAGGAGCTGGCTGGAAGGGAGAGAGGAGCTGGAGTCCAGAGTCCTGGGACTCTGTGGAGGAGGAAGATGTTTATTTGGGATCTTAGGCTGAGGGGGTTGGGGCTGTTCAGCCTGGAGAAGAGAAGGCTCCAGGGGGACCTTATTGTGACCTTCCAGTACCTGAAGGGGGCTACAGGAAGGCAGGGAAAGAACTATTCATGAGGGTTTGTAGAGACAGGATGAGGGGGAATGGGTTTAAGCTAGAAAAGGGGAGATTTAGGTTGGATATTAGAAAAAAACTCTTTAATATGAGAGTGATAGATCACTGGAACAGGTTGCCCAGAGAGGTGGTGGAGGCCCCATCCCTGGAGACCTTCAAGGTCAGGCTTGATGGGGCTCTGAGCAGCCTGACTTAGAGATGTCCCTGCTTCTTGTAGGGGTTTTGGACCGGATGACCTTTGGAGGTCCCTTCCAACCCGAACCATTCTAGGATTCTATGATTCTTGATGGGACCATGAGAAACCCCCAGCAGCAGGGGCAGGGCAGCGTGTGCTGTGATGAGAACTGTCCGTGGGCATCCCAAGGGTGGCTGGAGAAGGTGCCAAGGCTCAAGCACTGAGGTGCTGGTGATTTTGGCCAGTTCTGCCCCCACTGCTGCAGCTCCTCCTGGACGAGAAGGTGGCTTGTGTGTGGCAAGCGTGGGCTCAGGGACTGAATTAGCTCTTCAGGGGGAGCTGGTGGCAGGAGAGACACCTCCTTGACGTGCCCAGGAGGAGGAGGAGGAGACCNCGGGGGTGTCCCCCCACACCGGGCCCAGTGAGGGCAGGTCCCAACCGGGGCCGCCAGGGGGCGCCGCTCCCCAGCGCTGCTCTCGGGGAACCGGGGACCCCCCCAACCACCACCCCCGGGGGCAGGGGGTGCATGGACAGCTCCAGGGTGCTAAGGGTGGAGCACTGGGAGAGCTTCACACCCCCTGCACCGAGCTGCAGGGTGTTAAGGGTGGACCCCATGGAGAGCTTCACACCCCATGCACCAAGCTGCAGGGTGTTAAGGGTGGGCCCCATGGAGAGCTTCACCCCCCCTGCACTGAGCTGCAGGG
>VYZX01025930.1:20051-66195 GCA_013401335.1 Brachypteracias leptosomus
GTGGGTGGGTGGTGGGGTGCGGGTAGAGCCTCCACCCGTGCTCAGGGACCGCCCGGTGCCGCCTCCGCTCCCCCGGGTCGGGGGCCGCCGTGCCCCGAGCGGCGGTGGCGGAGAGATGCTGGGCGGCGGCGGAGGAGGAGGAGGAGGAGGAGGCGGGGGGAGAACCGGGGCTGAGCCTCTCCGGCCATCACAGGGGTGTCGAGGCTGGAACGGGGTTCCCCAGGCTGCGACCCCCGCCCCTTATCCCCGTGGGCCGCCCTGGGTTCCCTCGGTGCCGGGCGGGCGGTGCGCCCGGGGGACCCCAAGGCTCCCGGTTGCCCGGGGGGGGTGGGACCGAGGCGGCTGAAACCGATCCCGGATGGAAAAAAAAAATGATTTAAAAAAAAAAAAAATTGTTTATTTTTCCCGGGAGCAGCGAGGGCAGCGCCCGGCGGGGATGCTGCGGGCGGAGGATGCCCCGCGGGCAGCGGGGCCCTGGCCGGACCGAGCCGCTGCGCTCCCCGGTGCCCGCTCCCCGGTGCCCGCTCTACACCCATTTTGCTTTTTCATCCTCCTGGCTCTGCTGATGTCATCTGGCCTGGGAAGAGCCCGGGGCCGCGCAGCTCTTCGGGTGCTGCCTCACCGAGGGATGGGGGACACACACCCACACAACCAGCCGGTGCCCCCCCAGCGCTGCCCGGGTCCCCCCTGCATCCCCTCCGCTTGGCTCCCGGTGCCGTGCCCCGGGGGTGCTGCTGAGGCCGTGGCACCGTCTGTGGCCGCAGCCAGACCCAGGGGATCCTGGATGTGGTGGCCCCCACGTTTTGCCTCCCCCCCCACCCCACCCCTTGGTGAGGCACCCACAGCCCCCGGGAGACCCCCGAGGGTCATGGCTGGTGGAGCACAAGCAGGAGCTTCGATGCCCCTGTGCTGCCTGGCACCTCCCTGCTTGTTGGGGGATATATCTGGGGCCCCCCCCTCAGCTCACACTGAGGTGGGGGGATGATGCTGCTGAGCTCTGCAGTGGGGGTGCCCAGGGTGTGTGGGGGGGCAAGAGCCTGAAATCCCCCGGTGCTGCTCCAGCATCCCACCTGGTGCCATCGCACCGAGTGCTTGCTTTGCTGCTTTTTAGTGTTTTCCTAAAAAATTACCCCACAATGGGGTCTGCTGAGCCGCCTGGGTTGGGGTGCATGGAGAGGGAGGTGAGGGGGGGTCCAGCTGTGCCCCATCCCAGGGGGGTGCCCCAGATGTGGAGCAAGGGAGAGGTGGGGATGCCTGTGGGTACCCCAGCGGAATCACTTCAGCGGGGAGTTTGGCTTGGTCTGGAAAATGCCAGGAGAAGGGAGCTGGGGTGATGCCAGCGAGGACCAAGGGGGTGGGTGTCACTGCCGAGGGGGTGGGTGTCACTGCCGAGGGGGTGGGTGTCACTGCTGTGGCTGCTGGAGGAGGAAGGGGCTATATAAAGAACTACACCCCCCCCTCCCCACTCCCCAGCTCAGCCTGAGTGCCTGGAAAGCACCCAAACAGGGGGGCTGTGAAAGAAGATTGGAAAATAGGCTTTTTAATAATAATAGTAAAAACCCAGCCCCGTGAATGTCCTCTTGGCAGCCGCTGCTGGCTGAGAAGTGATGCCGTCGAGTATTTTAATATCTCCCCGTGCCTTTAAATATGTCTGGAGGAAAAATAAAATGCGTCCCTGCCTCGCTCCTGCTGCTGATCCTTACTCATCAGCCTCATGCTGAAAGGGCTCAGCACCCTCCCCCGGGCTCCCTGCTGCCTCCAGGGGCTCCTGGGGATGATGAAGGGCTGGTTCGGAGCATCCAGATGAGTGGGTGCCCATGTTGGGGCAGAGCCTGTGTGGAAAAAATGTGGATTTCCAGCCTGGTTGCTGGTGGTCACCTGGGAGGAGCGAGATGCTGCAGTGGACGGAGGATAAGGGGGGGTTTGGGCTTGTTTTTAATGGGCTGCCAATAACCAGCTTCATTAATAGCCCGGGCTGGTGTCTTCTCGTTTTAATACAGTGTCTAAATTCTGCCAGGGGTGATAAAAAAAGGAAGAATTAAGCCAAAAGGGCTGGTGTTGGTGGAGCTGAGGAGGGGACGAGGGGCTCTGGCCGCCGTGCAGAACAAGAGCTTCACGTCTTAATAGGATTTTTGAAATGATCCTTGGGATTCAAAATGCTAATCCCGTCTCCTTCCCCAGCCTCTGGTTGTTTTTTTTTTTTTTTTCCAAAGTCACCGGGTTTATTTAGTGCCCTGGGGAGGGTGGTGCCCCCAGGGCCTGCTCTGAACCAGGAGGTTTGATTTATGGCTGAAAAATGTCCTCTTGTTGGGGAGGAAGAGCAGCCAAGGGCTGGGTGGGAAGGAAAACCCCAATGGAACCAGGAGAGCTTTGCTTGTGGGTGGGGGCAACAGCTCTGGCCACCAGTGGTGTCATCTGGAGAGGGGCTGGAGCTCATCCCCCTTCCCTGGAACCCTCTAAAGCAGCCCCTCCTGCTGCAGTTGTCCTCTGCAGTGGTGGTGCCAGGGCAGGGATAGGACAAAAATCATCTGAAAAATGATGTTTGGCTTTTTGGGCAATCTCTGAGCAGCTTCTCCCCGTGCTCCAGGCACCTACAACGTCTCTAGGGTCTGCTCGTGTTGTGTCCTCCAGAGCTTGAGGAGGCTCCTGGATGGTAAAGAGGCATCAGCCACTGCAGGTGGAGGAAGAGCCTGAAGCTTGAGAGTCCCATGGTCCTGCCTGGGAGGTGACAGCTCAGTTTGGGTGAGGTGTTGGGTCTTCCAGGGTGTGAGACAGACCCACATGGCAATATCATGATGAATGATGTTTGGAGAGGGAGTGGGAGGAGGTGAGGGAGATGTGCAACTGTCACAGCATCACAGAGTGGTTTGGCTTGGAAGGGATCTTCAAAGATCATCCAGATCTGCTCTACCAGGTCCATTCATGTCTTGTGATGGGGACCCAAGAGCTGAACGCAGACCCTTGGGGGTCTGCAGAGGGGGTCAACCCCTCCCTTGACCTGCTGGCCACGCTGCTGGTGATGCAGCCCAGGAGACACTTGGCTTTCTTGGCTCGTGTCTCATTTGTCACCCACCAGTATTCCCCAGGGCTGCTCCCTCCTCGCCCTCCCAGTCTGGTTGAACTTCATGAGGTTCACATGGACCCGTTTCTCCAGCCTGTCCAGGTCCCTCTGGATGCCACCCCTTCCTTCCAACACATCAGCTGCACTGCTGAGCTTGGTGTCACCTGCTGAGGGTGCCCTTGATCCCACTGGTGAAGATGTTGGGCAGGCATTTGGCAGCTCCTGGTCCCAGTATGCCCAGTCTCCAGCAAGACTGGATTCCCTGCCCTTGTTTCTGGTGGACCCAGAAGGTTCCAGTCATGGTTACTCCATGAGCTTGGTGGTACCAGTCATTTAGAAAGGTAGCTGAGTGATTTCAGGAGGACAGGGCTCTGCTGTCAGCACTTCATACAAGTGATTAGCAGAATTTCCAATGGTTATTGATTTCTGGGGACTGTAGCAGTCGCTGGGCTCTAATTGGGCTGGGTAAGACCATTTATCTGCTGAGAGATCCTCTCCCAGTTCCCTACCTGATGTCTTATCTTGCAATTACACGATGGGAATGTTCCTTGAGATGCTGGGATGGACACCACCCAAATCCTGGGTTCAGGAAGATGTTTGGCAAGACCTCATGCTTGTGGGATGGTGTCCAGGCCTGGCAGGTTCAGTGCTGGCAGAAGCTCCTCCAGAGTGAGAAGGACTTTCTCCAGATAGGAGAAGGACAGTTTGGACCTGGAGGTCCTTCTTTGCACAGACCTGGTGTGGTGGGACTGGTCACCCCACCTGGGTGGCTGCAGAGGTGTTTGTAGGGACCAAATCCTCAACAGTTGCTTGTTGAACAAGTGCTGGACATGTTTCTGGTGACCTTCTTCTTGGTCTTGCCTTGCTCAAGTGAACGTTGATTGAGAATAATCCCCCTGAGGTTTGAAGGGTTGTTCCCCCTGAGGTTTGAGGAGTTGTTCCCCCTGAGGTTTGAAGGGTTCCTCTTGATTTCCCATCTAGCTTTTGATCCTCAAAGATGAGGTGTGATGAGAAAGGAGCTGGTTCCCAACCTACACCCCCAGGAGAGATGTGGGTGCCAAACCAGAGCTGCTTTTGATGTCTCCAGCTTCCAGAAATGGTCAAAATGGGTCTGTGGGACCCTTTCCTCCTGTGTCATTCTCTCTTTGGCAGCTGTTTTCAGGTGCCTTTCAACGTCCATCCATGGGTGCCATCCCCAGCTGGCTGGAGCCCCCCCTCTCCCAGTCCCACATCCCAGTTCTGAGTCTCCTCACAACATTTGGGAGTTGTGGGGAGATGAGTGTTAAAAGGAGAGAGGAAGGGAGGAAGGCTCCAGGTCCTGCTCCAGGGATCCACCCTCCTGCAGCAGCTGAGATCTTCAGTGTGGTCCCCCAGGGCTTGCAGCCAGACCTTGCCCCATCCCCTCCCTGATGACTTCTCTCTTGAAGTGGACCCAGGTTGGTGTTTGCAGGAGGACTTGGGGCTCCTTGATCTCCATCAGGGCTTTCCCAGAGCCCCCCCTGATGGGGATGTCCCCGTTGACCCTGGAGATGGATAGATTTGCTTAATTGCTGTTTTCCTTTCCTTTTTTAACCCTCTTCCTTGCCTGGTTGCTTTTGAGCTCTTCTATCCAAGCAAAAGGGTCGTGTAAGTAATTCAGCTCCAGTTCTTCTGGAGCTGGGGCTGTCACGTTGCTGGTGACAACTGGTGGCTCTGGGTTGTGTGTCCTCAGCCTGGCTGTAGGTGGTAGGATGGGGAGTGATGCCAAAAAGTTGATTTTTCTAGGGGTTGGAAGGAGCAAAGGTGCTGGGGAGGGTTGTGCACCATGGTTGCCCTTGGTCCACCTGGCCTGACCATCTCCCCACCTTGAGGGTGCACCTCCAGGGAAGCTTCTCCTGCTCCCTCATGGTCCTGGAGAGTAGGAGGGGGTGAGATGGGGTCAATCCTTGTCCACTGGGCGTGGCAGAAGATGAAGGAGGTGATGGAGAGTGAGCCCACAAGGTCTGCCTTGCACGCTCTGAGATGTTCTGGTCCCCAGCAGTGGTGGGGTCCCTGGTGTCCCTGGGCTGCAGTGGACACCCACCCACAGAGGACAAGCCAGAGAAGACTTAAAATTGGGGTGACCCTTTGATGTGCTTTGAGCCAGCAGCCTTTAGGTCAGCTCTGGATGGTGTCTCATGTCCCCACTCCAGGAGGAGACCAGGGTCTGTGGTGGGAGACCAGGGTCTGTGGTGGGAGTCCACACCCCACTGGGATGATGGAGGGGGGTTTGGAGGACATACAAGCTCAACCTGGCCTTGGAGGGGGACACTGAGCCCCAAGGTCCCTTGATGAGCTCAAGCTCTAGTGTGATGGTGACTTGATGGTCCCCCTGAAGACCACCTGAATATTCTTTGCCTCCTGAAGCCACGCTGTGGACACCAAAGGGTGCTGAGATGTTGTCCTCCTGAACCACACACCTCAGAGCCTGAAAGGGGCTGGAGCCCACGGGGGTTGAGACAAATTCCTGTTGTTTTACTTGCAAGTGTCTTTGTGGGAGCTGCTCGGGAGCTCCACAAATGTTTGTTTTGCTCCCTATGTCCCCGTTAAGAAGATTTCTCAGGAAATATGCAGAATTATGACTAGGGGCAGAGCATGTACAGTAAGGCTCATTAAGCTGAGTACTGTGAGAAATTGCTGCTGCCAGAAAATTATGTGTGATGGGGAAAAGGAGGAGAGGGAGGTGCCCAAGTGGAAGGCAAGAGCGTGGAGGAGCAGCCTGGCTCCGGGTGGCTGGAGGGTCACCTGAGCACACCCATGGCTGGGGAATGTCCTTGGGGCATGGAGGAGATGCTTGGGGAGGGGAGAAGCAGGAGCAGAGTGATGCTGTGTCAGGAGGAGACCAGGCATAGAGCCAAGTAAAAATATCAACCAAGGCAGCTCTGGAAGCAGGAGGAGTAGGAGGTTTAGCTGAGGTGGGAGGTAGGGGTGATGTGCCTTGGGTTGGTGTCTGAAATATAGGTCTTGCTCCTCAAACTGGGGAGCAGAAGACAGGCATGAGGTGTCTCGTGGGCTCCCAGAGCACTTTGGGGTGGGAAGGGACCTCCAAAGATCATCCAGTCCAAGCTGGCAGGGACATCTTCCACTAGGCTGCAACATTCCAACTCTTCTGGCCAGAAGAATTTGGGTTCTTCTGCTCTTAGGCCAGTGTTCTCCTTCCACTGGAGGAGGTTCTAACTGCTCCTCTGGCATCCACCTCAGCATTCAGGGGACAAACCTGGGCTGAACAGCATCAAAATCTGCTGCAGGAAGGGATGGAGCTTTGAATAGTGCCAATATTTCAGTTTCTAGTGGGTACCTACAGACCTGGCTTTCTTTTCATGGGGTCTTTGAAGGTCCCTCCCAAACCAACATGTTCCATGAGTCTGATTTGAAGGATGACCATTTTTGGCTGATTGTCACATGTTGGTCCTTTCCTGGTGACACGAGCTGTGGTCCTGCCTGCATCACCTCCTCTACCTGAGGCTTCTCCTTCTCTTTTCACTGGTAGCTTCCCATTACAGACCTCACAGTCACTGGTGGGCATCACCAGGGCTTGGTGGCAATCACGGAGCACTTGGTGGACACCAAAACATGGTGGTGATCCTGGCAGAAACCTCTGAGTGTGGTGGCTGCAGGTGCTTCTGCTGCCCACATGAAGCTGTGACAAGGATGATGCCACCATCAGAAGGATGTTAAGAAATTAATTCAGTCTATTTGCTGGTTTTCCCCCAAATTGTTCTTCCAATTTTTAAAGTGGGGGCTGGAAAGTGTTGATGTTCCAGTAGATCATAGAAGTGTCCATGCTCTAGAGCTGCAGGAGGAGGTTGGTGAGCTCTGCAGGGCTGGTGGCACCTCTGTCACCTGGGATGTCTGTTCTTAAGTGGAATTTTACACGCCTGCTGCTAAAACTGAGCTTAAGAACTGACCCTGGCTCTGAGGAGGGGGTTGGGCTTCATGCCAAAGGCCAGGAACATGATTCTGCAGCCAGGAAAGCCAACACCTAAGGACAAAACTCTTGGAAGTCTTGTTCTCCCTTGCACTGCTGGTGTTGGAAATTGGAGACACCTCCTGACTCCTGCAGATGATGCTGGATGCTAAAGTCGTTTGTAGCTTGAGCTTTTGTTCATCAAGAAGTTGTTGGTGGGAAGTAGGGGCTGGTTTTGGTGAATATTGGGGTCGGATGTAGCTGAGTTGAGGCTTGTGAGCTCTAAAATACCCAGTTTATTCCACTGCATGGATGTTTTATCTGTATAACCTGCAAAAATATGGTAAAACTGAGGCTGTTGGTGGTTTAAGCTGGGATCTCAGGTGGTTCAGCTCTCCAGGGCTCTCTCCTGGGAGCAGACCCTCCAGCTGGTCTTGCCCTCAGCCTTGACACCACCTCCAGGGCAGGATTTCTGCCTCTGGACTCCTGGGGAAAGACTTGACAAAGCACTAAAGCAAACCCTAAGGTGTGAAGGGTCAACAGAGCCTCCCAGGGTGAGTGTGGTGGTGGTTTGGTGGGTAGGAAACCCATGGGTGCTTTGGACCTTGGTCATGTGGACAAGGTTGTGGTGAGGCTGGGGTGAGCACAGGTCCTGAGGGAACTGGGGTTGTAGAGCTTGGAGAAGAGGAGGTTGAGAGGAGACCTCAGTGCTCTCTACAGCTACCTACAAGGAGGTTGTGGTGAGGCTGGGGTTGGGCTCTTCTCCCAGTTAATGACAGGCCAAGAGGTGATGGCCTCAAGTTGCACCAGGGCAGGTTTAGATTGGACATTAGGAAGAAGTTCTTCACTGAGAGTGGTCAGGGACTGGACCTGGGAGGGGCTGGAGTCCCCATCCCTGGAGGGGTTCAACAGATGAGTAGATGTGGAGCTTGGGGACATGGTCTGGGGGTCAGGGAGATGTTGGATGAAGGTTGGGCTTGATCCTAGAGCTCTTTTCCAACCTGAGTGATTCTCTGAGCCTCTGAAGCTTCAGCAGTGAGCTGCTCCTCTGCTGCTGAGCACGGCGGGGCTGAGCTGGGATGTTTCCAGGGCTCTGGGCATCCGTCTGCTTCACTACGTGTCCTGTGGGCTGTTGAAGATGGCCGAGATGTTGGTGCAGCTCTCTGCTGAGTTATTCTGACCTCGTCCTTCCCTGTGCCGGGAGCAGCTGCCTGCCAGAGCCGTGGGGATGAGCTGCTGCTGCCAGCACCACCCCGAGCTCCTGGGCTTGGACGCAAGGCTTGGTGGACCCCCGTGTGCCACGTGGACCTGGGCATGACCCCAGAACATCCCCCCACTGAGCAGCCTCATGGTGTGGTGCAGAAAGGGTGGTCATCTTGCAAGCCCAGATGGCTGAAATTCCTCCGGCTGGGCAAGATCCGTGCGGGGGTGTCCAGTGAATAAATAACCTCCCCCCCCCATATTCAGCATCCTACATCTCTTAGGGATGAAGCCTTTTTATTTTGTGCCTAACTTAATGGTTCCTAAAAGGGAGGGAGCAGCTGTCGGGGCTTTTTCCTGGCGTTGTGCTTTTGTGGAGCTTGTCTCCTCTCTGGTGGTGACTGGAGGCAGGGCTTGGGCTTCCAGTGGGATGAGTTGAGGGGGTCAACGTGGTCCCCTGGGATGCTGAGGTGGTCCTGACCCTCCCCTGCTTGCTCCTTGGGTGCATCTGGACATGGGCAGGTTCATCTGCAACGCCAACAGGAGAGAGCAGGAGGTAAAACCTGCGTGTAGCCCCTGCTGAGCTGACAGAGCTCCCTGTGTTCTGCTGCCTCCTCCTTTTTAGGAGGTTTCAGGTCTTTTTGTGCTCCTCTGCTTGTCTTCAGCAAGCACCTGCAGAGGGAGCGGGGCTGGTTGGAGGCAGAGGGATGTAATCTGCTGGATAATGAATTTATTAGCAGTGTGCTTGTTGCAGGGCTGGGATGCTCACAGCCTCTGGACTCTCTTTGCATCCAGTGCTCTGCTTTGCTGGCTCAGCTGCCTCCTCTTGGGGTTTAGGTCCTTGTGGAGGGGCACGTTTAACCCTGTAGGGTCTCTAAAGATGCTGAAGGAGCTCTGGCTGACCCACTCTCACCATCCTGCTCTCCACACTCAGCAGCATCAGAGGCACCAGGGAGGCAGCAGCAGCTCCCACTGTGAAAAGAAGGATTATCTTCATCTACCTTGTTTGTGGGGTGAAAGTCCTGGAGATCTCAGGTCCCTGGTGCTGCCTGAAAGCGCCTGAGGGTGTCGAGGGAGGTTGGTCAGGGACTGGCCCAGGCTGCCCAGGGGGGAGCTGGAGTCACCATCCCTGGAGGGATTCAACAGACGAGTAGATGTGGGGCTTGGGGACATGGTCTGGGGGTCAGGGAGATGATGGACGAAGGTTGGACTTGATCCTAGGGGTCTTTTCCAACCTAAATGATTCTATGATCAAACCCCTCCTGCTCTGGGCACACCAGTGATGCAGCAGCAACCAGCAGCTGCCCTGTGGTACCCATCCCCATCAAGTGGGCAACACCAGTGACCCACCAAGGCTGGAGGGGCTGTTTGCTGGCTGGTTGTGTCCATCACCTTGGGTTCAATGCCTGCTCTGAGCCCTTTTTAGAGCCAGCCTCACCCAAGGCACCTCAACCTGCAGCTCTTTGCTGTGGCTCCATCTCCTCTCTCCCCACGGGGAGTCTCGGGGCAGCCTCTGACTGAGGTCACAGCATGTTGGGTGCACTGGGTGGATGCAGAGCTGGCTGAGAGGCTGGGTTGGCAGCTGAGGAGCCCTGGGAGGATGGTGTGCCTGGTGTGTTTTGATGGTGTTGGGACTGTGTGCTCCTCGGCTGTCGCTGGTGAGCAAGCCTTGGCTTTGGAAAGCTGTGAGTTGGTTGCTGCCTGTGTTGAGCAGCACCAGGGGGGAGCTTTGACCTAGACCTGAGCTTCCCACGTGGCCTTGAAAACCTGGGGTGCTCACATCTGGGCTGTGTGAAGCCAAAACCCTGTGGGCTGAGTGGATGCTTTAGGTTTCCTTGGGTAGTTTTGTCTTATTTCAACCTTGGCAGCAGTGTCTGGGAAGACACTTGGAGCCTGGGGGCCAGCAGCGTGCCTGGACCAAGATCTGGGATGGATGCTGGGAGGAGATGATCCTGCAGTGCCCTGCATCCCAGCATGGATGCTGGGAGCAGATGATCTTTCAGTGCCCTGCATCCCAGGATGGATGCTGGGATCTTTCAGTGCCCTGCATCCCAGCATGGATACTGGGAACAGATGATTTTTCAGTGCCCTGCATCCCGGGATGGATGCTGGGAGCAGATGATCTTTCAGTGCCCTGCATCCCAGGATGGATGTTGGGATCTTTCAGTGCCCTGCATCCCAGCATGGATACTGGGAACAGGTGATTTTTCAGTGCCCTGCATCCCAGGATGGATGTTGGGAGGAGATGCTCTTTCAGTGCCCTGCATCCCAGCATGGATGTTGGGATCTTTCAGTGCCCTGCATCCCGGGATGGATGTTGGGATCTTTCAGTGCCCTGCATCCCAGGAAGGATGCTGTGAGCAGATGCTCTTTCAGTGCCCTGCATCCCAGCATGGATGTTGGGATCTTTCCGTGCCCTGCATCCCGGGATGGATGTTGGGATCTTTCAGTGCCCTGCATCCCAGGAAGGATGCTGTGAGTAGATGATTTTTCAGTGCCCTGCATCCCAGGAAGGATGCTGGGAGCAGATGATCTTTCAGTGCCCTGCATCCCAGGGATAGCATCTCCTCTGCCTGGAGTCCTGGGGACCCCCCCAGCTGTGGGGGTGCTGGGTTGGGGGTGGTGGGGCTGGGCTGCTGCTGGGTGTCAGGGGCAGCGTGGCACCGAGGGTGTTTCCAGTGACGTGGCTTGGCCAGATGGTGCCCTGCTCCAGCCCGGAGTGCCATGTGCTCTCCTGATCAGCAGGCTCCCTCCTTGTAATTTCCTCTTTGCAACGTTCCTGGCTGGGCTTTCGTGCTGCTCACGCCACGTTCCTGCCCTAAATAACCCTCCCCCTGCCCGAGCATCACCCGGGGCTGAGCTGCCTTGACGAGAGACGTGGCTCTGGCAGGAACCCTCCCCCTGGGAGCTGGGTTGGATTCCTCAGGGATTTCTGGGGCTAATAAATACCAGAGTCCAGTGGGCAGCAGGGGTAGGACCAAGCAGGAATGGGGCATCTTGGACATGGTGAGCCAGGACCGTTGTGGATGGGCAAGAGGTGAGAAGGGGATGGGCAACATCACTGAGCTGCTGCCTCCCCTCTGCTGCCAGCACTCCCTGGGCTGTGTGGTCAGGATAAAAACCTGCATTTAAAATTAATGATGGGCAATGGTTTCCTCAATGGCCTTGGGAAAGGGCTGAAAAGTCCTGCAAGTGGAGATCCTGCCAGGATGGAGGCAAGGAAAGCTGGATGGGCTTGGGGGGAGTTGGGACAGGGATGCACGTGCCCGTGCTCACTGGTTCCCAACCTGCTTGCCCTGGGAGGAGGCTCTGATGGGATCATGGAGTGGTTTGGCTTGGAAGGGACCTTAAACATCATCTAGTCAGGGACATCTGCACCTAGAGCAGGTTGCTCAGAGCCTCCTCCGACCTCCCCTGGGATGATGCCAGGGATGGGGCATCAACCACCTCTCTGGGCAACCTCAACCAGGCTCTCACCACCCTCAGGGGCAACAATTTCTTCCCTCTCTCTAGTCTAAATCTCCCTCTTTTAATTTCAAACCATCCCCCCTTGTCCTGTCACAGGGGGGTCAGCAGGAGGAGGATGCCATGACTTGGGGGCATGTGTCTGGGGTGGCTTTTGCACGGGCAGCTGCATCTTCCATCACTTGCCACGTGTCCCCCCAGGAGCTGTTGGCTTTAGGTATTCTTAATTGAAGAGAGTTGATGCTTAAAATCAAGCAGAGCACAAACCAAGGGGGGTTTCTAGTGGTGTGTAAACTGAGATATGGATGGTAACAAACAGATATCCTGCCTGGCTTTAGGAGAGGATGGGTTTTGACCTTCTCCATGGTGAGTCCTCCTGCTCACGGGCTCCTGTGGTGCTCCAGGAGTGATGGGGTGGGTGTGGGCATTGCTCTGGGTCCATCTGTAGACCCCAAAGAGCTTTGCTTACAGCCAGCAGGTGCTGCAAGGCTTGTTCATGGGCTGAGTGAGTGATGTGGTCATCAGTGGAGCTGGGGCTTGAGGGTGAGGTGGGGTTTAGTGAGGCTGGAGGAGAGAGTGCAAGTCAAGAACCATAGAATTATAGCATCATTTTAGTTTAAGGAGACCTCAGAGTGGTAGGGTAAAGGCAGCACCACCTGATTTTCCTTGTCAGGGGGAGATTTTGCCTTGAATCTTGATACCCCTCCAGTCTTGAGCTCTTTGGACGAGCATTTCATGGAGCAGTTACCAAACAAAAGGTGCCCCAGGGGGTGGCAGAGCTCAAACTGAGGTCTCCTCAAGGAGGACTCCACCCACACCAGTCACCCTAGGTTGAAAAGGCAGTTGTAAGAGGAAGGATGGATATTTAATCTGAATTATTACACCTCTCTGGAGGCCCTATTGGCTTGTTCTCCACCCTGTGTGAAGGGGTCACGAGGTGTAACCATCATGGAGCAGTTATGAGATGAGCAGAGAGTCCTCTCTTCAATCTTCTCCATTCCCCTGCCTCCTCCTCTCCAGTGAGGATGGAGGAAGAAGAAGAAGAAACTTTTCCACCCCATTAATTTTCCATTTCCCTCCGTTCTGTATCTGCTGTGTATAATAATCTTTTAAATGTCTCCTTATACAGAGAGCTGTAATTTTTCTTTCCCCTGGGGGCTGGTTCCTCTGCCTCACTGGGACAGGAGGTGTTGTCATCCCTGGTGACAATGACACACGTGCTCCTGCAGACAAGGACAACCCCTCATTTGCCTGCTGGGGCTTTACTGGTTGTGTTGTGGGGTTTTTTTTGCTCTCTCCCACCTTTCCTGCTCTCTGGCATCCCTCGTGTTTCCCATCACTGCTGTTGGGCTCCTCCTTAGAATCACTTAGGTTGGAAAAGATCTCCAGGATCGTCAAGTCCAACATCTCCCTGACCCCCAGACCATGTCCCCAAGCTCCACAGCTACTCCTCTGTTGAACATCTCCAAGGATGGTGACTCCAGCACCTCCCTGGGCACCTGTTGATGCCTCTCTCCATGTCGTTGCAGGCGAAGGACAGTGATGATGATGATGAAGTCACCGTCAGCGTGGACCGGGACCGCTTCATGGACGAGTTCTTTGAGCAGGTGAGACCTTTGTTTCTCCAGTGGAGCTTTCAAGGTGGTTCTGAGGGGCTGGAGCAGGTTGTGGGGCTGTGCTATAGAATCCCACCAGAGGTGTGGAGCAGAGGTTGAGGTGGGGATGAGGGTCCTGCCCTGCTTGGGTTCCTCAGGGGTTGTGTTCAGAGTGATGAGGAGCAGGAACCAGGTTCCCATGCAAACATGAGGCTACCATGAGCTCACCTGGCCCCGTGGATGCTTTGCTGGACCAGTTGGTGGGAGCAGGTGGACCTTGCAGCAGACCAACCTCTCCTGAAAGCACCTCAGCAGTTCCTGCATGGCATTGATTGAATTTTGAGCCCCTGGTTACCAAACAAGAGGTTGTCTCCTGGCATGTGGGTGGCTGCAAGAGCTGCATGCGGATTTTTAGCACACCCTTCGTGTGTGGGGGGTGTTAAAATCTGATCTGTGCAGGCACTGGAGGAAAAAAAACCTGATGTGCAGATGGAGGGAGATGAGCAAAGTGGTGGCGTGAGCTGAAGGAGGGGACAGAGCTAGAGGTGGGCAGGGAGAGGGCATGAGGATCCCTCTTGGTGATGCCAACGTGTCTCCTTGCGCTACAGAAGGGTGAGGAAGGTGGATTGGGTGGTAAATGTGGTCTTCAATCCGTGGGGTGAGGGTCAAACTGGGCTGGAGTGAAGAGCTGTGTCCAGTTCTGAGAAGGGTGGGGAGATGTTGGGGTGTTTCCAGAGGAGGGCACCAAAACCATCAGGGGAATGGAGCAGCTCTGGGATGGGAGGGTTGGGGCTGGTCAGCCTGGAGAAGAGACCTTAGAGTGACCTTCCAGGACCTGAAGGGGCTACAGGGAGGCAGGGGAAGGTCTGTTCAAAAGGGTTTGTGATGATAGGACCAGGAGTGATGGTTTTAAGCTGGGAAAGGAGAGATTTAGGCTGGAGATTAGCAAAAAGTTCTTTAATGTGAGGGTGATGGATCAGTGGAATGGGCTGCCCAGAGAGGTGTCATTCCTGGAGTCCTTCAAGGTGAGGCTTGCTGGGGCTCAGAGCAGGTAGAGATGTCCCTGCTGGTGTAGGGAGGTTGGCCCAGATGACCTCTAGAGGTCCCTTCCAGCCTCAAACACTCTCTGACTCTCTGGCTGAGCTGGGGCTGCCCCTGGCTTGTGCCACCTCAGCAATGTTCTCCAGGCTGGAGGTGCAGACTCTGCATGTCTGTGCATCTGATGGTAACTTAAATAACCCCCAGATGTCTCTCAGCCAAAGGACACAGGCCACAGAGCCCATGACATTGCTGGGGCTGCAGAGCTGGCTGCTTGTGGTGAGGAAGGTCTGATTTCAAGATGGTTCCACACTTTGAGGGTCCACCTTGAAAATATTTATCCAGGAGGATGTTTGGGGAGGTCCGGACGTGTCCTGGTTGCTTTGGGATAAAGTGTAATGATCCCTCCCCTTCCCAAAGGGGAGTAGATGTGGAACCTTGGTGTCCTTCTCCACAGGTGGAAGAAATTCGAGGGTTCATCGACAAGATTTCAGAGAACGTGGAGGAGGTGAAGAGGAAGCACAGTGCCATCCTTGCTTCACCCAACCCTGATGAGAGTGAGTGAGCCATGATCTGGGGTCCTCATGGGCGTGGGGCTGTGCTGGTGGGGTGATGGAGTTGGGCAGGAGTCCTCTTGTCTTCAGGTGACCATGGCTGGAAAGCCACGAGTGGCTGATGGCCAAGGTGATTGAGTGCTGGGACCTGCATGAGATGGAGGTGGAAGGATCACTAGTGGCTTTCTGACCTTGAGAGGTGGGGAAGGTCCAGGAAGGCTGCTGGAGGTGGAGCAACGTGGAGGGTGGGAAGAGCAAATGGTTGTTTTGATGCTGGTTTGGCTGTTGTCTTGCCCTGGGATGCCTGGGAGGGCACGTGGATGAGGCAGCACTTGCAGAGCAGGGTGAGTGTTGCCTGCTTGGCCCAGAAATGGTGGGATTCTTCTTGGAGCTCGTGGTGTGCACTTGTGACCCTGCCTTGTCTGTCCTGAAGGACATTTTATTGCTGGCTGGCCAAAGAGTCTGTGTCTTCCAGACCTTACTGGTGTATCACTGTTTATTGCCTGGTCTTGTGGTCCCAAGAAGGGGTTTGTTGCCAGGAACAGAAGTTCAGGATCACAGCACCCAAGAGGTGGCCACATCTGGGGGGTCTGTGGGATCAGGCAGAGTCTGAGCTGTGGGCCATGAGTTCCCCTGGCCCTGGTTGTGAGCAGAGCATCTCCTGGAGGAGCCAACCTGGGGCTGGTGTGGTCACCAGTGGTCCAAGGCTGGACCCTGGGTGGGCTCACACATTGAGGAACATCATTAGAATGTCTTTGCTGCCCCAAGCTTGTCCTTCAGCCTTGTGAAGCTGATGTGGGTTCTCCTCCCACCTCCCTCATGGTGTTGATGGTCGCAGGTTGTGGTGGTTTGGGTTCTCCTTCCCCCACCTCCCTCATGGTGCTGATGGTCTCAGGTTGTGGTGGTTGTGATGGTCTCAGGTTGTGATGGTTGCTGCAGAGCACATGGGATGGCTCTGAGCTGCTGGCAGCCCTTGTCATCAACAAAGGTGTTGCCTTCATGGGCCAGTGGGTGACTGTTCAATGCTGCTGGTGCCCTCCAGGCTGCAGTGGGCCTGGCACAAAGGTGTGGGGAGGGGGCTGGAAAGCTGAGACCAGGTCTTCTCCTCCCAGTGTAACTCCACATCTGCTCCTATCCAACTGTGAGTTGTTTCTAGAGGTCCCAGCAGGGTGTCTGTCCACACGTTTCCTTCTGTCCAACCCTATGTCAAATCAATAGATCATAGAACCATCAGGGTTGGAAGGGACCTTCAAGATCATCCAGTTCCAACCCCCCTGCCATGGGCAGGGACACCTCCCACTAGAGCAGTTGCTCACAGCCCCTGGGCTTCAAAATGTCCAGGGATGGGGCTTCCAGCACCTCTCTGGGCAACCTGGGCCAG
The DNA here is from genome assembly GCA_013401335.1 of Brachypteracias leptosomus. Lineage (NCBI taxonomy): Eukaryota > Metazoa > Chordata > Aves > Coraciiformes > Brachypteraciidae > Brachypteracias > Brachypteracias leptosomus. The sequence goes on from VYZX01025930.1 coordinate 36,271, forward strand.
TGTCTCCCCACCCTCCTGGGCAAGAACTTCTTCTAACATCTCATCTCAATCTCCCCACCTCTACTTTTGACCCATTCCCCCCAGTCCTACCACTGCCCAACAGCCTCAAAAGTCCCTCCCCAGTTTTCTTGGAGCCCCCTTCAGACACTGGAATATTGCTCCTTGCTTGGAAGAACCCAACCCTTCCTCAACCCTCTGTTGCTCCCCTCTCCTGGCAGCTGCTCCTCACTGAAATCCCCAGCCTGGGAGCCAGGGATTTTCTTGAGGGACCTCACGTGTCTCAGGCTGTTGCTCAACCCTCCTCCAGGCTCTTCTGGGCTGCTCTGGCACCGTGAGGTTCTTGCAGGGCTCCTCTTTGGGTGAGGAGCTGTCATGGCTTTGCCCCTGGCTCCTACAGCGTGCAGCCTCTTGGGGCTCAGCTGCAAAGGGCACCCATGGCCTGAAAGCAGAAAAATCTATTTAAAAGTCTGAGTGAGCAAGATGCTGTGACTTTGTGGTGACTTCCAGGGCGCTGGGAGTGCTGCTGGGGTTGTCTTCTGGTGTCACCTTGCCCTGGGTGTCGTGGAAAATTCAGTTTAAAAGGGCAAGAGCTGTTTGGGCAGCCAAAGAGGAGCCCCCCCCTTGTTGGTTTGTATTGTCATGGTGTGTCCAGGAGTGGTAGGGCTGGTAATAGGGTCACAGAAGCAGCAAGTGGTTAAAGGTCCCTTCTGCCTCCAGCCATGCTGAGATAGCTGCTGATGGAGCTGTCGTAGCTTTTCCTTTTCCCACCCACTCATCCAGATCAAGGGCAGCATCACCCCGTGTCCATCTGCTCCTTCAGGCCCTGGTGAGGTGCAGAAGTTCAATCAAAGATGGGATTAACCTCTTGGCTGCTTTTTCAGGGTCTCTTGAGAGAAAAGAGAGACTCCCCAGGTTGGAAAAGCCCTCCAGGATCATCAAGTCCAACCCTTGGCCAACATCTCCCTGACCCCCAGACCATGTCCTAAAGCTCCACATCTACTCCTCTGTTGAACCCCTCCAGGGATGGTGACTCCACCACCTCCCTGGGCAGCCTCTTCAACTCTTCCAGTCAAGAACTTCTCCCTAATGTCCAATCTAAACCTGCCCTGGTGCAACTTGAGGCCATCACCTCTTGTCCTGTCATTAGTTGCAATCCCTCTGGAACCTTGAATGACCATGTGCTTGGGTAGACACAACTCCTGGTGCTCTCCTCCATGGGCTCTGCTGTTGCAGGTTCAGGTATCTGGATTTACCCACCTGCCTGGCATGGGGTGGAGGTACCAGGCTGGCTCCACGTTGCCCAGAAGGACTCACCCCTCCCCTCCCTCCCTTCTCCTGGCTGCACAGACTGTTCTGGGCTCTGTGCTGCTGCTGCTGCTGCTGCCTGGGCTTATTTTGGCTGCGGGTGGGTGGGCAGCTGCCTGGCTTTGCCACCATGCCAGGGGGGTGGCAGTGCCCTGCCTGAGCCTGGCAGCTCCAGGGAGCTCCTACCTGGCTGTGGGGGCACTGGGAGGGTCTCCCTGCTCTGGGCAGCAGCATCTTGGGGCGTGGGTGTGCTGGGAGCATCTGAGGGGCTGTGTTCCTCCTTGGGTTGGGGCCATCACTGCTGCTCCTCAAGTCCCAGCTCCTGGGAAACCTGTTCTGCATCCTTCCCATTGAGCATCTCTTGTCACCCCTGGTGCTTGACACGGGGGCCACTTCCCAGAGGAGGTGGCTTTGGGAGTCTCCAGCCAGAGAGGAATGAAATGATGGGTTTCCCCCTTTCTGTTTCTTTTCTGGAGTGTCTGGGCAGGAATTTTCTGTTGTTTTGTCTTCTCTGTGCATCTCCCCCCTCCCCGTGGCTCCTGGTTGCTGAGTTATGTAACGGATGCTGCTCCCTCCATCACTTGCCTCCAGGAATGTGAATCTTCATCTCTGAAGTCAGGTCTTGCAGCCTGGCAGCTCAGGCCATCTCCAGAGGCTCTGGAAAACCCCACAAATATTTCAGACCCGGCATTAGGTCCTTTATAGCTCTGCACCATGGAAGGGGAGGTTGGGTTGGGTGCACACTTGACCTCCAGCTTCATCCTTGAAGCTGAGGTGGTGGCTTTGGACAGCAGGGAGCAGGTCCCAGGTGACTTTATTTAGGTTTTCTGGCTGCTGGAGGAGATTTGAGGTGTTCAGAGTGGCCTCTAACTCCTAGCAGAGCATCTCCTGGCAGAGAGATGTGATGTGCCACATGGTCAAGGAGACAAACCACAGCTGCTCACCTCTGTCTGATGCATTGAGGCAGCCCTGGCTGGGGCCAAAGAGGCAATTTGGAGTTGTCTTGGTGTCCAGGCTCTGGCCAGACACCTCTGAGCAGGCTCCTTGCCCTCATGAAAGCATGACCAGGTCCTTTTGGTAGGTGGCACAGCTGGAAGGTCACTTTGCTCAAAGGAGGTGCAGCCTGGAGGTGGCTCTGGCTGGAGCTGCCCTCATGGGCACTGATTTCTGTGCCCTCTTAGTCCATTTTCCACCATGCAATGGTTTTTCTGGGGGTACCTTCTCCCTGGTTCCTGGTCCCACCAGGACCTTGAGGACCAGCAGAAGTTTCCTTGAGGAAGTTTCCTTCCTTGAGAAGTTTCCTTGAGGACCAGCAGAAGTTTCCTTGAGGAAGTTTCCTTCCTTGAGAAGTTTCCTTGAGGACCAGCAGAAGTTTCCTTGAGGAAGTTTCCTTCCTTGAGAAGTTTCCTTGAGGACCAGCAGAAGTTTCCTTGAGGAAGTTTCCTTCCTTGAGAAGTTTCCTTGAGGACCAGCAGAAGTTTCCTTGAGGAAGTTTCCTTCCTTGAGAAGTTTCCTTGAGGACCAGCAGAAGACAGCCCTGGTGTAGCAAACCTGGTGTGGTGCTTGGTGCAGGGATAAGGGTTCATCTGCCAACCAGAGAGGTCCAGGAGCTTCTAGAGTGGCTCCAACACCTCTCTTGGCTTGGGTGTCCTGAGCAGAGCTGTGCTGGTGATGCCCATGGTCAGCTTGGACAATCTGTCTGTGACACCCAGAGATGCTTCTCCTCATCCTTCCACACCTTTCTCCAGCTCCACAGAGTTTTGTTTCTTCTCCCAGTAACTGTTGTTGAGAGGCTGCTCTGGGTCATGACCTCCAGTGGTCAGGAGGCATCTTCTCCTTCCCAGCCTGAGTCTCTTTGTGATCGATTTACACACCAACGTCATCCCCAGAACAAATATATTTAGCTTAAAGAGCTCTTTGCCCTTCTGGCTCCATCCTGTCAGGTCTGTGCAGCATCTTCTGAGGGCTTTGCACAATCTCTGCCTTCCCTCTCCCCATCACCCACCCCAGCTCTGGTTTGGAAGACCTGGGGTACCCCAAATTTGGGGGGATTTTGGGGGGATTCTTCTGGCTGCTCAGCATTTCTTGGGTTTTTCGGGCTGTGTTGTCCTTATTTTACCTCGTTGTGTTGGAAGTTGGGGGGTGTGTGGGACAGGTCAGGGTTTTCCATGCCTGGGTGGTGGGTGCTGGGCAAGTGATGGGTGATGAGGGTTAGTGGGTCATGGTGGCACCTCAGTGTGTGGGGTTGTGGAGATGGAGTGGACAGTCCAGCCCTTCCCAGTGTCTCTGGGGGGTCTTGGTGGAGCTGGGGAACAAGCTGGCAAATCATTTAGGTTGGAAAAGACCTCCAGGATCAGCAAGTCCAACCTTTGGCCAACATCTCCCTGACCCCTAGAGCATGTCTTGAAGTTTTCTGAACATCTCCAGGGATGGTGACTCCACCACCTCCCTCCCAGTGCCTACCACACCTCCCAAAGCACCAAAGCAGGTGCTGATTCAGTGGGTGTCATGGGGTGCAGGTGGTGCAGGGATGCTCATGCTGGTCCTCACCTTTCCTGACCACTCATCATGGACCTCTGTGAGGCTCCCACAGCCACGTTGTGCCCACCACGTTGGCACCCACTGCCACCCCATGGCTATAGGACACATGGACTGTTAGTGCATCCTGCTGAGGGTGCCTGGGCCACCTCTGTCCTCTCTCTCTTGTGCCCACGTGGCTTTTTCTTTATGTCCTTGAGGTTCCACGTGTTAATCCAGGTGGGATCCCCCTCTTCTCATGCACCCCCAGCTTCGTGACCACCTCTTGTCTGCTCTCTCATCCTGGCTGCTCTGCAACCCTGAGTGAATGCAGAGTAAATATCAATTAAGTGTAGCCTGATTCATGGCAACACAGGGGGGGGGAAAAAAAAAAAAGGCATAAAAATCAGCTGCTCTGTAATTATTTTGGGGCTTAATTTAGACCAAGCAGTTGGTGACACTCCTGGAAGATGTGTTATCACTGAGAACCTTCATCCCCTTTGGGCTGTGCTGCCCAGAGCTTGTGTGATGGATGATGAGGAGGTGACTTTAGGGGTAGAAGCTCATCCTTGCTGCTCCTGGCATCCACAGGAGAGCTCCCGTGGCTCCTTGTAGCAGTGTAGCCCCAGGATGGGGCCACAGCCCTTGTTCTTGGTGTGTCCTGGGTGGCTGGGGGATGTGGGGCTGGTCCATGAGCTGTGGCTGAGCTGGTGGTGAAGCTGGGAGAAGGGGAAGGAGCAGAAATGAAGGGATGTGGTGGCCGTGGTCCTCGCAGTGCTGGCTGGAGGGATGGAGCTGTTCTTGTTGGCCAGGTTGGGGCTCTTCCAGCAAGGGCTGGGTCCAGCAGGCTGGGCTGCTGCCCAAGACAGGCAGCCATGGGCTCTCCTTGGGCTCTCCTCACCTCTCCCTCCTGGGGTTGTAGCTGTTGGCACCATCTCCCCATCTCCTTCTGTGCTCCACGTGACATGCCATGGACTCCTCTCTGGAGTCCTCAGCATGGGAGGACCATGGAGCTGTTGGAGCAGGTCCAGAGGAGGTCACAAAAGTGATCTGAAGGGTGGAACCCCTCTGCTGGGAGGGTAGGATGAGAGTTGGGCTTGTTCAGCTTGGAGAAGACTCTGGGGAGACCTTATTGGGGTCTTTCAATAATTAAAGGGTCCTGTCAAAAAGATGGGGACAGAGTTTTGAGCAGGGCCTGTTGGGACAGGACAAGGGGGGATGGTTTGAAACTGAAAGAGGGAGATTTAGACTAGAGAGAGGGAAGAAATTTTGGACACTGAGGGTGGTGAGAGCCTGGTTGAGGTTGCCCAGAGAGGTGGTGGCTGCCCCATCCCTGGCACCATCCCAGGGGAGGTTGGAGCAACCTGCTCTAGGTGCAGATGTCCCTGCTCAGTGCAGGGGGTTGGACTCCATGACCTTTAAAGTCCCTTCCAACCCAACCCATCCTATGATTCCATGAAAATCACTGTGATTTCTAATGCTTGTAGCTCTCAGACTTGTCATTGGGGGGGGGAAGCAGATGGGGTGGGGGGGCAGAGACCCCAGGCTGGAGTAGGATGCTCCAGAGCAGCTTCTCCTCCACAGCATCTTCTCCTCCACAGCAGCCTGGCCTTTGTGGGTAGACCAGGGCTTTCTGCTGGTAAATCTCCATTGTCTCTCTGCTGACACCAGGGGATAATCTGATATTTGCAGCAAGGAGTTTAGCAGGGCTGAGAGGAGCAAGCTCTAAATGCTGCTCCTGCTTCCCCAGGATGGGTTTGTGCTCTCTAAGCATGCCCAGAGAGGAGGAGGAGGAGGATGACCAGACATCTTGAGGTCTCCTGGCTCCCCAGCATCACCCCCACCCCACTGCAGGGCTCCTGCTGCTGTGGGGTGCCAAGAACTGGCTTTACAAAGCTCTGACTAATGTGTTGGGAGATGGAAAAAGTCAGGGATGGTGCATTAGAAATAGCTCGAGGAGGAATTATACTGGTAAAAATGCATCAGATTTGGGGCTAGCTGGGAAAATAGGAGTTTGTGTGTCTTTGGGTAACCTTCACCTACGTGTGGTGGGGTGATGTGTGTGGGGGGAAGGAGAAAGAGGAGGAGGAGGGCTGAGTGAAGTGGAGATTTTGGGTAGGTGGTGGGAGGGAGCAGGAAACCTGAGGGCTGGAGGACTGGGGGAGCTCGGAGCAGTGAGGAGGGAGAGGAGCTCAGTGAGGAGCACACGTGGGCTGGGGCTGGAGGAGGAGGTGGGAAAGGTCCTGGGCTTGTTGGCCACAAGTGGCTTCTCTTACCCATCGAGTCGTGTCCAGGCTGCTGCAGTTGGAAGGGGGGAGTCTCTGGGTTTTGCTGCCAGTGGACACCCCAGGGCAGGGATTGTCCCCCTGGACTGGGCACTGGGGAGGCTGCACCTCAAACACTGGGGTCCAAGAAGGACCTTGAGGGGCTGGAGCGTGGCCAGAGNAGATTGACTCTGTTAGTCCAGTTGTGCTGGCCCATCCCACAGCAATGGGGCTGTGCAGGACATGAACCCACACCCAGAGGGGCTTGAGAAATAGGAAATAAAGGAGAATAAAGGAGAATCCTGGGAATAGAGAGAGAATCTCCACCCTTGGCTTGGAGACCCAAACCAGTATTTCACCCAGTGTCCATGGCCTAATCCTACAATGTGATAAGGTAAAAAAAAAAAATAAAAAAATCTCTATATTTTCTTAGTGGGAGGTTGGGAATATCATCCTGTGCCTTTTTTAAGTGCTGCTGTATCTGAGATCAGATTGCTGCAGTCATCAAGTGCTCAAATATCCTTCCAAATCTTTGCAGGGCTTGTTTGGGGGAGAAAATATTCACCGAGAAAACATCTCCCATTTCCCCCTAAACCCTTCCCCCCCCCTAAAAAAATCCCCAGTCTTTTACTGCCTGCTGATGCCACCCACCCACATCATGGAGCTCCTGCCCCCTCTCCCAGCATCATCTCCGGGGTCTCTCTGCCCTCCAGCACCCACGGGGCTGCTCCCTGCCTGGTCCCCCCCCTTCCTTGGGTGCCCATGGTGTGGGTGCATCAGCAGCTGTGTGTGGGGGGGGGTTGGAAATGCTGATTTCCTGGCACCCCCAGGAGATGATTAATCACCGTGGGGGACATTGCTGCCCATTTGCTGTTAATTAGGAGCCCCGTGGAGAGCTGGCAAGTGCCTGGGAGCTGCCAGCTCCTGCCCAGCTCCTCTTCTCCTGCTGGGTGTGATCATTGGAGGTGCTGGATGGAGCAACCACAGGTAGATCCAGGTTGTTTCCTCGTGGCTTTGGGAGATGTTGGTCTCCAAACCTGCTCCTGCCCATGGAGACGTCTCCACGGGTGTTCATCAGCTCTCCCATGGATATTCCCCACCTCTGCCACCTACACAGCCTGGGCATCCCATGGAATGTTACTGGGTATGGCTGTGACCTCCAGTTTCCCAAGCTGGGCATGGTTTGGGGCTGGGAGCTGCCCAAAAGCTTGGTTAGGACTTGGGGTTTGGTTTTTTGCCCACTCCAGGTGGGTTGTGTCCATCTCCTTTCTGCCCAGCTTTAGATATTGGCACAGGGGGTGCAGGAGAGGGAGGGAGCCTTATGGGACTGGCATGGAGGGGTTGGCTTCAGGTATGGGGCTGGCATGGAGGGGTTGGCTTCATGTATGTCCTAGAGTCCAGAGCAGTGTGTCCTCTGGCTGCTTCACCTGCCATGGAGGTCGAGTGTCTGCAGCTTATCTCAGGTCTGTCCAGCCATCCATTTATCCATCCTTCCATTTATCCATCCTTCCATACATCCTTCCACTTATCCTTCCATCCATCCTTCCATCCATCCTTCCATCCATCCATCCATCCTTCCATCCATCCATCCTTCCATTTATCCATCCTTCCATACATCCTTCCACTTATCCTTCCATCCATCCTTCCATCCATCCACCCATCCATCCTTCCATTTATCCATCCATCCTTCCATCCATCCTTCCATCCATCCATCCATCCTTCCATTTATCCATCCTTCCATTTATCCATCCTTCCATTTATCCTTCCATCCATCCATCCTTCCATTTATCCATCCTTCCTTCCATCCTTCCTTCCATCCATCCTTCCATCCATCCATCCATCCTTCCTTCCATCCTTCCTTCCATCCATCCATCCATCCATCCATCCATCCATCCATCCATCCATCCATCCATCTCTACTGGTACTGGGGATTGCACCGACCCAGGTCCAGGACCTGGTTGAACTTGATGAGGTTCTCATAGACCCCCTCCTCCAGCCCGCCCAGGTCCCTCTGGATGCCACCCCATCCCTCCAACATATCAGCACCACTCAGCTCAGTGTCACCTGCAGGTGCTGATGAAGACATGAAATAGTGTTGACCCCAGTGTGGACACCATTTGTTGAAAGGTTTCCACTTGCACGTTGAGCAACTCCTTGGGCGTGACCATCCAGCCAATAGTCCACCCATCAAGCCCATATCTTCCCAGCTCCAGGTTCCCTCAGCTTTTTTTCCCTCTGGGGAGGGCTCTGCTCCAGTGCCAGCTGTGATTCACCACTTGTTCCTCCCAGTTGTCCACCTGAAGCTCTGCAGATGAGGTCCCATCATGGCTGGGTGGTGGTTCCTTCATCCCTGCACCTTCTGGATGACCCTTCAGGTCTTGCCCCCCTCCACCAAACCCCCCCCCTAAAAACACCACCCCCAGCAGTGTTTCTACCACCCCAGCCTTGCAGGCTGAGCAATTTGCTGCTTAATTATCAAATTATCAGGGTTGAATCCCCTGCCCTTAATAAATGGGTGCTCAGTGGTGTGTGCTGGAGATGCTCGGTGGGGTGGAGATGGGAGGGTGCACCCTGGACACCCTCTCACCCATTTGGTGCACCCAGTGGTGATGTCCAGGTGATGGTTCCATGGGTTGTGGTGCTGCTGGATGATTTTCCTCCCACCTGAGCCTTCCTGCACTGGCTTGGAGCTGCAATTAGTGCAGGCAGGAGGATCCTGGGCTCTCCTTTGAGGGACTTGTGGTGTCATTAGCACGCTCCAGTTCCTCTGCTGCTGGCAGTGGTGTGCTCTGTTTGCACCAGTCTCCTCTGGAGACACTGACACGGGGACACGTGGGCTTGGGGAGGTGTCACCAGAGAGTCCTGGCTTGTGACTAGAAATGGGGCTTGGGCTTGATATTGCTGAGCCAGCAGCTGGAGTAGGTGATGTTTGCAGGTGCTGGTTGAGGGTTGTTCACCTGTCACCCCAGTGACAATGTCTGATGATGATGGTGGTCATGGCTGGCTGGTCATCCCATCAGAGGAACTTTTATGGCCCCTTTCTTCTACCCAGTGTTTCATCCTGGGAGGGTTTTCTTTGTTTTTAGGGGCTTTCATTCAGTTTTATCTCTTTTTTTTCCCTTGCTGCTGAGGGTTTTGCTCCAGGTCTCAGCTTGGCAGCTCCTGCCCTCTTGGCTCTGCTCTGCCAACGGGCACCAGAGCTCAGTGTCCCACCTTGCTCCTGGTGGCCACGGGGGTGAGGAACCCCCTCCTGGAGCTGGTTTCTTTTCCCAACGAGCTGTTCTTGACAACTTCTCCATTGCAGCAGAAACACCCTAAACCTGAGACCTTTGGGAGAACTTTAGTTTGCATTTTGCTGGGGAAATGGGGAGAAAATTCTTGGTGTTCCAGTCAGGATGGGCAGAAGTGGGTTTGAAGGCTCTCTGAGGACACCACAACTTATCCCTGACCCTGCTGCTGCCCTCCTGGTGACATTTCTCCCCCTGTGAGACCTTCCTGCTGACCCTGCCTCAGTTTCTCTGTGTCCCCACTGGAGAGAAATGTTTCCTGAGGACAAGCAGCAGAAAGCTGGAGCTTGTTTTTCATGCCAGCAGAGCTTGTTTTAATAGGTTTAAGCTCCTTGCAATCTTCTAGCCCAGCCTATGAGCTCCCAGGCCCCACAGAGGTGGAGCAGAACTGTTGTTTTCCTAATCAAGTTATCAGATTATTAGCAAAAAATGCAAATAAAAGAGCTGCTCTGGTGGCAAATCCAAAGAAGTGCTGTCTGGAGACACTCTGTGGTGGGCACAGATAAGGGAGGATCAGGCAAGGCCAAATAATTATCAGGGAGAGGAGATAAAATGCAGCTGGGATGTGGCCTCCTCTGATTTCTGGCCTGGGGGGAGGATTTTTCATCTTAATTATAGGAAGCTGGAGCTGTTGGGAGCATTTATTGAGTCAATTCGTGGGGGCACCCAACTTGTAGGAGAGCTCGGGAAGAGTTAAGGGGTGATTAATTAGCTTTGAGGTAAATAATTAATCAAGTGGTGCAGAATCCAGCAGGTCAGAAGGTGGCTTCTGGTCTGTAAATCCTGGTGTGCACAGAGCTGGGGATGTTCATGCAGGTATTATTTATGACTGGCCTCCAGCCCTTTGCAAACCACCTCGTTGGGCACCTCTAGCAAGAAGAATGACCCATCATTTGTTGCTCAGATCATTGCCAGAGGTTGTGGCTGGTAGAGGTGCTTGGGTAGTAGCATTTTGACCTGTAAATCTGAATTAATTCTGGGTGGGAAGGGAAGTGCAGCTCCCCAGAGGAGAGCAAGACCTCCCTGGTGTCCACCTGATGGTTGTACAGCTTGGTCATCAGCAAGAGGCTGTCCAAGGAGGTGGTGGGGTCACCATCCCTGGAGGGCTTCAACGAAGGAGGAGATGTGGAGCTTGGAGACACGGTCTGGGAGATGCTGGACAAGGGTTGGACTTGATGATCCTGGAGGGCTTTTCCAACCTAAATGATCCTGAGAGGAGAAGTTGTGCAGCAGAGGGAGGTGGTGCTGAGACATTGCACCTTGTGTGGAGAGGGCTTCACCTGGGGGAGGTGTCTCTGGTCCGTTGGTGTTGGCTGAAGGAGGTTGCTCAGTACCTTGGGTACCAAGTTCCAACCATGCTACATCAATAAGGATGAGAAGACTTATCCAGGATGAGGTGAAACCTTTTCTCCAGGACAAAGAATACCCTGGACAAGGTACCCTTGTGCTGCCTTTCTCTTTTCTCCGTGGAGCTGGAGGCCACCAGGAGATGCATTGACCCCATAATTTCCTCTAGCAGTTGTTGTACTGGTGTACTCTCTCCTCCCTGCCACCCAACATGCAGAAGGTTGTCCCGTGGTGGATCCCATGGGGCAGAGGTTTGGGGGGTTGATGGTAAAAGAGGCCAACAATCCATCACAATGAAGCTTTGGGTGGTGCTTGGCTTTTAACCTCTCCGTGAAGAGGTTTAGAGCTGCATTAATATTGCAAAAATGGAAATAAAGAGTTGGGCAGGTTGTGTGGAAGGGTTTCAAGTCCCACCGGTTTGGTCTTCAGGACTTAATTTCCCCTTAAAACAATGATGGGTCTTTAGTCTCTTAAATTAAAAGATGTAATCATGCAAAGGCTCAGCAGAAAGAGGACCTGAACCTCAGCTAAAGAGCACCTGGGATGAGAAGAAGCTGATGTCTTGAGGAGCCTGTGGTGCCCTGAGAGCAGCTCAATGTGCATTAGCATCTACCTAGAGCCAAGAGGCCACCAGGGGAAGCTGGTGCAGTTTGTTTCTGTGGTTGCTTCAATTATCAGTGGAAGGGAAACCACAAGTTTCTCCTGAAGAAGTTTCTAGGTCAAAAGGAGAGCAAGGGAGGTTTTTCTGGGTTCACTTTGTCTTTGGGCTTGGTGGAGCAGCTCGTGATGCTCTTCCCAGCTGATGGTTCCAGGTAGCCAGGTCTTCTCCTTGAAGTTTTGCTGTTGAAGGAACGAGGCTCAAGTTCCAAAGTTCTCTTCAGTCTGCCCAAGCCACTGGTGAGACCATGGTTGGTGTGACCTCCACCAGTCCTGTCCTTTCTTCTTCTTCAGCATAGTGAGGTGGTTTTGAGAGGAGGTGGCAGTGTCAAGGCTTGAAGGGCAGCTTCTTTCTAGAGGAGCAGCAGATGCTGGATCTGCTCCTAGTGCAGGCAGTGAAGCCCTGACATTGTGTGGTGGAGAAGGTCTTCCATGATGGACCTCAGCTTGGAGGAGCAGTGGAGTCCATGCCTCACTTCTTGTCACCCCACCTGCTGTTTCTTGATGAAATAATTCAAACCTCAAGCTGGTTCTGGGGTTTTTGGGGCCAAGACCCTCCTGAGCACAAGGTCACCTGTAAAAGCATCAAGCTGTGGTGATGGTAGAAGATGACCCTGTGTGTGTGGCACAGAATCATAGAAAGAGTGGTCAGGGGCTGGCCCAGGCTGCCCAGGGAGGTGGTGGAGTCACCATCCCTGGAAGAGCTCAACAGATGAGTCGATGTGGTGCTTGGGGACATGGTCTGGGGGTCAGGGAGATGTTGGATGAAGGTTGGACTTGATGATCCTGGAGGTCTTCTCCAACCTAGGTGATTCTCTGGTTTATAATGGCCTTTGTGCTGAGCAGGCTGGGTATAGAGTCATAGAATTGTCAGGGTTGGAAGGGACCTTCAAGATCATCCAGTTCCAACCCCCCTGCCATGGGCAGGGACACCTCCCACTAGAGCAGGTTGCTCAAGGCTCCATCCAACGTGGTCTTGAACCCCTCCAGGGATGGGGCTTCCAGCACCTCTCTGGGCAACCTGCTCCAGTGTCTCCCCACCCTCCTGGGCAAGAACTTCTTCCTAACGTCTCATCTCAATCTCCCCACCTCTAGTTTTGACCCATTCCCCCCAGTCCTACCACTGCCCGACAACCTCAAAAGTCCCTCCCCAGCTTTCTTGGAGCCCCCTTCAGATCCTGGAAGGCCCCAAGAAGGTCTCCTCAGACCCTTCTCTTCTTCTCCAGCCTGAACAACCCCAACTCTCTCAGTCTATCCTCATAGAAGAGGTTCTCCAACCTCTGACCATCCTCATGACCCTTCTCTGGACACCTTCCAGCACGTCCAGATCTTGTCCTAGGGTCTCCAGAACTGGACCCAGCATGTGAGAGAGGAGCTGGGACCCTTCTCTACAGGTGTGGGCTCTCAGGAGGACGCAGCTGAACGACTCCAACCCGAGTCAGAAATTAGGACACTTCCCTGCCAGGCATGTTCACATCTCTTCAAAATGCTGCAGCTATAAGGAGAACTTTATTCTTGGCACCCATCTGGGTCCTTGGGTAACGGCGCCATGTGGGGATTATACATCTCAGCAGCACCAAAAGGGATCTGGAGCTCCCAATCTGGGAGATAATTCTGTGCCTCGAGAGGGCTTTTAATAGCTCGTGGTGCTGCAGGGAAGCAGCCTGGTGGGAAAGAGGCTTGAGGAACACAAGCAGAACATCACCCACCTTGTTTTCCTCGGAGTTCTCAGAAGATCCTGCTTAGCAGTCCTGCTTCTGCAGTGGTGGAGCCACGTCAGATGGAGCTGCTCTCAAGAGAACTGTGGAAGGAGCCATAAGTTTTGCTCTTTGTTGCTTCCTTTTATTTGAAATTATCTAAACCCCCAATCACATCCTTTTGTTGTTCGTCCTGTTGTTCAGTGTTAGGTGACAGCTCCTTTTAAATAGCATCTTTCCAATGTATGCCCTGGTAGCTCCATTTTATGGTGGAACCATCTCTGCAGCAGCTCTGAGCAGGGTGTTGCTCACAGCATCCAACCCCTGGGGAGCTGCTGCTCTCTCCCTAGAGAAGCTCTTGAAGTGAAGGAACTCAACACTTCCCAGCAGGACCAGCCTCTGCCCTTGGCTGCTGGTGGGAACGTGGTGCCTGGTAGGGATGGAGCAGCTGGAGGTGGCATCCCATCAGCTCGTTGGTTGGAACAACAGAAGGATTGGGAAGAAATCCCTATTTTTGTGCTTGGAGTCATTTGGTAGGTGAAAAATCCAGACTCTGCTGATGGGAACAGGCTCTTGGGAGCCCCTTGGGGTGTCTTCTTGCAGATGGCTCCTTCTGGGAGTGGGGAGTGTTGAACATGCCTTGCTCCATCTCTAGCAGGAGGACCATGATGCTTGGATGTTGGGGTTGGTGTTCAGGCAGTAACCTCTCCCTATTTCCAAACTTTGCACTCAAAAAGAGACCAAATTAAGTTACCCTGACTTCTGAAGCATCCAAGTTTGGCTGAAGTGTGACCTGGAGTTCTGGGCAGCTTGGTGGAACCTGGTGCTTGGAAACCTCTCCTTCATTACGTGTGTTTTGGGGTCATCATTAACATCAGTGAATGGATGAAATCACAAATACAAAATCCACCCTGCAAAAATGTGCCCATGAGGAGTGGGACACACCAGCCCTGGCTTGTTGCTCCCAGGATTGGTGGGGTTTATTTCCACATATGGGGTTCTTTCCATGTTCCTCCTTCAGGACAACCCTGTGGGGTTCCCAAACTCCCATCCTGGGACGGGTTGGAAGTGAATCTGTCCTTGTCTTGAGCATCCAGGGATGTGGTGCTGGTGGGTCATGGGATGAGCTCATCTGCTCCATCCCTTATGCTATGAGCATCCATCTAGGGGGCTTCAGCTCCTTCATCCCCCTGCTGTGCAGGGATGTGGCACCTGCTGAGGGCTCATCTTAGACCATGGCTTGGAGCAAGCACTGAGAAAGTGCTGGAGAAGCTGCTGGCAGTGGAAGGGCCACCACTGGGAGCTGTGTCCTCCCCTCCTGTGCCACCTCTCCTTGGTTGGAGAAAGCCTTGGTGGTGGGGAAGGGTCCTGCCCTCCATATTTCATGCTGCTGGGATGCAGGAGCATCTTTCTGGAGGGGCTGGAGGCTTCATCTTCTGCAGTGTTGAGGGAGAAGGTCCCACCTTGCCTTGGTAGAAGGGAGATGCTGAAACAACTCAGGAGGGCTTTGGAATCAGCTCTTTGCAACCTGCCCTGGCTGAGCTGTAGCAGAGGGGCTGGACTAGATGCTCTAGATCCATCCTGTGTGATTCTCTCTGTTGTGTGTGTGTGTAATTAAAACTTTGCAGGCTCCTAATGTGTAATAATTAATGCTAAGAGGAAATGGGCTGGTCCCAGATGAGGTGCTGGGTGTGCCAGACAGGAGCTGCCCTGGTTGTGCTTGTGTAATCAGTGCTGGGAGGCAGCACCAGCCTTAACTCTTGCTGCCCTGGGTGCTGTTGGCAGGGGGAAAATGCTGGAATTTTTTGCTAGGAATCATTATGGAGATTGACCCCATCAGAGCTGAAGGGCACAGAGCATTGGGATCAGCAGCACTGCCCCAGCCCTTGGGTGTCACATCCTTGCTGGGTGTGATGCTGCTGCTTATTCCCATTATCCCACATTCCTGGGGTGTGTGGGGAAGGGGATGAAGATCGTGTGTTGAGGGATGTGCCCAGATCCAAGACCTGGCTGAGGCTGCTGTGGGAAATCTGCTCATCCCTTGACCCCAGAGGGGACAGAAGAGGGGATTAACCACCCACAGGCATTAGTGGACACCAGCTACTTGCAGAAAATGGGATTAACCAGATCTTTTGCTGAGATTAGGGGGGTGTTCAGGCTGCTCTGTGTGTGTGTGAGCAGCTTTGCCAGGGGCCAGCACCCACATGCAGCCATCAGGAGGCACCTCCAGCCCTCCCTTGGCTGAGCTCCTGCCTTCTGGCCTCTGTTGCACTGGATTTTCTCCTGGTACCTTCTCCCCTGGGACGTGTGGAAGCTCTTGTTGGGATGCAGGGGCAGTGTTGTGTTTGGAGGTGCTGCACGGGGCTTGGGGAGGCAATTGTCTACCTGAGTCCTGCTCAGATTTGTGGTTCCCCAAGAAAAAATACCTTCAATCCCATCCTGCCACTCGTTGCCTCCTTCCTTGCTGGTTTTCATGTAACCTCCTCCCAGCATCCGAGCGGATACAAGGTCCTGGGGTTGTGTTTGGCCATTAGATTATTGCTCTCCATGGGAACCAGCTGAGATTTGTCCTTTCCCAGTGTCTCCCTAATTGATTTGTAGCCTGGTTTTGTCGTTAATCAAGCGGGGCTTTAAATCAGAGATAGGTGAAGCCAGCCCAGCTCCTCTGTGCAGCCTCTGCCAGCCGGTGAGTGGATTTTCCTGCAGCCTGCAAGCTCTTAATGAAAATACTGAATTGAGCTCGACCCAGGAGTGACCCCTCCATGGGACTCATTCATCATTTTCCCCCAATCTGACTCCACATCTTTAATCATCGGGTCGCTGTGTCCAGCCTGGTGACGTGGGTGTGATGGATCCACACATCCCTGGCTGCTGCAGGCTGCAGGAGAACCACAGATGAGCTCCCCTTGCTGCTTCTCCTTCCTTGCACGTTGGGCTTTGATTAAAACCTTCACCTCTCCTGCACTTAATTTAGCTCCTGAGCTGTGGTGGATCCACCCCAGTGGAGTGTGCTGAGCAGCAGCTGGAGGTTTCTGCTCTTCCCTGAGCATCCCTGGTGTCTATTAAAGCTGTCGTTCATGGAGAGTTAGGGCTGGGCTCTGCAGCCCTGGAGGAAATCATTGGTGGCCCTGGGAGAGCTGCTGGAGCTCTGCTTGTCTGTCTCATGAACATCTTGATTTATTCCTTCTACTTCTGCTCCACCCTGGGGAGACCCCCCTGCAGGGCTGGGGGCAGCTCTGGAGTCCTCAGCACAGCAGAGCCGTGGAGCTGGTGGAGCAAAGGATGGGAGGGTTGGAAGCCTCTGCTGGGAGAGTTGGGCTTGGTCAGCCTGGAGAGGAGAAGGCTCCAGGGAGTCCTTCTTGGGGCCTTCCAGGATCTGAAGGGGGCTCCAAGAAAGCTGGGGAGGGACTTTTGAGGTTGTCGGGCAGTGGTAGGACTGGGGGGAATGGGTCAAAAGTAGAGGTGGGGAGATTGAGATGAGATGTTAGAAGAAGTTCTTGCCCAGGAGGGTGGGGAGACACTGGCCCAGGTTGCCCAGAGAGGTGCTGGAAGCCCCATCCCTGGATGGGTTCAAGACCACGTTGGATGGAGCCTTGAGCAACCTGCTCTAGTGGGAGGTGTCCCTGCCCATGGCAGGGGGGTTGGAACTGGATGATCTTGAAGGTCCCTTCCAACCCTGATGATTCTCTGAATCCCTTCCTGGACAAGCTGAGGAGAAGGTCTCCTGTGACCATGTGTTGCTGAGGTCCTGGGGAAGATGAGCTTTGGGCAACACTCTGGGGACCTTCTGCCAGCTGTGTGGGGATGCCCGGGGAGACAACGGGGGCTTTAGAGTGTCTGCAGAGAGCTTGGCTTGCACAGTTGTTGGATTTTAAGGAGATTATTAAGGTATTCAAGAGAAGAGCCAGGTAGCAGTGGTTGGGCAGCCAGCTGCCAGCAGCAGATGCTGGGGGCAGAGGGTGGAAGCTGTAATTAGCTGAGAATGAGCAGCAATAAGAAGGGGGAAGGCAAATCCTGGCAGGGGAAGGAATGTGGAGAGTGAAGTGGCAGGAGAGGGTGAATCCCAGAGCGTGGAGAGGGAGCAGACTGGGGAAGCCATAATTATGGGAAGGAGAAGAGCCCGATGCAGCAGGGGGAGGAGGCTGCTGGGATGGGGGGGCCACCATGAGCCAGCACGTGAAAATATTTCCCCTGCCAGAGCTGAATGAGTCCTTGTGCAATCCCAGACCTGCCTCCATCCATCCTCCTTTTCTGTGCTGCCCGTTTGCAGCAATTTTGGAGGCTCTCTGTTATTTTCTGCTGGTTCCAGCTGTGCTACTTCACCTCCCTCATCAGACACAAGTTGGTTTCCCCCCTTTCTCCCAATATTCCCAGCTTTTCTCTTTTTACCCCGAGCACCCAGGGCTGACCTGCCCTTCCCTGGGGGTCACTGAGCAAGGACAATGCGGGGAGTTTGGAGCCAGCCCGATTTGCTGCTCATGGTGGTCCCCTCAGTTTTGGGATTCCCTCTTCCCTCCTGGGAGATTCCCCCTGGGACCAATTGCTGAGCACAGTGGAGGAGGCAGGAGGCTGGTGACACGCCGGTGACGCCGGGATGGGGAGGGGTGGGAGGCTGGAGGGAGCGTGTCGGGGAGCACGTCGGCACTGCCTGGCACAGCACCCGGCTCCCAGTGCTGCCCAGTGCTGCCCAGTGCTGCCCAGTGCTGCCCAGTGCTGCCCAGCTCCCACCAGTGTGGGCAGCAAGGGCTGGGGACCAAGCAGCAGGGGCTGGGTTGATGGGGAGATGCTGGATGATGGGTGGTGGCAGGGAGAGGACCAGGCTGGGGAGGTCTCCAGCCAGCCCTGGGTGGGATCTCGTGCTCCCGAGCTGAAATTCCTCATCAGGAGCAATTTCTTTCTGATTTCTGTAAATGAAGATGCGAGCAAAAGAGCTCGTGAGGCAGCCTTGTGGCAGCACATGGACCTCACCTGAAGGTTGAGTTTATCTTGGAGAATGTGGGTGCAGGAGAGGAGGGATGGAGCAAACCGTCTGTGGTCACCTTCTCACCCTGACCGTGGCCGGTTCCTGAGGTTGGGAAGAGTTTGTTTTGCCATGGAGGGTCTTTGGCAGGGCAAGAGGCTGGGGGGGCTCAGCACCATCCCTGCTGGGGTCAGCAGAAAGGTTTAGGTTGGGTGTAAGGATGTTGTACCAGGAGGGTGGGGAGACACTGGCCCAGGTTGCCCAGGGGGGGGGGGGAAGCCCCATCCCTGGAGGGGTTCAAGACCACATTGGATGGAGCCTTGAGCAACCTGCTCTAGTGGGAGGTGTCCCTGCCCATGGCAGGGGGGTTGGAACGAGATGATCTTGAAGGTCCTTTCCAACCCAAACCATCCTGTGAGTCCATGACAAAGACACTTGAGCAAGTGCCCAGCCCTCTGAGGTGGATTTTTTCCCCTCTTTGCCGTTTTCCATCCTTTTCCTGCCACACTCTGTGACCTGGGCTGCTCTAAAGCCTCCCAATGACCCAAGCCCATTGCCCTTTGGTGATTAAATTCATTACCATGATTGCTCATGGGTTGCTGTGTCCAGAGGGGCTGCTGTGCAGCTGGTGCTTCTTAGGGACCTTCCAAAGTCTTCTGCTCTGACACCCAAGGGAGCTGCAGGTTGCAATGATGGTTGACATGGACCTGATCTTGCCCTAGGAAACCTTCTGGTGGAAGCTCCAGTTGAGGTTGGGAGCTATCAGGTGCCTCTTGTTGGCCTTGCTTGGACCTCATGATGCTGCTCCAAGCATGTTAGTTAAAATCCAAGCAGGAGTGGAGTGGGCACAACTCCCTGCACTTCAATCCATGCTTAAAAATATAAAGAAGACCATCTTTTTTTAAGGAAAAAAAGCTGGGTTGGACAGCAGAGGTGCCTGAGCTCTTTGGTGGGTGTTTTCTGGGGTTTTATTCCACACATGCTGCTTTGGGTATGGAATTACAGCATCTTAAAGATGCTCTTGCAGCTGAAGCTCCGGGTGGTAGGACTTGTGTGGGTCATTTTCATCCCCCAGTGCTAGAAAAGGGTTTCTCTCCAGCTCCAGGTGACACTTGCTCTTTGTCATGGAAATTGCAGCTCTAAAAATACCCTTTACCCAGTTCCCTGGCTGCCTGCCTTGCTGCACAGAGCCCTGTTCCTCCTTGTCCTAATGGGATCACCCACTGTGATCCACATCACCTTGTGCCTGGGGTGAAGGACCTTCCATCCTCCTGTAGACCCCATTCCTCCATCAGGTCCTGCTTCTCCACCACCCTACTTGGTGGCCAGGGCTCCCCAGTGGTGCAGACTCAAGGTTGGACTCACTCTGTCATCCTGAACATCTTATATATGGTATTTGGGGTCCCTCTGCTTCTGGGAAGAGCCGTGATGTGTCCTGGGTCAAGTGACTGCCCATGGTAGAGGTGGGTTGTGTTGGTGGAGCTGCTGGAGCTTCTCCATGGGAGCCTTCTGCTCCCAGCAGAGCTCTTCTTGCCCCTGCCCAAGGTCTGCCAGACAGACATGGGGAGATCACAGCTCTCAGAATCCATCTCAGAATTATTGAGGCTGGGATAGACCTCAGATCATAGAATGGTTTAGGCTGGAAGGGACCTCTAGAGGTCATCTGGTCCAACCTCCCTCCACAAGTAGGGACATCTCTACCTAGGGCAGGCTGCTCAGAGCCCCAGCATGTCCAGTGTAGGTCCTGGGGTAGATTTGTGACATGGATGATCATGCAGGTCTGCAGAGCAGCATCTGATGTAGCCTGAGATGGTTGATGACCCATCAGAGCTGCCTCCTGGGCTTTGGAGAGGTCCAAAACTATTGATATTGATTTATTTTTATTTTCCCCACTCAGTCTGGGGTTGCATCCAGTGACAGCCTGCTAGAAGAAGGGCAGATTAACCAGCACCAGTCCTGGCCTGGGGAGAAAGCAGCATGGAGAGCATGGCTGGGTCACCATAATCATCACAGGACCAGCTCTAGCCTGAGGGTGGCTCAGAACTGACCTCCCAAAGGAGACAAGGATTAAAAGGGAAGGATGAGTGAAGGTGCTTTAATGCACAGGCAGTGGTAGGAGTAAAGCTGTTGAGGTGTGTGAACCCCATGAAGTTCAACCAGGCCAAAGGCAAGGTCCTGCTGTTGGGTTGGGGCAACCCCCAGTACCAGCAGAGACTGGGGTGGAGGGATGGATGGATGGATGGATGGATGGATGGATGGATGGATGGATGGATGGATGGATGGAGAGATAAATGGGTGGATAAATGGATGGAGGGATGGATAAATGGATGGATGGATGGATGGAGGGATAAATGGGTGGATAAATGGATGGAGGGATGGATAAATAAAGGGATGGATGGAGGGATGGATGGGTGGATAAATGGATGGATGGTTAAATGGATGGAGGGAGGGATGGGTGGATGGATAAATGGATGGATGGAGGAAGGGATGGATAAATGGATGGATGGATAGATGGATGGATAAAGGGATGGATGGAGGGATGGATGGATAAAGGGATGGATGGAGGGATGTTGTATCCCCAGCAGGTCGAGCTCTGCTCTGCTGGGACTATATTCTCCCTGCCTCTTTCCATCTCTTCCCACTTCTCTGTGCCTCCCACTTCTGGAGCTTCACTTGGAGACTTGGAGCTTCATTTGTCTCAGTTTTCCCCATGTGTGGTTGGGGTGAGGAGAATATTTTCTCACTGTCTCCCAGAAGCTGGAAAACCCAGTGAGCACCAAGGACGATGTGAATTTTTTTGGGGTGGTGCTTAAAAAAACCCAAAGAGGAGAAACCTCTGAGCTGGTTTGGTGCATTGCTACCAGGAGATGAGGGAATAATGCAGGAAAGGACAGAAATACCCCCAGAAAAGGCTTTTCCTGAGTGAGAAAACACGTGATGTGTCTTGTGATGGTTAATTTGGTGCCTTCCAACACTAATTCAGGCTGTTGCTAAACAGCCAGTCCCAAAAATAAGAGGCTGCTGGGTCCAGCCTACCTGAAGTTATTGATCAGGAGGTTCTCCAAGAGCTGAGTAAGATGGTGCCTCTGCTATTAGTGTTGATTTCCAATAAGTCTCTGCCTCCCTGATGGGCATCAGGAGCTCAGGAGGTAGCTCAGAGGTGATTTTTTAAAGCAAGAGAGAAGGAAGGAGCTGGGTAATTATTGACTGATTAACCCGACCTTGCTGCTGGGCAAAATAATGGAGGATTTCAAGTGGAATATGATGGAGAGAATTAAAGGAAGAGGAAGACAATTAATGTGGGTAAAAATAGCTCTGAGCAGCTTTGCTTGGTACCTCTTGGGGAGGGCTGGGCTCATCCTGCCCCCCAGGAGCCCCCATCACACCCCACATCCATCCCGGAGCTCCCCCATAGGTGGTCCTGAGGGGGATGGTGAAGGGACAGCTTGTGGTGTGTTTAGTGCTACCCTGGAGCTGATGAGGTGGGGATGGAGGGGCTCAAAGGGGAGCCACAGGGAGGATGGGAGCCTGGGAGGAGG
This sequence comes from Brachypteracias leptosomus, assembly GCA_013401335.1. Lineage (NCBI taxonomy): Eukaryota > Metazoa > Chordata > Aves > Coraciiformes > Brachypteraciidae > Brachypteracias > Brachypteracias leptosomus. The sequence continues at coordinate 57,844 of VYZX01025930.1, forward strand.
TCATGGAAAGAGGACAAGCAGTTTGCTCCTCAGGAGAGGTGGGTACCCCAAAACCTTGTGGGTGATGCTGTAGGAGATCCGGAGAACATGTCGTATGAGGAGCACCTGAGGAACTGGGGTTGTTGAGCGTGGAGAAGAGGAGGCTGAGAGGAGACCTCAGTGCTCTCTACAGGTGCAAGGAGGTTGTGGTGAGGGTGGGTTTGGCTCTTCTCCCAAGGAACTAATGACAGGCCAAGAGGTGATGGCCTCAAGTTGCACCAGGGCAGGTTCAGATTGGACATTAGGAAGAAGGTCTTGACTCAAGAGTGGTCAGGGACTGGCCCAGGGAGGTGCTGGAGTCCCCATCCCTGGAGGGGTTCAACAGAGGAGTAGATGTGGAGCTTTGGGACATGGTCAGGGAGATGTTGGCCAAAGGTTGGACTTGCTGATCCTGGAGGTCATGACTCTGTGACACAGCCCCACGGTGCTGGTGGCCACGGGGCCATCCCTCCTCCCCTGCAAACATCCCAGGTCAGTGGTGGGACGTGGGGAACTTGATCCCATCCTCTCAAACACCCCATCGTGCCCCTTGGGGCTGCTCTGCTTGCCAGGGGGAGGCTCTGGCCATGGTGGTGCTGATGTTGTGGTACTTGAGCTTCCTGTTGGTGGCTGTTTCTTGCCACGAAAGGTTAAATAGAGGGGAGTGAGTCACTTAAACAGACGCCATGGATGTGAAAATAATTGTCTGGGAAGCCTGTGCCTGCCAGGTCGCCAAGTAATCCTCACACGTCCTGTGACTCAAAGGCAGCCAGAAGGAGGGTTTGCTCCCTGCTGCTCAGTTGGAAATGTTCTAGGGGAAGGCAGACCCAGCTGCCCATCCCCTCCATTCCTCCATGGGGTCCTCTCCCCTCCCAGAGTGGCTCCTGCTCACCCCTTGCCATGTGCATCCTCAGTGGCAGCATCACTGCAGCAGCTCCCTCAGCCCAAGCTGCCAGGGAGAAGGGGAAGCACATCAGTGAGGTACATGAAGTTGTTTCATGGAATTGGAGGTGGGTATGGATGGGGAGGGACTTCAGAAGTCCCTAATCCCTCCAGCAGGTCCATTAAATCAGGTTTCTCAAGCCTTCAGCCTTACCCTGCTGAACATCCTCAAGGATGGACATCCCAGAGCCTCTCTGGGTCCAGTATTTGACCCCCTTCATGGCAACAATTTTTATCCTAGCATCTAATTTTCACTTTGCACATCCCACTTTAATCCATCCCAGCTTGTGCTGGCCCTGTGCACCTCCAAACTTCAGCAAGCAGCTGAAGGTCACCTCCAAGGAGCAGCAGGAGGTCTGGCTCCATCTTCTCCATCCTCTTGTTGGGTGGCTGTAGGAACCCCCTTTGCTTTCCCCTTCCCACCTCTCAGCTTGTCCCCATCTTCGTGGCAACCTCTTGTCCCCAAGCTCCTGGATCTTTGCTCCTCACCAAAGGAGGTGGTCCTGGTGCAGGGAGCTACTCAAGCCAGGCTGATGGTGTTTATTAAACACAAGTTCTCTCAAGAATGGAGGAAAAATGAAATAATTAGTCACCGAACTGACAAACTCCCTTTCCCTGCATTTGGGCTCATTCTCCAGCAAATAAATAATTGTCCCACTCCCCAGTGGGGTCAGAAATCCCCAGAGCCTGGAGTTGAAGGGATTCATGGACGTGCTCGTCCTCTCCTCTCCCCAGTAGTGCTGGAGCTCTTGGCTCTGACTCAGAAGCATCTCCAGCCCTCCATAGGATGTGACCTTCCCCCAGCACATCCCCATCATCATGATGTTCTAATTATGCCAGTGAGTGGCAGCTGGGAGCAGAGAGACACTGGAGTGACTCAGTTCATGTGCCCAGAGTCTATTCAGCAAAGTTGGATTTAATGAAGTTAAGTCTTGATCTCATCAGAAATCAAGAGGGAGCATTAGGGGGGCAGCAGTTCCGAGAAGTCCTATTTGAATGGAGGGGGGGGTTGTGCTGTCTTGGTCTGGATCTTGAGGTGCTGCAACGTGCTGGTGTCACTGGTGAGCACTGGGGTTCACTGGTCCCATGGTCAGGGCATGGAATCATGGTTTGGGCTGGAAGGGACCTCCAGAGGTCATCTGGGCCAACCTCCCTACCCCAGCAGGGACATCTCTACCTGCTCTGAGCCCCCCCAAGCCTGACCTTGAAGGACTCCAGGGATGGGACCTCCCCCCCTCTCTGGACAGCCCCTTCCACTGATTAAAGAGCTTTTTTCTACTCTCCACCCTAAATCTCTCCCCAGCTCTCTCAGCTTTTCTCCCCAGCCCTTGGACCATCCACTGCTGGTGATGCAGCCCAGGAGACACGTGGCTTTGTGGATTACAAGCCCACATTGACAACTCCTGTCCCATTTGTCACCCACCAGCATCCCCCCAGGATAATCAAGGAGCTTTGCTCTGGTTGGGCTTTGCCAACCACGTCTTGTGGCTTGGAGCTGCTGCAGTGCAGAGAGAAGTTCTCCAAGCCCTGAGATGCTGCAGGGGTTGAGGTGGTGGTGGTGAGCTCAGAGCTGATGGGGTCTGTGCAGGGCAGGGAGGGCACATTCCAGCTGATTCCTCTTCTCTAGCCAGGTCCATAGTCCTGGCAGCCTGGGAGGTTCTTCCAAAAGCCCTCCCAGCCTTGGAGAGGTGGTTCTGAGACACTCACATGGGCTCCATGCTCAGCAGGGATCTTCTCCTGGTGGGAGCCACGTGGAGGTCCCATGGGATGCTCATTTGGACAGGGAGGAAGGGACTTGCTTGTCCTTGTTCCTATTTGCAGCTCCTGTGCCTGTTGGAATATAAGAATTTCCTCCCTCTGCCACCACTGCTGGGCTGGGATGTTCCTGAGATGGGGACTGTGGGCTGGGAGGGGATCTCTGGATGCTTCAGCCCCTTTTTCTGCCAAAAGCTGCAACAATTCAGGCTGGGGCATGAACACCCCCCTGGCTGTTAGTGCCAGGGGTAGACGTGACCTTTTATTCCACCCTGGGGGGGGCTGGAAGGTGTGGACGGGGCTTGGGGAGATCAACCCTTGGTGAGCAGAAGGTTTTTTGGTGTCCAGCAGTGATTTCCTCTCCATTACACAAACCACCCCTATGGATTTATGTCTCCATCCCACTCTCTGCAGAGGTCCCACTGAACATCTCCCTGCTTGCCCCACCAGCAGCAGGGTTGTTTCCAGGCTCAGCACTGGGGTGTGGGGGGTGGAGGAGCTCCCAGTTTGGAGGTGGGGGTGCTCCCAGCTCTGGTCTCCACGTGCTGTGGGGCTGGGCAGCAGATTTCAGCAGCCATCTCCAAGGCATCCGTGTTTTTCTTTCTCCCCAGAAACGAAGGAGGAGCTGGAGGAGCTGATGTCTGACATCAAGAAGACGGCCAACAAAGTGCGCTCCAAGCTAAAGAGTGAGTCCTGGGGGGGGCTCTGCCCCCTCTGCCCCTGCCCTGCAGCCCCAGGGGCTTTGTTTGCCCTCCCTGAATTCATCCCCTTGTGCCCCCTTCCCAGGATGGAGGGGAGGAGCTGTGAGCAAGTCCCATGCTGCCAAACTTTGGGTTCTCCTGGGGAGCCCCAGCATGGCCAAAGGTTGGGTGGGGCTCTGAGAAGAGTTGGTTGTGGCTGAAGGGTGGGAGAGGAGCTGCTGCTTCCCCCAGGGCAGCAGCATTCTCCTTAATCTCAGGGAGAACACAGACGTGGAGGACCAGGAGGGATGGTTTGAAGCTGGGAAAGGAGAGATTTAGGCTGGAGATTAGAAAAAAGGTCTTTAACATGCGGGTGATGGATCAGTGGAGGGTGGTGGAGGCCCCATCCCTGGAGTCCTTCAAGGTCAGGCTTGCTGGGGCTCTGAGCAGCCTGATCTAGGTAGAGATGTCCCTGCTGGTGTAGGGAGGTGGGACCAGATGAGCTCTGGAGGTCCCTTCCAGCCCCAAACACTCTCTGACTTAGATACAGGTGGTTTGTCACCACCAACATGGTCATGTCCCACGGGTACACCAGCAGGAGACTTGTTCTTTGATTGTCCCCTTGCTGCCCTCTGTCCTCCTGACACATGAGCTCAGGAAGGAGAGCTAAGGACCAGCTCACCCATGGACCAGGACCTTCCCCATACTGGGATCCTAGCTGGGGACAGTGCAGAAGAAAAATCCTTTTCCATAGGTGTTTTCTCCTGTGGTTTTTAAGGGGCTTGGAGAGCCTGGAGGATCTCAGACCAGGCTCTGACTCCTAAGCCTCCCTGGTATCACATCTACCTGGAGCACCAGATGATTGCTTGGTCCCAGCTCTCCTCGTGGCCAACATGATCAATGAGAGAAAAGAGTCAGGGCTGGTCAGAAACACCATCTGCTGATGATGGGTGGAGTTCTCTAGGACAGGCATTGCTCATGTAGGGGCTGAGTCTAATTACCAGCTTCTGGGGGGGAAAAATGGGATTGTATTAATTATCCTCAATGCTCAATGTTTGCCAAAACCCCTCCTTGGGAGCAGGGACAAGTGGAGGAAGCCCCAGTTGCTGGTGGAATGTGGGGCAGGACCTTTGAGATCCAGCTGCTTGTCCCAGGAGGGAGGGCAGAATTGGTGCTGAGGTTCTCCAGTGCTCCTCCAGAGGGTGCTGTGATGTTGGGCACCTTCTGCCAGCACCACCAAGGGTTCTCCAGGCCCATAGTCTTCCTGACAGTGCTACTGGGTGGCCACCAGTGTTGACCAGCATGCAGCAGAACCACCAGTGCCCACCGTAGAATCGTCAGGGTTGGAAGGGACCTTCAAGATCATCCAGTCCCAAGCCCCCTGCCATGGGCAGGGACACCTCCCACTAGAGCAGGTTGCTCAAGGCTCCATCCAACGTGGTCTTGAACCCCTCCAGGGATGGGGCTTCCAGCACCTCTCTGGGCAACCTGGGCCAGTGTCTCCCCACCCTCCTGGTGGTGACGTCCATGGATGGGGATGAGGAGCCACTGGGCAGCTCCAGGGAATGGGAAGAGCCCCTTCTGCAGGAGGAACCTGCCTCTTGGTGGGCTCATAGGGACCTACCCCAGTGTGGAAGGTACTGTGGGACATCTGCACTGGGAAATGGGGTCTTCAGCCAAACTCAAGGGGTGCCACCAGCTCACACCCCGTGGTCTGTGTGGCAGGGTGCTGGTGGGAGCTTTCTTCCAGGCTTTTTGAGTCCCTCCATTGAAGTTTTGGAGCTCGCATGCCCCGAGCTGACCTTGAGGAGCAGATTTGCACCTCCTTGCTCTGTGCCAGCTCTCCTGCCCTGACCCCTGGTGGGATGCTGAGCTCCTCCCTGCTGGGATTGATGGGCTTTGGGCAAGCCAAGGGCTTCATCTCACTCAGTCTCACTCCAAAAAGGGCAGATCTCTGCTGCTGAGGAGCATTCAGCCAGCCTGGTGGGTCCTCCCTGTGCAGCTGCCAGACCGACTATTTTTAGGGTCCCTGGAGAAGTCTTGAGCTTGGGTATTTTGCAGAGACATTCTAGCTCTGGATTTCCTCCTCCTCCTGCTGCTGCTGCCTGGCAGGGGGGGAGCAGAGCTCCCATTTTGGGTCAATTTTGGGTTGCAAACCTCTCCCAGCTCCCTTGGTAGCACCAAATCTCAGCTGGTAACCAAAGGGGGCTTTGCTAAACCATGAGCTGGGGGTTGCTCAGGTCCAGGTGCTCCTCAATTCCCAGCTTGCCAAAGCAGCACAAAATTAATCCGTGTCCTTCTCCCCTTGCCCCAGGTATTGAGCAGAGNGGTGGGTGGGTTTCTGCATGTCCTTGTGAAGCATCACGCTGGAAGTGATCCTGCCTAGACCAAAAAAACACCTTCTGAAGTGCCAGCTTGGAGGGGACAACGTTTGCCTGCAATATATTCAGAAACTTGGGGTCTTGGTGTGTTTTTTGGTGTGGAAGGATGCTTGAGGAGCTCATCAGTGAGACCAAGGGTTGCTGGTGCAGCTGGAAAACACCTATAATTTCATTTAATTAAGAAGGCAGATGGTCTTCCAGAGAGTACTGGGAATGTTCTTCCCTGCTGGGACTGTGGTTGCCCTTCATGAGGCTTCACAGTCCAGGAGATGTTGGACTTGAAGGGCTGCCACAACCCTTGTTCCCCATGAAACCACCAAGAACTGGCACCTTCTTTGGATGGATTTCTCAGCAGGGTTACCCAGGGGTGGAGGTGGAGGTGGGGGGCACCTCCTGGGTAGTCCCTGGGCTGTTATGCTCAGCTGTGATGAGTGGTTGTGTTGCTCATGCCAAGGTGGGATGGAGTGTGTTGGGTCTGCAGAAGATGGGGATTGAAGGACATGGGGCTTGTCTGTAAGTCCAGCTTAGAAACTGGAAGTCCCCAGCCCTGCTTTGAGCTGGAGGTTGGGCTGCATGACCTCCTGAAGTCCCTTCTAGCCTGAATTATCTGAGTTCTGAGTCCCTCCCCTCCCAACCCTTCTAAAGTCAAGGAAGAGCTTAGAAGTGTTTGATGAAAGAAGCTTTGGAGTGTCTCCTGGAGAGGTTTTGCTCTCCCAGGAGCAGCTGATTGCAGGGAGAAGCCCTGATGGCTGCTGGATGCTGCTCAGGTCCTGCCCTGAGGCAGCTGGAGAGTGAGAACAGGTCATGGTCCTCTCTCTGGTCTCTGTGGTGGGTGCTGGAGGGAGGACTCTGAGAGCAGCAGCAGAGAGAGCACAGTCAAGAAGGTCGTTGCAAGGCCAAGGACTTGGCAGAAAGAGCTTCACACCCCCCTCACAGCTGGAAACCTTCATGGGTTTCAGGTTCTCTCAGAAGCATTTGGCTGCCCCTGACCTGAGGTCTCCTCAGACGAGGTCACCCGTGGTCTCCAGCTGCTTTTGAAAGCAGGGCTTGAACTCCTAAATAATTGTGTTTGGGGAAAATAGGACATGGGTTTGCTCATTCTTCTGGAGTCAGAGCCTTGGACGTGCCAGGGTGGCAGAACACGTTGGGATGGAGGCAGGAGAGACCAAGGTGGTGGCTGTGGTGGCCTCTCTGGGGTCAGCCAGTGGTGCAGGTTCATCTGGATCAGGCAGAGAGTTTCTGTTTTGGGCATTTCTCAGCATTTCTCTGGGCTCTGCAGGCACTGAGGGCAGAGGAGCTGCTCAGGGCTCCAGCTTGGAGGCTGGAGGACATGGCTCTGCTTTGGGGCTTTGCTTCTGCCCTGGCTGGTCTCCAACTCTGGGCTCCTCCAGCCGTTCATCGTGGTGGTGACATGGTTCAGTGGTGGGCTTGGTGGACTTAGTGGTTGGACTTGATGACCTTAAAGCTCTTTCCCAACCTCAACAATTCCATGATTCTCTCTTCCCAGGGCTGCTGGAGTGCACAGGAGGGGGGTGGATGGAGGCTGGGAGGTGAGCTGAGCACAGGGTGGTGTCCCAGCCTTGCCTCCATGGCTTTGCTCATCACCATGTGCTGTGGGTAAGAGGAGCTGACAGCTCTGCTGCCCCCCTGCCACTGCTGGAGCTGGCACGGGGAGGGGGGGAGCTTGTGTTGAGGCAGTTTGGAGCATGGCAAGGGGGTGAGAACATCCCTGGCTCTTGCTCGGGTGGGTTTTGGAGACCTGGCACCCGGGTTTGTTCCTTGTGGGACCATGTTGGTGAGAATCGGAATCGTCAGGGTTGGAAGGGACCTTAAAGATCATCCAGTTCCAACCCCCCGCCCTCTAGATCTGGTTGCTCAGAGCTCCATCCATCCATCCATCCATCCATCCATCNTCTCACTCCAAAAAGGGCAGATCTCTGCTGCTGAGGAGCATTCAGCCAGCCTGGTGGGTCCTCCCTGTGCAGCTGCCAGACCGACTATTTTTAGGGTCCCTGGAGAAGTCTTGAGCTTGGGTATTTTGCAGAGACATTCTAGCTCTGGATTTCCTCCTCCTCCTGCTGCTGCTGCCTGGCAGGGGGGGAGCAGAGCTCCCATTTTGGGTCAATTTTGGGTTGCAAACCTCTCCCAGCTCCCTTGGTAGCACCAAATCTCAGCTGGTAACCAAAGGGGGCTTTGCTAAACCATGAGCTGGGGGTTGCTCAGGTCCAGGTGCTCCTCAATTCCCAGCTTGCCAAAGCAGCACAAAATTAATCCGTGTCCTTCTCCCCTTGCCCCAGGTATTGAGCAGAGTATTGAACAAGAGGAAGGACTGAACAGGTCATCTGCTGACCTGCGGATAAGGAAAACTCAGGTGAGTCCCTGCCCTGGTGGGGCAGCAAGAAGGTGGGAGGGTGGGGGAGCAGCTGAGGGGGTGCCAGGAGGTGGTGGGAGAGGAGGGGTCTGCTCAGCTTTAGAGGAATCAAGTCCTGGAAGTGCAAATACTGAGCAAAGTGGCAGAAACAGGAGCCACGGAGGGTTGGGCAGCACCCATGGGCTTTGTCCAAGGGTGGGTGGGT
>VYZX01025930.1:66996-78530 GCA_013401335.1 Brachypteracias leptosomus
GGAGAAGCCCTGATGGCTGCTGGATGCTGCTCAGGTCCTGCCCTGAGGCAGCTGGAGAGTGAGAACAGGTCATGGTCCTCTCTCTGGTCTCTGTGGTGGGTGCTGGAGGGAGGACTCTGAGAGCAGCAGCAGAGAGAGCACAGTCAAGAAGGTCGTTGCAAGGCCAAGGACTTGGCAGAAAGAGCTTCACACCCCCCTCACAGCTGGAAACCTTCATGGGTTTCAGGTTCTCTCAGAAGCATTTGGCTGCCCCTGACCTGAGGTCTCCTCAGACGAGGTCACCCGTGGTCTCCAGCTGCTTTTGAAAGCAGGGCTTGAACTCCTAAATAATTGTGTTTGGGGAAAATAGGACATGGGTTTGCTCATTCTTCTGGAGTCAGAGCCTTGGACGTGCCAGGGTGGCAGAACACGTTGGGATGGAGGCAGGAGAGACCAAGGTGGTGGCTGTGGTGGCCTCTCTGGGGTCAGCCAGTGGTGCAGGTTCATCTGGATCAGGCAGAGAGTTTCTGTTTTGGGCATTTCTCAGCATTTCTCTGGGCTCTGCAGGCACTGAGGGCAGAGGAGCTGCTCAGGGCTCCAGCTTGGAGGCTGGAGGACATGGCTCTGCTTTGGGGCTTTGCTTCTGCCCTGGCTGGTCTCCAACTCTGGGCTCCTCCAGCCGTTCATCGTGGTGGTGACATGGTTCAGTGGTGGGCTTGGTTGACTTAGTGGTTGGACTTGATGACCTTAAAGCTCTTTCCCAACCTCAACAATTCCATGATTCTCTCTTCCCAGGGCTGCTGGAGTGCACAGGAGGGGGGTGGATGGAGGCTGGGAGGTGAGCTGAGCACAGGGTGGTGTCCCAGCCTTGCCTCCATGGCTTTGCTCATCACCATGTGCTGTGGGTAAGAGGAGCTGACAGCTCTGCTGCCCCCCTGCCACTGCTGGAGCTGGCACGGGGAGGGGGGGAGCTTGTGTTGAGGCAGTTTGGAGCATGGCAAGGGGGTGAGAACATCCCTGGCTCTTGCTCGGGTGGGTTTTGGAGACCTGGCACCCGGGTTTGTTCCTTGTGGGACCATGTTGGTGAGAATCGGAATCGTCAGGGTTGGAAGGGACCTTAAAGATCATCCAGTTCCAACCCCCCGCCCTCTAGATCTGGTTGCTCAGAGCTCGATCCATCCATCCATCCATCCATCCCTTCAAAATGTCCAGGGATGGGGCTTCCAGCACCTCTCTGGGCAACCTGGGCCAGTGTCTCCCCACCCTCCTGGGTCAGAACTTCTTCCTAACGTCTCATCTGACTCTCCCCACCTCAGGGAGGTCCCAGCCCCTGCCACACCAGCCCCATCAGGTGGTCCTGGTCTTACCCAGCTGTGTTCTCACTATCCATGAGGATGGAGCTGCCACAGTCACCAGTCCATGGGTCCTCTGGGTCCCAGCCCAGTGTTTAACCACCCTTAGGATTATTTTTTCCCCCCTTAACATTTAACTGGAATTCCCTGTGTCCCAGCTTCATCCATCATCTCTTTTTCTACCTCCAAGAATGTGCCTCCAGCTTCTCTCCATCCTCCTCTGGGACCCTGTAGGCAGCAGGAAGATCCCTCAGGGTTTGATGTATGATTTGGGGTGGGCTTCAAAGCCCTTTGTGGATACTCAGGAGTTGGGAAATCCATGGTGGTGGTTCAGCAAACTGGGCTGGGGAGTGAAAAGCTGCTGGTTCCCTGAAATTATCTAATATTTTCTGTTCAAGTGAGTTTCTTTCCAACTCAAGGTACATCTTGATAGGCTTGTTATTTACTCTGGGTATTCAGGTGGTCTTACTTAATGACAGAAGGTGCTTTTCCCCAGCCCATTTCCCATGAAGCTCCATGTTCCTTCCAAACCCAACTGCAGCTTGTAGACACGTGGGAGCAGAAAACAACAATCTGACCAAATAAACACTAAATTAACTAAGTTCTGAGGTGGAAGAGGCATTTTGTGGTGTGCTGAGGAGCAGAGAGGGGTGTCACTCAACACCCAGCCTGTATTGGGCTGCACATCGACGTATGTTGGTGCTTTACAGCTGGATAAAGAGGAGATGGAGTTTAGGGAGACAATTTGGAGAGGGCAGAAGAAGAGTTGCTTGGGTGGCACGTCACATCCCTGCTGGGTTTCCAGCCAGGATGCTCAGGAGATGTTTTGACCTTGCTTTGGGCCAGGAGCTGCTGGGGGGGGTTCAAGTGAGCTCTGCCAGCAGAGGAGGAACAAGATGAGCTGAGTGTGAGGCTCTGCCATAAATACCAAGCTGCTCAGAATAGCTGCAGAGCAAGCAGGAGTCTGTCTTCAAGATGTCTCCAGTGTCATCTCCTGGAGGGTAGTGGGTGTAGTAGGGGCTGCCTGGGGTGGAGGCACCTGGTAGGAGCAGCTGAGCACCATGTCTGGCCTTGCAGAGATGCTGCAGGGCACCAATCCCCTTCTGCATCTTTGCATCATAGAAGAGATTGGGTTGGAAGGGACCTTTACAGGTCACCTGGTCCAACCCCTTGCACTGAGCAGGGATGACAACTAGAACAAGTTGCTCAGAGCTTCCTCCAACCTCACCTGGGATGGTTCCAGGGATGGGGCATCAACCACCTCTTGCTTTGAGGTGCCTCTTGAATCCTGGGGTCACTTTTGGGCCTGTCAATCCAAGAAGGACCTTGAGGGGCTGGAGCGTGGCCAGAGAGGGGCAACGAAGCTGGGGAAGGGTCTAGAGCAGGAGTGGGGTGAGGAGCAGCGGAGGGATGTTGAGGGTGGAGCAAAGGAGGCTCAGGGGAGACCTTCTGGCTCTCAACTCCCTGCAAGGAGGTTGGAGCCAGGTGGGGTCGGGCTCTTCTCCCAAGGACAGGACAAGAAGAAACGGCCTCAAGTTGTGCAGGGAGAGGTTTAGGTTGGACATGAGGAAAAATGTCTTCTCTGAAAGGGTTGTTGTGGCTGTCCCAAGCTGGGCAGGGCAGTGGTGGAGTCCCCATCCCTGGAGGGGCTTCCAAGCCCTGGAGATGTGGTGCTGAGGGACGTGATTTGGTGGTGCCCTGGCAGCGCTGGGTTAAGGGATGGCCTCGATGGTCTTAAAGGTCTCTTCCAACCAAAATATTCCCCCAGCTCGGGGGTGGCAGACCCCTCACCCCCCATCTCTCCTCCCTCTCCCCAGCACTCGACGCTGTCGCGCAAGTTCGTGGAGGTGATGTCCGAGTACAACGCCACCCAGACCGACTACCGGGAGCGCTGCAAGGGCCGGATCCAGAGGCAGCTGGAGATCAGTGAGTAACCCCAGGATGGGGGGGAAGGATGCAACCCAGCTCTGCAGAGCACCCCCTGAAAATCTAGGGGCTCCCAGGGGCTGCCCAAGCTCTCAAGGAGGTAGATTCGTGGTGGTCCCTTGAGTTGCACCCGGCCAAGCGCGAGGTCTCCTCAGATGTGCTGAGGTGAGCCCAGGGAGGGCAAATTCCTCCTTGTTTTGCAGCTCCTTTTGAGTTCCCGGGAGCTGGCAGGAGGTGCCTGGCTCCTCTCTCACCCTTTTCTCTCCTCGGGGTGTTTTGCAGCGTTGGGTGAAGGGGGCTAAATGTAAAAGCAGAGGATGAACTCGTGAGATGGGGGCACTCGCTGCTCCTGGTGGTTCCCCTTCAGTGTCTGCTCCAGGCTTCTCCCTGGACCCAGCACCCTGGTGGCTCCTAGTGGTGTCTTCTTGCCCAAGGTGACACCTCTGAGGCTGTTGGTGGCACTAAGATCTCCCCCCATCCATCCAGAGGAGAAGGCTGGTCCTGCCTGCCCCCAAAACCTCCTCTCCTGGTGGTTCTTCTGGGTTGCTGGTGATAACCTGGTTAGTTCTGGAGGAACATCTCCCAGCAGAGAAGAACCATGACACCACTGGAATTAGGAGAATAAGACAGCAAGGGATGGGTCAGGGCATGCAGAGAGTAAAGGAGATTTTTGCTCCAAGTGGAAGAGCCTGGAAGGGGCTGCCCAGAGAGGGGGTGGAGGCCCCATCCCTGGAGTCCTTCAAGGTCAGGCTGGATGGGGCTCTGAGCAACCTGCCCTAGGTAGAGATGTCCCTGCTGGTGTAGGGAGGTTGGCCCAGATGCCCTCTGGAGGTCCCTTCCAACCTCAAACATTCTATGAATCCTCCCCTAGGGTTTGGGGTTATTTTTCTCACAAACATGGGTGGTTTTTTCCCCTTTCACAACCTCATGTGAACAATGAGGTAGGAGGTCTTTGGGTCAGAGGGGTGGCCTTGATGGGCACCTGTGGGAAGGTCCTGCAGGTGCCTGGGAGTCTTGGTGCCAGTGTGGTTTGGTGGAGAGCTGGAAGGAGTCTTGCCTGTGCAAGTTAATTTTTATGCTGTATAATATTAATAATGCTGATGGAAATGCTTCACACTGCCTGAATGGAAGGGTTGAGTGACATGAGGCTCAACAAGAGCTTGATGTTCAGTGTAAAGCAGGTTGGTGAGGGTGTCACTGACTCATTCACCAGCCAACCTCATCCTGGAGGTGATACCCATAATGTACATTGGAATTTAAGGTGTCCCTGTGCCTCCCTTTGAAGAGGGGAGAAGGTTTGAAAGCACTTAACCGGGTCCTTAGTTGTCTGCAGACCTGAGGGGGCTCCAGGAAAGCTGGGGAGGGACTTTTTATGGGGGTTTGTAGGGATGGGATGAGGAGAAATGGCTTCAAACTGGAAGAGGGGAGATTTAGATGGGAAGTTGGGAAGGTTTTCACTCTGAGGGTGGTGAGACCCTGGCCCAGGTTGCCCAGGGAGGTTGTAGATGCCCCAACACTGGATGTGTTCAAGGCCAGGAGGGTTTCTCAGAAGTTCTTCCTGGGCAGAGGGATCTGCTGGTCCTGGTCCTGCTGCTTGGAGGCTCTGGAAGAGGCTCCTTGAGCTCAGCTGGGATGTGGTGACTGCCCGAAGCTCAGCTGAGAAATCCAAAGATAGAAAGTGCCGGGAGCTCTGGCAGCAGAGCCAGTAACTCACTTGGGGTTGGAGAGCAGGAGATCAGGGACTTCTCAGCTGCTCTGGGGAGGCTCCCCAGTGCTTGGTGAGCTGCTGCATCCTCACCACATCTGCTTCTTGCTCTGCAAGTAGGACACTCACAGGAGCCACGGGGATGTAGAGTCACTGCCCGGGGCCAGAGCCACCCTTGGGGGCTCCTCACAACCCCTCTCCTTGTGTGGGCACCACTGGGTCTGGAGGTGACCTTCACCATCACCTTCACCGTCACCCCTGCACATGCTGAGCCTGTCTGAGGTCAGGAAGGGGATGTCCTCTCCTCTCCCACAGCTTCTACCCCAGCCTTGTTGCCCTCACCCTCCTTTACTCTGCTCCCAAACCCACCGAGATCACAGATACCATGGAGGCATCACAGGATGGTCCATGTCCTGGGGCTGGTGATGCAGGAGAGATGCTCAGAGGTGGATTTTGTGCCTCCTCCAGTGCTGTCCCCATCTCTGCTGCTGGGAGCTGTGCTGGGAGGTGTCCCTCCTTCATTATTTTTTGTCCCTCTCCATTTTATCCATGATGAGAAATGACATCTTCAATCTAATTAGGTTTTTGCTCCCAGAGCAATTGGGTTTGGAGCTTGGAGGAGCTCTCTGAGGTGGGTGTGCAGCTCCAGAGCCATGGAGGTGCTGCTTGGTTTGAGGAGCAGTTTTGTTATGTGCCAGACCAAGGAGCCAAAAATAAAGCATCTGCCACCTCCAAAGGCATGGGGAGGATTAATCAGCTCCCCCCTCACTGTGCAGGAGCAGGTTAATTGATGTGCAGAAGCTGTGGGTGGAGACCAAGCTGCCCTTGGAGGGTCCTCCAGACCCAGAGGGGTCCCAGGGTTGAGATTTGGGATTCCTGTGACACCTTCAGCAAGGACCATGAGATTTATCTGAGCTAAAAACGTCTGGTTGGGTGAAAATCCTCCATGGTGAGGGTTGGAAGGGACCTCTGGAGATGATCCCTGCTCCAGCAGCTCACCCAGAGCAAGGTGCCCAGGATGGTGTCCAGGTGGGTTTGGAACCTCTCCAGAGGAGGAGACTCCACAACCTCACAAAGAAGTTTCTCCTCCTGTTCAGATGGAGCCTCCTGGGTTCCAGTTGGTGCCCGTTGCCCCTTGTCCTGTCCTTGGCCACCACTGACAAGAGTCTGACCTTGTTCTCTTGACCTTTAGCTCTTGATGAGCATTGATCAGATCCCCTCTGGGGCTTCTCTGAGGTTGCTGCAGCTCCCAGGGATGCTCTTTGCTGCTTGGTAGAGCTGCTTCTGCCCGGGAAACTTGATGTTCTAGAGCTGCCAAGGCAGAGGCAGAGCTCCCTTGGAAGGCAGAGCTCCAGGTCTCGTGATTTTCCAGTGTTTTAGCAAGTTTCAGGGCAGGTTTTTTCCCCTGGAGCCCTTCTCCCTTGCATTGCCTCGGTCCTTTCACCCCTGTGCAGTAGCTCTGATGATGCAGGCAGCACATCAAGCATCTGACACACTTTCCCTCTGCTGGGCTTGCTGCTGAGGAGCTGCTGACAGGCTTCCAAACCTAACCAGAAGGTGGTGGACTCCCTGGGAAGTCCTCTGGGGTCCTGCAGGTTGGTTCGTGTGGCTCTGGCAAGGGTTGTGCTGGATGGCGTGGGCGAGATGCAGCCTCCTGGCCCTCCTGCTTTTGGCTCAGCATTAAAGCTCCTCCTGACCAGCCGTGGCCTTTGGCCAAGCCTCCACTGCCTGCTGGTTCATCTGGGGGATGTCTTTGCTCTCCTCCTTCACCTCACCGTGGGGTTTTTCCGGCTCCATCCTCTGCAGGAGGAGATGAGCAGGTGGTGAGAGCAGGGATGGGAATGTTGATCCTGCATCCCATCCCACCTCTGCCTGTGAGGGACGTGGCACCTCCTGGAGCTGGTCCCACTGCTTGGGGCTGTCTCTAGAGCTTGAATTGGGCAGAGCAAGCAGCTGAGCAGCTGGAAGGTTGTGTTGAGTTCTGGGCTCCTCAGGTCAAGAAGGACACGGAGCTGCTGGAGAGAGTCCAGACAGAGCCACTAAGATGATGAGGGGAGTGGAACATCCTTCATCTGAGGGAGCTGGAAAAAAGGAGGCTGAGGGGTGACCTCATTAATGTTTATAAATCCATTAAGGGAGAGTGTCAGGAGGGTGGAGCCGGGATCTTTTTGGTGGTGTCTAATGATAGGACAAGGGGCAATGGGTGTGAGCTGGACCAGAGGAGGTTCCACATCAATAGGAGAAGAAACTTCTTCATGGTGAGGGTGACAGACACTGAACAGGCTGCCCAGGGAGGTTGTGGAGTCTCCTTCTCTGGAGATGTTTAAAGTCCCCCTGGGTGTGATCCTGGGTGAGCTGCTCTGGGTGCTCCTGCTCTGGCAGGGGGGTTGGACCAGATGATCTTTGGAGGTCCCTTCCAACCCCTGAGATTGACTCTGTGAGCACAGTCAACAGGAGGGTTTGTAAAGTCCTCCCAGGGCAGTTTCAGGTGGGAGTGAGGAGCCACCAGGCTGGCAAGTAGTTGTCACAGGTCACCTTTGCTGGGGGTGAAGCTCCATCACCCAAAAAACCCTGTAACAGTGGCTGGAAACGGGCTGTGGAGCTTCCCAGAGCTGGGGAAGGTGGGGACCATGATCAACCCAAGGGGGTGTTGATGTTGTGCAGCTCCTCAGACCCGTGAGTGTGCAGGTGGCAGAGCTGAGCCCTCCCCTGGAGCTGTGAGGAGGCTGCACTGAGCTCCCAGGGGGTGAGAATGTTCATTCTCTGCCACATCTCCTCCATTCCCCCATTGGGGTGCCCTGGACTCGTGCTGGAGCCCCGTGGTAGGGTGGGGGGGCCATGGCTGGGACAGGAGGTTGATGGCTGACCCATCTTGTGTCCCTTGCAGCTGGCAGGACCACCACCAGCGAGGAGCTGGAGGACATGCTGGAGAGTGGCAACCCAGCCATCTTCTCCTCTGGGGTAAGCACCAGCAGGGGCTGAGGCTCGTCCTGGGGGGGGTTGGCTGGTGGACGTGCTGCCCCAGTGCTCCCAGTAGAGGAGTGAGGAGCACTGGGTGCTGGGGTCTGACCTGAGCAGGGGCTGAGTCCTGAGCAGAGGGTGGGGTGGGAGTTTGCTGCAAAATGCCTCATTGGGATGGGGCTGGAGGGGGTGTGGGGGGCTCCTGCTCTTCCATCTCTTGCTGCCCCAGCATCTCAGGAGCTTAGCATGGAGCTCAGTGGCTCTGTCCCCTCTTCTGGCAGATCATTATGGACTCCAACATCACCAAGCAGGCCCTGAACGAGATCGAGACACGGCACAGCGAGATCATCAAGCTGGAGAACAGCATCCGAGAGCTGCACGACATGTTCATGGACATGGCCATGCTGGTGGAGAGCCAGGTAAGGGGACACTGCAGCCCTGGGGCCACCTCCCCTGGGGACACTGGAAGGGGATGGGGCTACTTGTGGGTGCTGAGGGGGGAAAACTGGATTTGGGATCAACGCAGCTCCCACTGGGGCTCAACTGGGCTCCCCAGGGCTGGGGGCTGCTGAGTGCCCAGGGTGGGGGGGTCAGTGATGGGCTCTGGGGTGGCTGCCACGCAGGTGGAGCTTCCTCCATCTCCCTGGGAGCACTGAGCCCTGTGGGGTGAGCTGGGGGTGCTGCCACCCCAGTGGTCCTGCCAGGCCACCCCTGGCTGTGCCCCTCCAGCTGGGCACGGGCTGTGGTGTCTCTGCTCACCCCCCTTCTTGCCTGCCATGCTGCCATGGCCCGAGGACACGTCGGTGGCAGGTAAAGCACCCCCCTGGTGCTGCATGATCTGCTCTGCTCTGCATGGCTGGTCCTGCATGGCTGGGGCTCTCACGTGGGGCTTGCCCCTGGCATGAGGGTGGGGGTGGCATGGCTGTGTTGGGGGGGTTCCCAGTTCCCTGCCCAGTTCCTGGCCCCTGCAGAGCCACCAGGGTGATGGAGGGAGTGGAACATCTCCCTGTGAGGAAAGGCTGAGGGAGGTGGGGCTCTTTAGCTTGGAGAAAAGGAGATTGAGGGGGGACCTCATTAATATGTTAAGGGAGGGTGTCAGGAGGATGGAGCCAGGCTCTTCTTGGTGGTATCTAATGATAGGACAAGGGGCAACGGGTGTGAGCTGGACCAGAGGAGGCTCCACATCAATATGAGCAGAAACTTCTTCATGGTGAGGGTGACAGACACTGAACAGGCTGCCCAGGGAGGTTGTGGAGTCTCCTCTGGAGATGTTTAAAGCCCCCCTGGACGTGTTCCTGTGTGAGCTGCTCTGGGTGCTCCTGCTCTGGTGGGGGGGTTGGACCAGATGATCTTTGGAGGTCCCTCCCAACCCCTGACACTCTGATTCTGTGATTCCAAGGACTAGACTGTCCCAGCAGCCTGTGGGGTGGGTGGGAGGCTCTGAGCTGCTGGCAGCAGGAGCAGAGGGATGCCAGGCTGGCAGCAGAGCTGGGAGATGCCTGGCATGGGGTGGGAAGGAGAAGCAGCAGCCTCAGGCAAGGCAGGGAGCAGTAGGGTTGGGGTCAGCAGTTAGCACCAGAGCACCCCTGGGCTTTACAAGGCTCGTCCTCCTGGTGCTCTCCAGGGTTAGGCTGAGAAATGGGCACTGCAGAGCTGCTGCTGTGCCCCTTGGCTCTGCAGCCCTGGTTCCCTCAGTGCCAGGCAGGAGGGCACTGGGCTGGGAGCCTCTTGCAGGACTCAGCTGCTTCCCTGTGCAGCCAGGATGGGGAGAGGGAGGTGGGACAGGCTGTGCCCCCACGTCCCCAGGAGGTCCCCACGTCCCCAGGAGGTCCCCACGTCCCCAGGAGGTCCTGCAGGCTCTTGGCTCTCAGCAGGGTGCTTGTGGGGAGCAGGGTGGTTGTCCCTGCATGTGTGTGTGGTTCTGTGACCCCCCCAACCTTGTGCTGCTGCTGGTGTGGTCCTTGCTCCCCCATTTCACCCCTGGTGTTGGTGTAGGTGCTGTTGTGGCTTTGATGGCACCAGGGCGACCACCAGGTCAGGGGAACCCTCTTGTCCCTCCCTGCTGGGGTGTGCATGGAGGTCCCAGCCCTCAGTCCAGACCCCCCACCCCAGGAGCACCCTGGAGGACCTGCAGGTATCTGATGGTCCTTCTCTGTCCCACGCAGGGCTGCTGGGCTGGGTGACACCCAGCAGCAGGGAGCTGAGGTCTGGGGGGGGCACGTGGCCCCTGTCCCTGCTCTGCAGGGTGAGATGATCGACCGCATCGAGTACAACGTGGAGCACTCGGTGGACTACGTGGAGAGGGCTGTGTCTGACACCAAAAAGGCAGTGAAGTACCAGAGCAAAGCCAGACGGGTGAGTTATGGCATGGGATGGGGTCTGGCTTGTCCTGCCTACACTGCGGGGACCCCTGCTTGGCACCCCTGCCAAGCAGAGAGTCATAGAATTGTCAGGGTTGGAAGGGACCTTAAAGATCATCCCGTTCTAACCCCCCTGCCATGGCAGGGACACCTCCCACTAGAGCCCCAGCCAGCCTGGCCTTCAAAATGTCCAGGGATGGGGCTTCCCCCACCTGGTCCAGTGTCTCCCCACCCTCCTGGGCAAGAACTTCTTCCTAATGTCTCATCTCAATCTCCCCACCTCTCCTTTTGACCCATTCCCCCCAGTCCTACCACTACCCAACAGCCTCAAAAGTCCCTCCCCAGCTTTCTTGGAGCCCCCTGCAGATCCTGGAAGGCCACAAGAAGGTCCCTTTGGAGCCTTCTCTTCTCCAGCCTGAACAACCCCACCTCTCTCAGTCTGTCCTCCAGCCTCTGACCATCCTCGTGGCCCTTCTCTGGACATGTTCCAGCACATCCAGACCTTTCTTGTAATGGGGACTCCAAAACTGGACTCGGTGCTCCAGGTGGGGTCTCACGAGGGTGGAGTAGAGGGGAAAACCCACCTCCCTTGACCTGCACAACCTCATGGGCGCCCAGGCACTGCTTTACCCCGCACCTCTGGGTGCAACATAGGTCCTGCTGGTGGCACCAGCTGAGGCAGAGCTCCCTTTAGGTTGTGTGAGCACTGAGGATGAGTGTGAGGATGGCAGGGGTGCTGCTTGGAGGGAGGAGAAGGGGCAGGGTGGATCTTGTGGGCCAGGTCTGCTGTGAGAGCTGTGTCCCTCACCAAAAATAGTAGAGAACAGGCATGGTCTGGCTGTGAGTGTGGTGTCCCAGTCCCCACGTCTGGTCCCGTATCAGCTCAGGAACTCATGGGCCACCAGCTTAGGAACCCGTGGGCCACCAGCTCAGGCACCCCTGAGCCACCAGCTCATCTCTGCCAGCCCAGGGCTGAAGGGGAAGCTGGAGTTGGCCAAGCTGGAAGAGGTTGCAGGAGCAACCCTGCTCCTCAGGTGCTGCTCAGAGCCCTCTGGGCAA
Organism: Brachypteracias leptosomus; assembly: GCA_013401335.1. NCBI lineage: Eukaryota > Metazoa > Chordata > Aves > Coraciiformes > Brachypteraciidae > Brachypteracias > Brachypteracias leptosomus. Next base: position 78,339 of record VYZX01025930.1, read on the forward strand.
CCAGGAGCAGGGCTGCTGGCATCCCCCAGCCTGCTCACGGCCCCCTCTCTCCCTGCCACTGCTGGTGCACCCGAGCAGAAGAAGATCATGATCATCATCTGCTGCGTGATCCTGGGCATCGTCATCGCCTCCACCTTCGGCGGCATCTTCGGCTAGAGCCACCCCAGGGGACTTGTTTGCGTGCGACGGACG
>VYZX01025930.1:100273-118448 GCA_013401335.1 Brachypteracias leptosomus
CACCAAGGTGCAGAGCAGGGCACTGAGAAGGGCTAGAAAGGCCAAGGTGCACCCAAGAACTCCTCACACCCACAAGCCATGGCTCATAAGGTCACCTCCCAAGCCACCCTCACCCCCTTGGTGTCTCCATGCTGGACCCAAGGGGTTTCTTCTCAACCACTCTAACGTGGCAGGATTGTTGTTTGTCTTTGGTTCTATGAGACATCCTCTTATTTTTATGATTTTTAGCTCTTTTTGGGTTGGGATTGTTCCCTTTCTCCCTACAAGGGGGAGTTATGGTCCCTGCAAGGTCTGTGTGCCCCCAAAAAAAAGAATTTCATGGGCTGAATCAGGCTTACCCACAGCAAATTGTCCCTCATCAGGCCCAAAAGAAGGAAAAACAAATTAGCAAATTAATTTGGCAAGGAAGTTACGAGAGATGATGCAGATAAACTGCACCAAGCTGGGGGAAGAAACCCCATGAGATGGAGGTAGAACTTTGCCTTCTTTTGCCAAGCCACAATCCCCAAGGAAAACATAAATTTCCTTTCCTATGCACTGGACACTCCTGATGTTTCACTTCACCTCTGTGTAGGTCACTTGCTATGACACATCTCTGAGCAGCCTGCCCTAGGTAGAGATGTCCCTGCTGGTGTAGGGAGGTTGGACCAGATGACCTCTAGAGGTCCCTTCCAGCCTAAACCATTCTATGATCCTTGCAAGGGCTGCAGCTCAATATATCAAGGGCTAGATACACTTGGAGGACATCAGGAAGATATTTTTTTCCCCTCTTTTCTCAGCCAGATGCATTAAGGGCTCCAAATGCAATAGAAAACCATGAGAAATAGATCCTAGAGCTCTTACAGGGCCATTGACTGAGAGATCTTTGGATAGAAAGTGTGTGGAACAGGCAAGATGAAGCCACCCCTTGTTGTCCTGAGCTCTCACCCCCCTAGAGGAGCTTCATATTGCCCTGACAGCCTCGGCTGAACCTTCTCCTTCCCTCCCCACCCTGTGTTTGCCACAGGGTTCCCCCCAGACTGCAGCCACCTCCGCAAGAACAGCCCCAGCGGGGTGTACGTCATCCAGCCGGCGGGGTCCCCCCCTCGTGTGGTCTGGTGTGACATGGACACCCAGGGCAAGGGCTGGACCGTGGTCCAGAGGAACTCTCACGACACGGAGCTCAACTGGAAGCAATCCTGGAGCACCTACAAGTACGGCTTTGGGAACGTGCAGGGGGATCACTGGCTGGGCACCGAGTACCTGCACCTGCTGACCCAGCAGGGCACCTACAAGGTCCGCTTCGTGGTGAGGAACAAAGCCAACGTCACCCACCACGCCGAGTACGACATCTTCAGCGTGGAGAGTGAGGCCAGTGGGTACCCGCTGAGGCTGGGCAGGTTTTCTGGGGAGGGGGATGACTACCTGACCAGCTACCACCCCAAGAACGGGGGGATCCACGACAACATGAAGTTCAGCACGACCGACAGGGACCAGGACCAGTACAGTGGGAACTGTGCCAGCAGCTACGGGGGCTGGTGGTACGACCGGTGCCACAACGTCCTCCTCAATGCCAAGCAACGCATCCTGTGGCCAGGGTTCTGTGACAACGGCGACTGCGCCTCCTCCCTCATCCTGGTCAAACCCACAGACGTGTGCTGAGCCTGCCCAGCCCCCCAGCAGTTTGTGGGGGTGCCCCCGTCCCCACTCAGTGCCCGTCCCCGTGCCCGCCAGCAGCCCCGTGCCAGCCCCGGGGCACCTCCTGCCCCATCTCCAGCTGCACCAGCAGCTCTGGGGCTCAGGAGCAATCACAGGGTGATTGCAGCCACGGTGCTGGCTGCCACTGGGACCGGGCACTGGTTTGGGGGGGTGTCCCCTCCCTGTGCACTCCTGTATCCTGCTTTGCTCTGCTGCCCGAGAAACCAGCTGCAATAAACCCTGGAGCCAGACCCTGCTGCCTTGTCTCTACCTCCTGCTGCCATATAAGTGTGAGGGAAGGTCCCTCTGTGGGTGGTGGCCCTGGGGGACACCAAGTGTATTGTGCAGGAGACACCCCTGCCCAAGGGATGCCACATCTCCCTGGCACATGCAGAGCTCACCCCCATCCCCAGGGCTGGTGTGGTTGCCCAGAGATGTCTCAGCCCTCAACATGTTCAAGGCCAGGTTGGATCAGGCTTTGAGCAACCAGATAGTGGAAGATATCCCTGTTCATGGCAGGGGTTGGAACGAGGGGATCTTTAAGGTCCCTTCCAACCCAAGCCACTCTATGATTCTATGAGTAGGGTTTGGAAGAAGCCACAGATCCTCTCCTCTGTCTTTGAAAGAAAAACTGAGCTGGAGGAAGGTTTGTAGCTGTGAGTCCGGAGCAACCTGGAGCTCCCAGGCCAAGGTCTGTGGCCAAGGTCCCAAAAGACCCTCCAGAGTGATTCGATCAGCAATTTGCTCAGGGACTGGCAGGACGCCCTTGAAGTGCTGAAGGTGAACTGCTCCTGGGTTGTAGCAGCAAGAAAAACATCATACACCCCCCTTCTCATCACTGGGAGACCACGTCCCAGGTACCACATCCACTGTTGAGCTATCCAGAGACATCACCACACTGCAGATATCACCTGTGTGGACCCAAGATAGAATCATAGGATGTTTGAGGCTGGAAGGGACCTCTAGAGGGCATCTGGGCCAACCTCCCTACCCCAGCAGGGACATCTCTACCTAGGGCAGGCTGCTCAGAGCCCCAGCAAGCCTCACCTTGAAGGACTCCAGGGATGGGGCCTCCACCCCCTCTCTGGGCAGCCCATTCCACTGATCTATCACCCTTAAAGAACTTTTCTCTAATCTCCAGCCTAAATCTCTCCTTTCACAGCTTAAAACCATCACTCCTGGTCCTGTCATTACAAACCCTTTTGAACAGACCTTCCCCTGCCTTCCTGGAGCCCCTTCAGGTCCTGGAAGGTCACTCTAAGGTCCTCCTGGAGCCTTCTCTTCTCCAGGCTGAGCAGCCCCAACTCTCTCAGCCTGTCTTCGTAGGAGGGATGATCCAGGTCTCTTGAAATCCTGGGAAATCCTGGGCTGCCTCAGCTCTTAGACATGCCCCAGACACCCCAGGTCATGGCTGGTGGGGCTGAGCTGAGCCAAAGCTCCTCTGCTGCCCTCAGTGCTCACTCTTGGCCACGCCATAGTGAATTCTCTTCTTGGAAGACCCCTCCCTTGAAGCCCCCCTCTCGAAGTGCAAATCTTGCCTTTAATTCCTCATTTCTCATGAGAAATGTCCCCTTTGAAAGGCTTTTCTTGCTGCAGCCCCAGCTCTGCTCCTGGCAAGGACCTGGCAGCAGCTCTGGGTAATTCCCCAATAAATAAAGGACATTTGCACATGGCTGTGAAGGTTCTGGAAGCAATTTTATTCTGCAGGATGAACCCAGATTACAGCAGGGGTGTGGTGGGTGCACAGAGCAAGGATGAGGGCTCAGAGCAGCTTAGATCTGGTGAGATCTGATATTTTTCTATACATGCAAAGCAAAAAAGGCACCAAGACCTTGGTGGATCAGAAAGATTTGGGATTTCTCTGCACAATTTCTCCCCAGCTTGGAAACCACAGAGTTTCTAACTTGTTCTCATGATGATGCTGAAACCCCAGCAGAGGTGAAAGGCCAGAGACTAAGCCAGGAGCTGTGTTAACATTAAAGATAAAAGGAGAAGAAAGAGAGCTCTTGATCTAGAGGAACAACCCCAATCACCCCCAGGACCAGTAAAACCCAGCAGAGCACTGGTGTGGCCACACGCCCAGTGCAGAGAGGAGGAGGAACAAGTATTAATGGTATGAAGCTGGTTTGATGAGGATGGCAGAAGCTTTGCAGGTCCCCTTGCAGAGGTTGCCCCACGTGATGCCCCCCTTGACGTTCAACCTCACAGCATAACAGGCTGAGTACCACCAACCCCCCCCGTAGCTGGAGGCACAGTTCCCCCTGTAGGTGTCCTGGTCCCGGTCCTTGGTGGAGAACCTCATGTTGTTGTGGACCTTCCTGGGGTTGTCCGAGTCCATGGCATCTCCTGCTGTCCCTGAGTACGCCCCCAACCTCAGCCTGTAGCCCTGGGACTCCTCATCCAGGCTGAAGAGGTTGTAGTCTGCAAACTGGATGGTGTTTGTGGCATCCCAGAGGACAAACCTCACCTGGTAGACCTTCTGCTGGGAGATCTGGTGGATGTACTCGGTGCCCAGCCAGAAATCAGTGTGCACGTTCCCAAAGCCATATTTGTAGGTGCTCCAGGACTCAGCCCAGGTGATCTCCGTGTTCTGATGGTTCCTCTGGATGACTGTCCAGCCCCCCCCTGCCATGTCCATCTCACAGAACACCATGATGGGGTGCAGCTCCATGGGCTGGATGATGTAGACACCACTGGAGCTGCCAGCAGGGAGCTCGCTGCAGTCCTTGGGCCAACCTGGGGGAGGAGAGAGGGTGATTAACAAGACCATGGGCAACAGGACAAGTGCACCCTGGGGCACACTCCATCCTGGAGCTGTGCAGGGCCCTTCTCCACCCAGAGCACCCAACACTGGATCCCCACTGGTGTGGTCTCCTCAAGCCTTCAGCTCCTTGCTGCAGGACACCCCACTGCAGCTCAGGTCATTCTGCTGCATGAGCAGAGCAAAGCCTGGGGAGATGCCACCTCTCCTCAACCCACCTGCCTGTAAACCTGTGGAGATGTTGGATCTGGGGCATCAATGCACACCCACACTCAAGTGTCATTTGACCAAGGCTCCACTGGCCTGGAGCTGGTCACCAGCCAGACCAAGGATCTGGAGGGGGTTGGTGAGGGCACCATGATGCCCATGAGATGCTACCTACTGGTTTTCTTTGGAGCCGAAGTGCTGGAGGGAGATTTCTTGAAGATGTTCAGGGGTTGAACACTCAGGGAGTGGCCTGGGGCAGCCAAGAGCTGCACGCAAGCAAGGAGCAGAAGGCACTGGGCTGCTGGAAAGGGAAAAGATGGAGAGAAGATGAATTGTGACCCTTCTTCCAGAGAGGTGGGAAATCCAGCACTGCTCAGGGTAGTGGGACCTTGTGAGGGACTTTTGAGGCTGTTGGGTAGTGGTAGGACTGGGGGGAATGGGGCAAAACTAGAGGTGAGGAGATTGAGATGAGACGTTAGGAAGAAGTTCTTGCCCAGGAGGGTGGGGAGACACTGGCCCAGGTTGCCCAGAGAGGTGCTGGAAGCCCCATCCCTGGATGTGCTCAAGAGCAGTTTGGATGGAGCTCTGAGCAACTGCTCTAGTGGGAGGTGTCCCTGCCCATGGAACTGGATGATCTTTAAGGTCCCTTCCAACCCTGATGATTCTCTGATCCTACGAACATGTGGGGCAGCATCAAGCTGGAAAACTTGCCATAAACCTTCAACAACCTTGATTTCCCCCCCAACCAGCTCTTAAAAAGTCCTGCATGAGATGGTTTCAGGTGGAGCAAAGCACCCACCAACCAAGTGACCAATTTCACTCCTGTCCCCTGAAGCTGCTGCTGCTCAAAGGGGTGGCAGGTGAGCAGAAGACACCGAAGCATCTCCCCATCTCCATGTGAGGACCAGCTCATGGAGCCTCTCCCTATCCCTGGGGTGCCCTCCCTGTGCCAGCAAGAAGCTCCCACCTTCCCAACCCTGTACTCACCCATGATGTCCCTGCAGGAATGGCCTCAGGAGCTCCAAGCTGTGGAGCAGCAGCTCTCACCCAAGCATTTGTAGAGCTCTCCAGAGTGGGTGGGGTGAGTGGCTCCTACCCCCACTCCAGGCTTGCTCCAGGAGGGGGAAATGAGGCTGGGATTCCTTTGTGCAGACCTGAAGGTGCCTCTGGTCCTGGGCTCACACCTTCCTGAGCTGCAAAGAAAATACCCCCCGGTGCCACCAAGAGTCCTTGGAATGGGCTCTCCTGGGAGTGGGTGGAATTTCCCCTGGGAACAGCAGCTTTGGGAGCTCTGGAGTGCTGCTCAACAAATAAACACTTGACTGCCAGTCACCAACCAGTGGAGAGCAAACACTGGGGGTGTCCCCACCTCCCACCAGTGCTGCCAGGTCAACTGGCTCTTGTTTAATGTGCTTTGGGCAAGCCCAGCTTAGATCATGGTGGGGAAGTCAAAGCAGCCCCAAGACCCCCAGAGAGACTGTTCTGGAGTGTTTGGAGCTTGTTGGGCTGCATGAGATCAGGTAGAAGGTTGTGGTGGTGGGGGGGGATCTCCAGCTGGGACACTGGGGTTTGGAGACTGGGCTTCATAGAATGTTTGGGGCTGGAAGGGACCTCCAGAGGTCATCTCATCCAACCTCCCTACACCAGCAGGGACATCTCTACCTACATCAGGTTGCTCAGAGCCCCAGCAAGCCTCACCTTGAAGGACTCCAGGGATGGGGCCTCCACCACCTCTCTGGGCAGCCCCTTCCACTGATCCATCACCCTCACATTAAAGAATTTTCCTCTAATATCCAGCCTCAATCTCTCCTTTCCTAGAGGGATCTGATGGTGGAACCCATGGAGACTGAGCACCCCCAGGAGGGACCTGAGGGTTGATGGGAGGCAACAGTGAGAAGCTGGAGGCACTTGTGGAGAAGAGGAATGGGAACGTGCAAGTCAGAACTAAGAAGACACTGAAAGAACCAGAGATCTGAGTATTTGGAGGGGGCAGAGGAGACCTGGGGGCAAACAGAGGGAGATGAAGGACACTTGAGGGTACAACGGAGGAATGGTGGGGATCTGTTAGCACAAGGAGGTCAACAGAGAGGTTCCAACAGAGCACAGTGAAGGGAACAGGGAGGAGATGGCATGGAGAGCATCTGAGGGTGCTTGGAAGTGAACAGAATGAGTCTGAGGAGAACCAGAAGCACCCAGAAGAGGATGGAGAGAGTCTGAGGGCAGGTGGAGGGGACATGGTTCGGATTTAAGGCACTCAGGTGGAGTCCCCATCCCTGGAGGGGTTCAACAAAGAGTGGATGTGGAGCTTTGGGACACGGTCTGGGGGTCAGGGAGACGTTGGGGTGAAGGTTGGGCTGGCTGATCCTGGAGGTCCTTTCCAACCTCAATGATTCTCTGATGGCAGGGACTGGGGGGGCACCAAGGGGGTGAGATCTGGGCATCATTGCTGGCATGAGAAGCATGAGCTGCAGCCTCATGGCTGGGCACAGGGTGGCTCTGTGGTGTCACCAGCTGGCTGCAGGAGGAGAAGGTCCTTGCAGGGATGAGGATGGGGGAGATGGCAGCTCAGCACCCCTGGTTTCCATTCAGCTGCAACATCCCCCAGCCCCTGGGATGAGTTTTACCTTGTCCTTGGCACCAAATGCACCAGACTCTATATTTGCAGCCTGATTTTTTAATATTTTTCTGGTATTTCTTTCTACCCTAAGCCTAAATACATTTAAAGGCATCATAGAGCCCTGGAGGTACCCCACACACAGTCCTAAGGGTTTCTTGGGCTTTTTTAACCTCTTAAAGGATTCCTGTAGCTTCTTCTTTGCCTGTTTTGTTATAGATAATACCTAGAAAATCTGCAGCACCCATTTATCCAAATGACCCAACTGAAGTCAAGGGGGTGACACAGTAAATATTTAAATATTAGACAAATAATCAGGGGAGAAAGTAACTTGGCCTTTGTAGTGGCCATCACATAGAGGGATATTATTATATATCAATATTTTTAATACATCAGGATCAAGACAAAGCTTTCCTAAGGCTGACCTCTTAGTGCTGCCTGTTGAAATGCAGGTTCAGGAGCATCAGAACTATATTTTGGGCTGCTCAGATGCTTCCCAGCACCTTCCTTTTCTCTGTGGAAGCCCTAAAATCCCATAGGCAAGCCCTAAAATCCCACATGCAAGCCCTAAAATCCTATAGGCAAGCCCTAAAATCCTACATGCAAGCCCTAAAATCCCATAGGCAAGCCCTAAAATCCTATAGGCAAGCCCTAAAATCCCAGGTCTCCATCTGTGGGTCTGTTTTTAGGATGTTCTCATTTCCTCCATGAAAAAAAAAAAAGCCAATTGCAGAGATTTTGGTCCTCAGGGATGGATGGAGCCACACGTCAAGCTCCCCTAAGGGGAATCCAAGCCCCTGGAATCCCCTAAGGGATCCTGTTGTCCAACTCTGTGGTATTTCCAGTGGTGCCTGAGGACTGGGAGGCTCCAGCGTTGCCTGATGGCCCTGGAGACAGAGGGAGGGATGGAGAAAGAGGGGGAGGTGATGGGGAGACCCTATAACCCCTATACCCCATCTGAGGGGGTGGGTCATGGGGTATCTGGGGTGCAACTGAGAGTTTCTGGGAGCAATTGTCGGGTTTAGGGGTGAAAATATGGGGGCAACCATAACGAGGGTTCTGGGGAAATGGGGTCTCAGGAGTAATTAGGGGGTCTAGGAGAAGCCAGGAGGACTGGGGTGGTCCTGGGGGCAAGAGAGGGGTCCTGGGTGGGTCAGAGGAGGCTCAGGGGGAAATAAGGAGCCCTGTGAGCTCAGGAGTCTCTGGCCCCCCTTGGACACCTGGTTCCCCTCCCATTTATAAGGAATCCCAAGGGATGGTTGTTCCAGGGGGGTGTGGGAGCCCCAGAATCAGGGGGATTTGGAGGGGAAGGTTCACCAGGGCAGGAATACTCACACCAGCAGCAGCAGTAGGAGCACCAGGGAGCCCAGTGCCGGCCCCAGTGCCAGCCATAGTGGGTGGTACAAGGGGGTCCTGCCATGGGGCCAGTGCAGCACAGCCTTGAACTGAGCCTGGAGACCCTTCTCTGCCTCCACACTCCTCTCTGACACTGTGGGGACACCTTGGGTCATGGGGTCCCTGCAGCACCCTCTCCATGCCCCCCAAGAGACCCAGATCTTTGGGGGTCCCTCCTCCACCCCACACGCCCGTTGTCCCCAGAGGAACCAGGGGTCAGGGAACACCTTCTCCACCATGTGGGTGTCCTGGCATCCTTCTCACACCCCCATGTCCCCCCCCACCCTAGACCCAGCTGCTGGGGTCCCCCCCACCCACCATTGAGGTAGAAGTACTTGCGGACCACGGGCTCCGAGGGGTTCCCCAGGCGACAGGAGATGGTTCCTTGGGGGGGTTCCTGCAGGGTCAGGCTGGGAGATCCCACCACGGTCCCCTGCAGCTCCTCAAACAGTGCCAGGTCCTGCGTGTACAGCTGGAGTTGGGGGGGACACACCAGCTCAGCCTGGGCTGCCAGGTACACCACAAACATCCACGGCTTGGCTCCTTCCACCCTTTGCTCCTGCATGTTCCTCCCATCCCACGTCGTGCTGCTCATTCTCCTCTTCCTCAGGCCAGCACCAAGCTCAGCAACACCCCCTCAGCACCCTCATCCTTTATTCTTCATCTCTTTGCTCTTCTCCATCCCAAATCAGCCACTGAGAGAGAGCTCAGCAAGTGACCCCAAGAACTCTCTTCCACAAGAGAACTCATCAGCTCCTTGTTGCTTCTCACAAACTGGTTGATTTATCTCCAGCCTCACCCATCACCCCAACCATGGTCACCTGGGGGCAGTTGGGGCCTCACACAGGTGGGGCAGGTTCTGTCTGTGGGGTTGGGATTCATCCATAGGTCAACTCCAATAGACTGGTTTGGGTGGGAAGGGACCTTTAAAGGTCATGGAGTCCAACCCCCTGCACTGAGCAGGGACATCTGCACCTAGAGCAGGTTGCTCAGAGCCTCCTCCAACCTCCCCTGGGATGGTTCCAGGGATGGGGCATCAACCACCTCTCTGGGCAACCTCAACCAGGCTCTCACCACCTTCAGTATCCAAAATTTCTTCCACCTCTCTAGTCTAAATCTCCCTCTTTTAATTTCAAACCATCCCCCACCTTGTCCTGTCCCAACAGGTCCTGCTCAAACCTCCATCCCCATCTTTCTGCCAGGCCCCCTTTGTGTTTTCTTCACACCATGTCTGTGCAGACTTTGCAATGTCTACGTAGACCCCCCCCACCCATGAAGGTGCCACTTACACCCTTGGCAAACATCCACGTCACGGGCAGGTCATGGGGGGTGGCAAAGGGCACAGCACAGCGCAGGGTGATGGCTCCATCTGCATCCACCCACACGTCCTGCACTGGGAGAGGTGATGGGCATGAGTGTCCAGACCTTCAAACACCTCCAGGAGTGATGGTGCCTCCTCTTTGAGTGCCCACAGTGGGGCTGGGGGGGACCTGCTGAGGTCATGGTGACCCCAACACCCATACCCATGTGAGAAACGAGGGTTGTCCCCAGAGCCCTGGAGGTGCCCAGCTCTGGGATGGGGCTTGGGCCAACCTGGGGGAGGTTTAGGATGGATATTAGGAATAATTTCTTCTCCCAACTCCCTGCAAGGAGGTTGGAGCCAGGTGGGGTCGGGCTCTTCTCCTAAGGAACAAGTGATAGAACAAGAGGAAACAGCCTCAAGTTGCCCCAGGGGAGGTTTAGGTTGGATATTAGGAACAATTTCTTCCCCAAAAGGGTTGTGAAGGGCAGTGGTGGAATCCCCATCCCTGGAGGGGCTTCCAAGCCGTGGAGATGTGGTGCTGAGGGACAGGGGTTAGTGGTGACCTTGCTGTGGTGGGTTAATGGTTGGACTTCATCGTCTTAAATGTCTATTCCAAACAAACCCCCAAAAATTACAATTCTGTGATGCCCAGGTCCATACCTGGGCAGTCCAGGGGGAACTGGCAGTCCCTGAATTGGCAGGTACCACACTGGAAGATACGAGCTGCTGGTTGGTACCCTGGGGAGCAAGGAGAGACTTGGTGGCCCCAGAAGGATGGGAGATGTACCAAGGGATGGGATGAAGAGACAGAGCGATGGGTACTCACCACAAGGTGGGACACAGGCTGGAGCTGGGGGGGGGGACACATCATTAGACTGGAGACCATTGACCCTGTGAGGAGCTGTCAGGGCTCCCAGGTGGGGTCCTAGAGGTTTCTCCAGCATGAGGGTGCCCGGGGTGGGGGTCCCTGGGGTGTGGATGGGGTGTGAAGGTCTCCGTTGAGTGGAGGTCCCAAGGTGGGTGTCCCCACTGGCCCCATTACCTTCCTCCAGCCGTCCCAGCTTCACCCAGATCANGGAATAATTTCTTCTCCCAACTCCCTGCAAGGAGGTTGGAGCCAGGTGGGGTCGGGCTCTTCTCCTAAGGAACAAGTGATAGAACAAGAGGAAACAGCCTCAAGTTGCCCCAGGGGAGGTTTAGGTTGGATATTAGGAACAATTTCTTCCCCAAAAGGGTTGTGAAGGGCAGTGGTGGAGTCCCCATCCCTGGAGGGGCTTCCAAGCCGTGGAGATGTGGTGCTGAGGGACAGGGGTTAGTGGTGACCTTGCTGTGGTGGGTTAATGGTTGGACTTCATCGTCTTAAATGTCTATTCCAAACAAACCCCCAAAAATTACAATTCTGTGATGCCCAGGTCCATACCTGGGCAGTCCAGGGGGAACTGGCAGTCCCTGAATTGGCAGGTACCACACTGGAAGATACGAGCTGCTGGTTGGTACCCTGGGGAGCAAGGAGAGACTTGGTGGCCCCAGAAGGATGGGAGATGTACCAAGGGATGGGATGAAGAGACAGAGCGATGGGTACTCACCACAAGGTGGGACACAGGCTGGAGCTGGGGGGGGGGACACATCATTAGACTGGAGACCATTGACCCTGTGAGGAGCTGTCAGGGCTCCCAGGTGGGGTCCTAGAGGTTTCTCCAGCATGAGGGTGCCCGGGGTGGGGGTCCCTGGGGTGTGGATGGGGTGTGAAGGTCTCCGTTGAGTGGAGGTCCCAAGGTGGGTGTCCCCACTGGCCCCATTACCTTCCTCCAGCCGTCCCAGCTTCACCCAGATCATGCTGACAGCTTCTTGCAGAGACACCTCCACAGGCTCTGGGGTGGCCCAGATGTCCAGGTGAGATCATGTGGCCTCTCCTAGTAACCATAAACCCTCCCTGGACCCCACAGACCCCCTGTACATCTCACCTCGACCCCGTATATACATTCTGGAGTCCCATATACCCCCAAACACCCCCTCAACCCCTCCCAGAACCCTATGCCTTGAAGCCCAGATACCCTCAGGATTCCCCAAATATCCCAGACCTCCATATATATCCCATATTTCACCATATCCTCCCATCATCCCATCCCAGGACATCCCATGTCCTGGCCCTACACCCCACATATCCCATGTCCCCCACTCACTCAAGCTCTTCTGCTGCTCCACAAAGTTCAGGGCATCCATGATGATCCCCCGAAGAGCCTCGTGCTGCCCCGACCCTGCAACCAGTAAAGAGACACTGGGACCAGTCCAGTTAGGGCTGGAGATTGGGGATGGGAGGGTCCACTAAGAGCTGGGGGGTTCCAGGAGTTCCTGGAGTCCCGATTGAGGGTTTAGGGGTACTGAGAAGGGTCAGGTATCTCTAGGGATTTCTGAGGGGGTTGGTAGGACCAGGGGGTCCCCAGTGTGTCCCAGTTCAGGGTTGGGTGGTTCTCAGGGTCCCAGATGTTGCTGGTGTCCAGGTCAGGACTGGGGAGACCTTGGCATGGTTGGGAGACCCTCAGGTGCTTGTCTGGGGTGGGTCCCTGGGGTTCCTATTTAGGAAAGGGATCTCCAGCTGCCCATGGTCCCGACCAGTGTCGGTTGGTTGAAGTGGGGAACCCCAGAGGGGTGTTGAGGGTGGAGGTCCCCGTTGGGATGGAGACCCCTGGTGGGATGGGGGTGCCAGCCAGGACCTGTTGGGTTGGGTGCCCCATGACGTACCCACAACGACAGAGTCCAGGGGTGCAGCAGCCTGGACAAGGGCCTCGAGGCAGTGCCGGTGCTGGGGGTGGTTGATGGGGGTCCTGGTGATGTCACGGCAGAGCCTTGCCCTCTGGGGGGGGTCCCCAAAGCAGAGCAGGCAGGGGTGCACCCCAGGGAGCCAGGACGCCAGGGCCACCCATTGCCACAAGCCAAGCGCCCCTGCCTGGGTGCCTGGGTTTCTAGGGCACCCAGGAGCCACCAGCAGCAGCAGGAGCCCCCCCCACCACCCCATGGCCCCAGGGGAGAGCACCCAGACACCTGGGAACACCAAGCAGAGCCTGGGCACCCCCGTTCCCCGGGGATAGTGGGGTTCCTGGGTGCCTGGTTCCCCAGGGAACAGCGGGTTCCGAGGCAGCTCCCATCACCTGGGGGGTTTGTGGGGCTGCTCCTCCCACCTCTTCTCACCCACCACATCCCCAAGGTGCTGCTGGGGGGCTCAGCCTTTGCCAGGGCTCCTCTGGAGCTGGCTCGGCAGCGGGGTTGGGGTGAAGCCACCCAGCCCTGCCCCTGGGCTGTGGCACCCACCAGAGCTGTGCCAACGCTGCCCAGGAGAGGCTCAGAGGTGCCCCACTCGGGTGGGACCTCCTGGAGAGGTTTGGGATCCCCGGAGGGGGGTCCAACCCCTCATGGGGGCTGGGGAGGGGTGATTTATGTATGGAGACAGATAATTACAGCTCTCCCATCCCCTGCTGGGCCGGCAGAGCCTCTCAGCACTTCTCTGCCTCCAAGGCTCAGCCCATAAATCTGCAGCTCAGGGTGATAAATCAAGGAGCAGGGCCTGGGGGGGGGAGGGGGGGGAACGTTCCTGCTGCCCCCCAGCCCCTAATGGGCACCTCGGTAGGAAGTGTCCCGGCCGAGGAGGGGCCGGCCCGGCGGGATGCGCTAATTACAGGCGGCATCCCAGGAGCTCTGATTTATGGGATGGCTTCCCGGAGCCGGGGCTGCACCCCTGCAGGGCAAGACCTGAGATGATGGGGACCCCCAGAAGGGCTCCCCGGCATCCCGAGGAGGTGTGAGCAGGACTGGGGAGCCTGGGGCTGCTGCTTGCCCTCTGTCCCAGCTTTGTGCCCAGCTCAACCACCTCCCTGTCTGCTCTGTCCTGCACCTCCCAACCTCCAAAAAACCCTCCCTGCAGCAGGGATCCGTCCTGCTCAGCTGGGTTTTGGACTCTAAGTGGGCCTGGCAGGCACATCCTACTGGAATTTGAGCATCCCAAGGAGCCCCGAGCTCCCCAAGATGAGCTCAGTGGCTGAGGGAGCATCTGCTCCCGGGCAGAGCAAGAGCAGGCACTGGGGAGAACAAGAGGTCCATAGTGAGCACAGGTGAGGGCTCAAAAAATATTTGCAAGCCTCACCTCCCTTTGAAGTCCTGCTGCCTGGTCCTTCCTCCCCTCTCCCCGAGGCCCCAGCTCCTGATTTATTGGGTTCCTGCAGCAGAGGCACCTAAATTAGCCCCAGCTTCAAAGAGCCAAGAGAGGAGAAGGGCAATAGACAAATAGCCCCCCGCTAATTGTGGCTATTGAGCAAACCTGAGCCAGGGCAATCAGAGAGGAAGGGGATGCACCAAGGGGGGGGGGGGGGGNGGGGGGGGGTCATGTTCTCCTGGGGCTCTGCTGCTGCACCAGTCACCCCAACAATTTGTCAGCCCCACTGCTGGGCCATTTTTCAAAGCCTTACCCCTGGCACAGGAAGGCATTTAGCAACTGATTGTTAATGAGATGATGGGTAAACACACGTGGCTGTCCCCAGATGAGGACCCGACCCTCCCCATGGACCCACCACACCTGGCAAGTCTCTGTCCCACCAGCCTGGGGATGGAGGGAACAAGGAGCTGCTTTCAGCAGCATCTTCCCCCAGGGTCCCCACTGCTGGGAAGGGACAGGAAGGCTCTGGAGGCACTTTAGCTCTTTTATCACCTACCCCAATCCCCCCTGACACATTCCTGCTCCCAGCTCCTCGGGGTAGAGGCGTCCCAAGCCCCTCACATTCCTCTGCTGGCTCCTGGCAGCTGCTCCTGCCCAGGCACCCACCCAGCTATGTGCCCAGGGGTGCTCCTGGCAGGGATGGAGCAGCCCTATCACAAAGGCAGCTCAGTTCTCCAGCCCTATTCCTGGAGCTGGAATCATTTTGTCTTCTCCTGCAACCTCATCGCTCCGTGCCTCAGTTTGCCCTAGCTGGGGAATAACAAATGCTGCAGCACCAGTGAGCCCTGGGGAGCAGAGCCCAAGGTCTGTGCCAGGGTGGTGATGCCCCACAGCACCATAAAAAACCCAGGGAAGACCTAGTCCAGGCTAAGCCACCAGTGGAGGAGAAGATAGAGCAACACAAGAAGCTCCTGCAGTGACCAAACTCTTAGCAGAGACCAAAGCATGGTAGAGGTTCTTCCCCCCCACCCCATGAGCATCCCACCACAAGCTCTGGGCACCCCAGCACCAACACTCCAGCCCAACAGGGTGCTCAGGAGCACCCCTGGGGGCAAGGACCAGGCAAGATTCACCTCGTTCCTCCCCACAAGGCCACACAACCTGCGGGCAGGTGAGGAGGGTCGAGGCAGCCACGTGATGAGCTCCGAGGTGGGGGTTTTAGGGGCGGCTGCGGGTGCTGGAGGAGTGTCTCCCACCCCTCACGGGAGGCAGGACCACAGCAGCACCTCTCCCACTGCCATGGGGAGAAGCACAATGGCAGAGCCCGACAGCTCGGAAGAGGAGCTGGGTGCACCCCAGGGGTGCTATGGGCAGGGGCTGTGGGTCCCCCAGGGCAGGGAAAGAGCTGCTGAAGGGATGAAGGGGAGGAAGAGGAGCAGGCCGGTGCGTTCCAAGGCCAGGAGGATGGCTGCCAACGTCAGGGAGCGCAAGAGGATCCTGGACTACAACCAAGCCTTCAACGCCCTGCGCCTGGCCCTCAGGCACGACCTGGGGGGCAAGAGGCTCTCCAAAATCGCCACCCTCCGGAGAGCCATCAACAGGATCACGGCTCTGTCCCTGTCCCTGCACGGGGCCGGGCACTGCTGGCACTCCGAGTGCCACCCTGGGCAGGAGGAGGGGGTGAAGCCCAGCTGCCCCCAGCAGCCCTGGGAGCCTGGTTCTGTGGGTGCTGCCGGCTTGCAGAGATGCTCTCCATCCCCTCTCTACGCTGGGTTCTCCCCCGAGAGGCAGCTGCATCGTGAGGAGACCCTGAAGGAGGATCGCTCCATGCCCTACTGCTCCAGTGGGACCCAACACCCCGGGCTCCGAGGCGCCTGCCAGCAGAGATACGTGAGCAGCCTGCAAGACCCCCTGTCTGGGACAGTGCCCTGGCAGCCGGGCTACTGCCAGGGCTGGGGGGGGCACCAGCAGCACCTCCCCATCCACTGACCTGCCGGGCGTGCTGGTGCCAGGAAGGTAACACAGCCACGGGACTAACTGGGGGACTGGGAAGGGACCTTTGGGGAGAGAGAAGCTCTGCAGGAGGTAGAGCTCAGCTGCGATGCCGGTGAGAGCTCCGAGCCCCCACTGAGCCATATGGGACCCTGGCTGAGGGGTCACTGGGAACTGAAAGTCCCCCCCAGCTCCGTGCTTCTCATTGTGAGGTTGTGCCGTTGCCAACCGTCAGTTATTTATTCTCTCTCTTGCTTGCTCTGGGAGAAAACACGACTTAAAAACCCCAACACCAGGGCCCTGGCTGTTAATATGGTGTGGGGTGGACAGATGGGCCCTGGGGATCACGCTAAAGCTCCCGGCTGGCTGGTGGCTCTGGCTCCTGCCCGGGAAGGAGGGGAGCAGAGGCGGGGAAAGGTTGGTGCCCTGGGACTCGTGGTGTTAAGCTCCTTGGTGCTGGTGCCCGGCAGATTTGTGAGGCCAGGCCAGGAGGGGAGACAGATGTCGGCTTTCGTCAACCCCCCCATCCCTTTGCAGCTCCCTCCTGATGGCAGCAAAGTGGCTCTGGCGGGACAGGACAATCACACGCTCCTGGCAGGTCCCCCTGGAGGGGGGGATTTGACTGAAGAGGCCCCTTCCCTCCAGCTTAGGGAGCTCAGGGCAGCTGGGAGGGCTCCCTCCTGGCCTGGGCTCCCTCCTGGCCTGGGCTCAAGCAAACTGGAATTGCTGCAGGATTTAGGGTTTTGCAGCCACACACCCCACAACTGGCAGATTTTTTGGACGGGGTAAATCACTGCGTGATTCCCACAGGGCTGAGCTCCTCCAGCCCTTCCACTCCCACCTCAGTGATTCCCAGCAAAGCCCCAGCACTGGCTGCCAACACCCTAAGGGTAGAATGAGCGTTTTCCCTGCTGGGCAAACCATCTCAACCCTTCACTCTGGTGAGTCAGGCCCTTCCCAGGGTCTCCTCCTCCTTTAATCCCCTGGTGGGACTAAGAAGCTGGGCAATGAGCAGAGGAACACTAGCAGCAGCCAGGAGAGAGAGCTCTTTGCTCAGCAAAGGAGCCTCTTAAAGTGCTGATGGTGTGAGGCTGCTTGGCTTAATCTCCAACAGCTGTTCCTCCTGCCAGGAGAAGGCCCTGCAGCGATGTCTGCTGGAGGAATCCTGCTTCTCCCACCAGCATCCCTGCTCTGGGTGGTTTTCCTGCTCTGGAGCTGCACATTCCCATGCTCTGCCTCGTCAGCACCCATCACATGGGGAGGGAGAGTCCAGCAACACCAGCATTCAAAGGTTTAAGTCAAACCCAGCCCTAATGCAGACACAAACCTCCTCCCTCCACCCAAATTGGCATCTCTAGGTTTCACCCCCAGCTTTGGTGGCCAGTCCAAGCGAGACAGATGGAAGCAGATGGCCAGAGAGGCAGGAGCTGGGGGTGGGGGGGAGACATAACCCCACAAGATCCCCTCTCCAAAACAGGGTCACCCCCCTGCTCTCAAGTTCCCACCTCCAAAACGCAGATCCTAATTCTGTCTGGAGGCTGCAGGATGGGATAAGTCCCGAGGGGACAGGGCTGGGCAGGAGGCCCCAGCTGGCAGCAGGTTCTTTGGGCGCCTCTGGACGAGGCAGAAGGTGCTGGGTGTGCCCCAGCCATGGCACTTACTGGCATTTGGAACTGGAGCATAACAGAACGGGTGGAAAACATCCATCTCTGCCAGGCTCACCCCCCACCTGCCCGGGGAAAGGTTTTCAGCCCCCAGGGACCCAGGGTGAGCAGGGCCGGGTGTGCCAGCACCCAGCACAGAGCATCCCCCTGCACCTCCGGGGCTGGAGGTGGCCACCGAGCCCCGTTTATCACTAGCCAAGCCCGTTGAGGGCTGGGCTCTCACGTACCGCTGCAGCAGAGCGGAGCCCGTCAGAGCCGCCGGGGATCGGTGCGAGGGGGACAGAGGAACCTGGAGGGGGCACCCCGGCTTTTCCCCCCGCTCCACCCCTCCCGCATCCCCGGAGGTGGAGAGATGGGAGGGGGACACACCGGGTCGGGCGGAGCCTGAGCGCGGCCCGGGGGCGGGAGGGAAGGA
>VYZX01025931.1:3451-40259 GCA_013401335.1 Brachypteracias leptosomus
AGCTCACTCTGGATCCATGCCTGTGGCTCGGGGGGTTCTGGGCTGCTTGGAGAGGGGGCTTGCCTCAAATTTTGAGAAGAGAGGTCCCACCTCACGGAGCAGATCTGATTTTCCACCCTGGGATGTCCTCCCAGCCACCATCTGCTCCCCCACCTTCAACCTGGCTTGGAGAAACCCACCACACCCATGATGGAGGCACCTCGGGTGGCATGTTGGCATCCCCATGTCCCCATGTCACCCCCCCAGATGCCAACCACGGTGTCCTGGTACCCCCCAGAGGGGAAACCTGGGTGAGATGCTTCTCTGAGGGGCTGAGCTCACGCTGGTGGGGATGTGGTTTGGGGCCAAAGTGCCTTTTTCTCTGTTCCCACTGTTTTGTGAGATGCTGAAGGCCCCGTGGGGTGATGGGAGGAGGAAGAGGAGGAGGAGGGTGATGAAGGGGAGCCCAGCTCCATGTAAACATGCTCTGGGTTGTGCAATGTCCCTGTGCCAAGGAGATGCCACCAGGCTCCAGCAGCCATAAATATTAACCCTGGTGACAGGGGACAGGGGGTGGGATGGGATGGGGGGTCCCCAGCGTGTCTCTGCTCCTGCACCACCATGAGCCACCACCTCCCCATCCCTCTGTCCATCCATCCATCCCCTTTGCCTCTCCTGCACGTTGGCTGGAGTGTGACACCCCAAGTGTCATTACCAAGGTGGACAAACATCTCTGCCCAGCCCCCTGTGGAGAAGGCCCCACAAAGGCAGCAGGGTGATAACCTGGTATCCTCAACTCCTGAGGTCCAGGCCCTGCTTCCTCCCAGCCTGCTCTCCTCTGTAACCACCTGAGGGCACTAATTAGCCTTAATTGCTCTAAGCAGCCTCTCCTGAGACCTCCACCCCGCACCCCAGGGGCCCAGGTGTCTATTTAAGCTCAGCCTGAGGCCTCCACCTCCTTCCTGGGCTGTGTTGTATCAGTCTCAGCTCCACCACAGCCGTGGACATGGCTTCCCAGCTTGACCTCGGACCTGCCTCATCCCTGTGACCCTGGGGTGTCACCAGCTGGCACAGTTTTGGCCCTGAAACCATCCAGGACCTGGTTTGGAGGCAGCAGGACTGACTCTTGATCCTGTGGCACCCCTGGGTGACTTTTCCACGTGTCTGAGATCCTCCAGCCCCTTCTTGATGCCCAACCAAGGAGTCTCCTTCAGTCTCTGCTTGTGCCTTGGCCAAGAACAAGGTGAGCCCCTGGCAAGTCTGTGCCACCTCCTTCCTTAGGGCAAGTGGTGCCTGAGCTTCAGCAAAGCCCCCCAGGGCCACCAGACCCCATGGTATGAGGAGGGCACCCAGCACCATGGCCTCTGGGTGGGTTCTCTGGTGGCTTGGTGGGGTTGTGCTGGTCGCTTGGCTTTTCCCAGTGCTGTTGGGACAGGCCTGGGCTTTAATTTTTGGGGCATTGCTCTTCCAGGTGGGGCTTGAGGAGGGCAGATGGTTATGACCCTCCTGTGCATTGTGTCCTCTTGGTCTGGGTCTATCCAGGCTTTGTGTGGGGCTGGTGGGACAGACCCTTTTGCAGGACCTCCAGGTCCATCCCTACAGCCCAGGTGGGAGCAGGAGGAACCCCCTTGGTTGTTTTCTGGGGTTGACAAAGGTCCAAGGCTGAGATTTGAGGGGAGAAAGGCAGAAAAAGAATCCTAATCATGGAATCAGAGTGGTTTGGGTGAGAAGGGACCTTTCAAGCCCATCTGGTCCAACCCCCTGCAGCGAGCAGGGACATCTGCAGCTAGAGCAGGTTGCTGGGACCCTCCCCAGCTCCTCAGGGCTCTTTCTCCATCCCTTGGTGCCCTTTTCCTCACCCTCTCCTTATGGCCACACTAAAACTGTAGGAAGTCTCAAATTGCTTCCCTGCTGTGGAGAAGTGATGGCCGGGGGGGGATTGCAGCCTGCTGGGGGGTCCCCACTTGGCTGGTGCCATCCCCACCTTGCTCTGGCATCACCCAAGGTCCCTCTGGCCGGTTCCTCAGCCCCGGTTTGTGCTGGGGGCCTCTCCCTCCTGCCAGCCCAGCACTGCTCAGACTGGTTTAGCAAGTGGATGGGGCGGCCAATTTCCCTTTGAAGGGCTCCCAGGAAGGATTTGATGGCTGGAAAGCTCCCGAGGTGGAGAACGGGAAAGACAAAACGAGGTGGTTTTGGGTTTCGGTGGGGGAGGCCCAGGGTGGGCTGCTCCAGCAGCTCTGCACACCTTTGTCTCCTGCAAGTGCTGAAAGGCAGGTCTGGGGGGGGTGTTGTCCCCCTTCCCTGGCCTGGGTGTCTCACAAGGCTCCCAAACGGTGCCGGGGCTGAACCAGGAGCCAAACCTGAGGTGGCCTCGCCCCAGGGAGGCAGATTCAGAGGACTTGGGGATGTCCACCATGGCCCAGCAAGAGGTGGGTGCTCCTGCTGCTGCTTTGGGGGTGGATGGAGGAGTTTGGGGGAGGCAAAGCTGCTGCAGGGGGCAAGCAAAGCTCAGTGACCCCCAGCCAGGGTCTGGCCCCACTTCCCCTGCCCTACGTGCCCACCATGACCTCCTTAGTGGGATGTGCTGTGGGACAGCAGCCAGGGATGTGACCAGCGCTGTCACCCCTGCGAGGTGGCTCCTGGGGCTCCTTTGTGACCCAGCCCAGTGGTGGCTGGTCCTCACCATCATCTGGTGATGGATGTGAGCCCCTGGGGCTCCTGGGTCCCCTTGGGTTAAGGCTATGGGGTGCCTCTGGCTGCCAGCAGAGCCTGGATAGTTTGGGATATGGGATGGTTTTGGATGTGGGATGGTTTGGAATGTGAGAGATGAGGTTTATTTCCTGAAAGTTTGGAGCCTTTCTTGCTTTTTAGCTCAGTTCTCTGTAACTCAGCTCAGGGCTTCACCTCCTGAGTCCTGCACTGGTGGGGCTGGCACCTGGGTGTCCTTCCTCACCATCTCCATGAACCCCAAGTGCTCAATCCCCACCAGTGCCAGCTCCCCAGTTCTCCCAGCAAGCCCCAGCCCCTCCTTTGCATTGCAACGAGGAGACTTTAGCTACAGCCCTCGATTTGAGAACCTCTTTCTGCTCCACCATGGACCCTCCTTCACCCCCTTCTCAGGGTCTCCATTCCCCAAACCTTCAGCATCAGGTCAAGTTCACGAGGTTTATCAGGTACCCACCATCCCTGAGATTCCATCTTCTGCCTCCTTCCCATCCCTGAGATGGGATCTCCCAGGACTGTGATATAATCCTCAGGGATGTGCAAGGTGGGCCGATCACTCCTGGGGAGGTGGAGATCTTCTGTGCAGGGATTTTGAGCGGCTGCTTCCTCTAGGAGATGTAGAGGGAGCTCTTGATCTTCTCCTCAGCCTGGCAGAGCTGAGGGATGGATGAAGGGATGGGTACACTCTGTGCTCTGCATGCAGCAGAAGTTCCCCAGGGCATTATAAATTCATTGTCACAGTTGTCTCCAAAGCCCAAGCAAGATAAATGGAACCAGAACTGCCTCCTGAGACCAACACTTAAATTTCCAGCTGAACATTGAGTGAGTTCAGTAACTAGACTTTGACCAGGTCTTAACTCCAGGATTTTCTGCCCAAAGTTCTCATGAACAACACACCAGGTGTTCCTCAGGGCTGTGTGAGGAGGAGTATGATGACTGCTGTCTAGATGCCACACGGGGAAGATGCTCCTCCAAGGGCTCACGGTTTCCAGCTGTCCCACCAGAGCTGAACTTGCCCTTGCTCAGCACAAGCAGCTCCTCAGGAGGACCTGGACGTTGGTCCAAAGTCTCCCGGTGATAGGAACCGTTTGGCTTTGTTGTGTTTGTGCTGCTGGGGTGGTTAAAACCCGGCTGATCCCCCCCCCCCCCAGGGTCTTAAGGGCCTCGTCTTGCTCGGGGCAAAGTTTTGTCACAGCTGGAGGATGTTTGGTGCCAACTCTGTAGGGCTGGTGCCCTCCATGAGGTGGCATTTTGGAGCTGTCACCCTTTACCCCACTACCTAGGATACTCAGCCCCCCCAGTTGATGCTTGTTGGACCCTGGTTTGGATGTGGCACAGAAAGATGCCAGATGTGAGCCACCAAAACCCCGTCCTGGCATCAATTGAACCATCGTGAGCATTGACCTGTGGCTGGTGTGAAGTCCCTGGGGTGGCAGCAACCCCATGGAACAGGCTGGACCCGGGCAGCCTTAACCCCCAGCTCCAAATTCCTGTGGTCCTCCAGTCCCTTGAAGGTCCCAGCGATGTCCTGGGAGGGGGTGACAGCAGCAGCCCCCCGGGATCCTGCCCAGGAGGCACCAGAAAGTGGGGAAGGGAGATTTCAGGGGTGGTTTAGGGTGGAGGGGGAGAGAAGACCCTGCCCTGGGCTCTGACACCTCCAGCTCCTCAGGGAGGTGCCAGGGAGAGATGCTGGACAAGAAAGGGCTTGATTTTCATTTTATTTCCAGGAAAGGTGATTTTATTCCCTTGTTGCTCTGGCTTTTTACTCTTTTCCCTCCCCCTTTCTTAAAAAAAAGGGAAGCCAGACAACTGTGTTTGGGTTTCTCTGTGGGAGCCCAGCTGGAAAGTGCCTGCCCTGGGTCCTGCCCCTTTGAAACTTTCCCTTTGTTGTTGTGGTGGCTTTTTTTCCCCTCAGGTTTATCCCTTTCTTTGTTTTTCATCCTTTCCTTTTTCCCCCCTGGGAAGGAGAATTAGGAGCATGCAGGAACCTCCTTGTCTCTAAACCCCAGAAAATTCAACTTGCAAATCCCACTCAGCTGCAAAATCCCACCTGTCCTTGGGAAAAAGCATTTCCTCATTTAAAAACCCCCATTATTTTAAAAAAAAACCCCATTATTTTAAAAAAAACCCCATTATTTTAAAAAAAACCCCATTATTTTAAAAAAAAACCCATTATTTTAAAAAAAACCCCATTATTTTAAAAAAAAACCCATTATTTTAAAAAAACCCCCATTATTTTAAAAAAAAATCCATTATTTTAAAAAAAACCCCATTAATTAAAAAAAACCCCCATTAATTAAAAAAAACCCCCATTAATTAAAAAAACCCCGTTAATTAAAAAAAACCACATTAGTTTGAAAAACCCCATTAATTTTTTAAAAAAAACCATTAATTTTTAAAAAAAAACATTAATTTTTTTTAAAACCCTCCTTGTTTCACCTCGGGGAGCTCAATTTAGGAGCACATTGCCCAGCAGTGGGTGGTTCTGATGGGGATCCAGGGTGACAGTGGTGGGACAGAGTTCCTGGGGGTGAGGACCTGGGTGCCATGGTGGTGGTAGGACATGGCTGGTGGTGGCAGTGAGGGTCCCGGCCACCTTCTCCCTCTAGGCTGCCTCTTATCTGGTGGTGGTGGGGCTGCTGGTGGTGATGGGGCTGGTGGAGCTGGTGGTGGGGCTGTTGACGGTGGTGGAGCTGCTGCTGGTGGGTGGTGGGACTGGTGGTGGTGGGGCTCTTGCTGGTGGTGGTGTTGGGGCTGGTGCTGGTGGAGCTACTGGTGGAGGAGCTGGTGGTGTTGGGGCTGGTGCTGGTGGAGCTACTGGTGGAGGAGCTGGTGGTGGTGGGGCTGGTGCTGGTAGAGCTACTGGTGGAGGAGCTGGTGGTGGTGGGGCTGGTGCTGGTGGAGCTACTGGTGGAGGAGCTGGTGGTGGGGCCACCACCGGCAGCCTGATTGGCTCGGCAGGGCCTCCCCGTTGTCGTTCCTCCTCCCAAGCCCAGGTAGAGCCTTCCTGCAACCAGCACCTGGCCTCCCAGGATTAGCAACTCCCTCCTCCTCGCCTCTCCAAGCCTTTGCTTTTTCCCCCCCCACCTTCCTTTTTATTANCCCTCAAGCCCGTCAGCATGTCGGGGGAGCCCGGAGAGGACACCCCCGTCTTCGAGGACATCAAACCCCCCGCCCGGCCCCTCGAGAACCCCCCCGAGCTGGCCCAGGTAAGGCAGAGGCCGGGAAGGGGCCGAGTTCCCCCTCTCAGGTGCGGGGAGGTTGCCGGAGCCTCCAACCTGGGTTTGGGTTTGTTTGGCTCTTCTTTGGCTCTTAATCCTGTTTTATTTTCCCCCTCTGCTCGTGCTTCCCCCTCCGCCAGGTTTGCTCCTGGGCGTGTTGGGTTGCTTGCTTGCTTGTTTGCTTTTTTTTTTTTCTCTTTTTCTCCTACTTTTCTCCAAAACATCCTTTTTGGGGCAGTTTTGCTCCCTCCTGCCGCCGGGACTCGGTGGTTCTCCCCTGGGACCAGCAGGTGAGGGGGGTCCAAGGGGTTTGGTGCCACCAACACTGTGCTGGGAGAGACGTGTGGGGGAACGTGAGGTTATTTTCTATTTTATTTCATTATATTAATTCTTTCCGCCACCATGGCAGGGAGGGAGTTCTTAAATTTCTCCGGAGGGTCCCCCCCATGTACATTGGGGATAAAGACTCAGATAAGAGGCTTTGGGGGGTTGCTGCTCCTGCACCCCTCTTGCCCCCCCTCCCCTCTTGCCCACCCTCCCCTCTTGCCCACCCACCCCTGCCCTGGGCTATGGCACAAGCAGCTCAAGCCCTTGTGCCCATCCCAGACTAGGGGACGAGGATCCTTGATGATGTTTTGGGTGGTGGACCCCTCGTCCCACCATGAAGACCCTTCAACCTCTCTTCCTGGAGGGAAAGGGAGTGACCCAGGGGTGCCCCCCCCTTCCTACCAGGGCTTCAGCCCCCTTTCCCCCCAAGGATTGGGGCAAGCTGGGGCACTGCCAGCGGGTAATGATTAACCCCACATCCCCAGCGCCATTTTGCTCGGGGTGGGAGGGTGGGTGTGGCACCTCGCCCCACAGGGACCCCCTCGTCCTGGTCGCTGTTCTTCTGGGGAGGGCATCCCCATGGTGGGCAGCTGTGTTTTGGTGTGGGGCAAGGGTTGGGGATGTCCATCTGCTGCCCACCCCCCGTCTCCCGGCAGCACTGATGCCCCAAGGGCCGGTTTTGGGGTTATCTCTATGGCCTGTCCCCTGTGGGAAAGGGCAGCAGGTCCCTGTTTGGTCTGAGAGGAGGGTGACCTTTGCTTTCTCTTGGGTGGGATGAGGAGGTGGCGCTGGTGCTCACCCCACACCTTGGCCGTGGCTGTAGGGAGCAGGCAGCCATGCCCTGGGCCACCTTTGGTCCTCCTTATGGTGGACACGGGGATGTAGAGCCCACCCATGACCATCCCATGTCCCTTTATGGACAGTGGTGTCCCTGGGGTGGAGCTGGGAAGCTGCAGGGCTGGAGCTGAGCTCCAGCTCCCCCGTGCTCCACACACACCCCTCTTCTTTGCAAACCCACCCAGGGTGAAGCTTTATGGGTGGCAAAACCCTTGACAGCCCCGGGTGGACCCCACATCTCCTGGGGAGGAGATTTCCCTGTGCTGGCCCCTGTTGTCCTGACGAGTGCCAAGGGCTGTGGTGGTTGTAGGTGCTGGAGAAGCTGGATGGAAGCCCCGTGCTCCAGGAGGGGGTTTATCAGAGCAGAGTGACAAGAGTTATGGACAAGGTTGTGACCTGTGAGAGCTCCAGCACCACTTATTGCCCACGGGACATCTCCTGCTCTCCCCACTCCTGTCTGGCAGCAAAAAAGAGTGAACTTGCAGCTAATCTCTTTATCTCCCTGGTTGCAAAGTCCCCCCCTCTGCCCCCACCTCCACAAAACAAGGGTGGGAGCTGTTGAAAATCTTATTTGATCAGAGATGGGTGGAAACAGACCCTTTGTGGAGTTTAGGGTTGGGTTTTCCCTTTTCCCTGCTTTTCAGGCTGCCCTGGTTGGTTGGTTGGTTGTTTTTTAAAAAGGAGTGAAAAAGGCTTGTGAGGGCAAAGCCCTTTTCCTTTCTGGTTTGAGTCAAATCAGCCAGAAATGGAGTTTTCCCCTTTAAATCTCAAGAGGCCGATGTTAGAAGGAAGGTAAAAAAAATAATAATAATTGGAGCCAAAAGCAAAACGTTCAGGGAAGTGTTTCAGAAGAGGAGAGATGGTCCCTTTGTGTTGGGTAGCCCCTGAAGACCAAGGGGGCTGGTTCCTAATGGGCTTTCCTGCACTTGTGAGGAGCAGAAGGTGCTGGTGAGGTGGGAGGGGTCCTGCTCTGCTGGAATTCTTCACAGAGAAGTCCCCAGCAGAGCTGTCAAGGGGTGGTGCTTCTCCTTCAGGAGCTCCAAGCAAAGGATGAATCCAGCTTCTCTGCAGGGAAAAGGGGGATGGTGGCTTTGGAATCTTGCTCCTGCCCATGATGAGGTGTTGACAGCTTGTTGTGGCTGGACCTGGGCACCTTTCTGCACTTTAATGTCACTCCTTGGGTGCTCAGAGGGGACTGGAAATCTTGTGTGCCCTCCCGGGAAGCTGCTGGTGCCCAGCACCTCGTTCTGAGCTGCTGGTCCATGGGATGTGCTTTTGTGGCAGGGTGAAGTTGTGGTTCTTCTCTCCCACTCTGGGGTCCTCCTGGCTTTGCAGGACAGGTCACAGATGTCCACGTGCTCTGCAGGAGCGTGCAGAGTTCATCTCCAAAGGGGGCTGTGGCAGCCTGGGCGAGTGTGCAGGAGCAGGTTGGTGGTACCAAGATGTCAAGGCGAAGGCTGGGCAAGGAGGAACAGCTTCATTTATAGAATCATAGGATGGTTTGGGTTGGGAGGGACATTTCAAGGTCATCTGGTCCAACCGCCTGCAGGGAGCAGGGACATCTGCAGCTAGAGCAGGTTGCTCCAGCCTCACCTGGGATGGTTCCAGGGATGGAGCAGCCACCACCTCTCTGGGCAACCTGGGCCAGGCTCTCACCACCCTCAGTGGTAAAAATTCCTTCCTTCTCTCTAGTCTAAATCTCCCTCGTTTAGTTTAAACCCATCACCTCTTGTCCTGTCCCAACAGGCCCTGCTCAAAAGTCCATCCCCATCTTTCTTCTAGGTCCTCTAAATAGTCAAAGGCTTCACTTGGTCCCTCTCAACCCAAGTGAAGATGTTGGGTTGGCTCTGGTGGGGCTGAGCCCTGCGTGGCTGGAGGCATCTCAGGACCCTTTCAGGACCTGATGCCTTCAGGACTCCCCGGGTGGGTGCTGTGCTCACCCAGGTGCTGCTGGAAGCAGACGAGGTGTAGGATGAAGCAGTTTGGCTGAACTTTGAGCTCACAGGAGGACAAGGGCTTTGTCCAGGTGCTACAAAGGCTGATTGTTCTCCTGGGGGAAGGTTGGCTGGGCAAGGGGGGGGAGAGAGAAAGGGACAGTGCTGAGGAGGGAAAAAGAAATTTATGGGTGTGCTCCTGCTCGTCCTCACTGTCCGACCTGGGAGAGGTTGTAAATTAGCTAGAAAATCATGTTATGGTGTTTTATTTTAATAATGGTGGGGGTTTTATGGTGTTTTATTTAGGTTTGGGGTTTTTTTTGTGTATTTGTATATTTGTTTTATTTTATTTTGTGTATATATAGATTTATTTTATATTTGTGTGGATATATAGATTTATTTTATATTTGTGTGGATATATAGATTTATATTTGTGTGGATATATTGATTTATTTTATAGTTGTGTGGATATATAGATTTATATTTGTGTGGATATATTGATTTATTTTATATTTGTGTGGCTATATAGATTTATTTTATATTTGTGTGGCTATATAGATTTATTTTATATTTGTGTGGCTATATAGATTTATTTTATATTTGTGTGGCTATATAGATTTATTTTATATGTTGTTTTTTTTTATGGTGCTTTTTAAAAAATCCTGACAAGGGAGGTGTTGAAGGGAGGGGGTGAGGTGAGCAGGGGACTCCAGCTCCATCATGAATGCAACGGATTTCCCTTTATCGCTCTTCCTGGACGCTGTGTGGGAAGCAAACAGAGTCACCCACAGTTACTCACCCAGGGCTCAGGTGATGCATTTCTGGCCCGTGCATCATCAACTGAATTTTCCCCTCTCAAACCTGTTTGGTCAGCTCCCCACGCTGCTGGTTTGTTCTCCTGCCCTGGTCCAGTGAGTTCTTTTATTTAACCCGTCCCCCGCAAACAATCGCGCTGGCCGGGGACCCTTGATTGGGATATTTGCTTTTCTCCTGCTCCATTGGTGAGCCGGGTGAGTCACAGGGTCCAGCTGGGCCCTGGGGATTGGAGCACCAATGTTTACGAGTCAGATGTGCTCAGAACTTGAGCGAGCATGAAAACCCTCCAAAAAAAACCCCCATGGGCTGTTTACCACATCAAAGAGGTTCAGCCCCTTCCGAGCTCAGGTTGAAACTCAAACAAAGGAGCTTTCATTAAGTTCAGAAATGCTTGGAGAATTCTTTGGAAATTGTTATTTTTTTACTTTTCTTTTTTTTTACTGTGATGAGGATCTTTGGGTTTCCACGAAGGGCAGGATTTGCACGTAGTGAAATGCTTCTAATGACCTCACTCTCTGTAGTATCTCCAGGAGAAGAGCTTGGGAAGCACTTGGCCCCAGTATAGCTGGTCTGAAAGCAGAGCTATTATCACTGGTAGGAGAAAGGGACATTGTCCATCCCTTATCACATCTCTGAGGCAACTTGTTTCATGAATCCCAAACTGGGTTGTTAAATTGAATGGGAATATTGGGGCATCTCCCCTTCCCAATTCAAAATGCTGCTGTTTTGAAGCATAATGTTGTGTTCTGGATCCACGTTCACTGTGGATGCTCCATCTCTGGAGGTGTTAAAGGTTGGATGGGGCTTGGAGCAACCTGCATTAGTGGGAGGTGTCCCCACCGTGGCAGAGGGGTTGGAACTGGATGATCTTTAAGGTCCCTTCCAACCCAACCCATTCTGTGATTCCATGTTTCTGAGCAACCTGGAATATTTGGTGGTTTTGTGGTTCTATGTTGTGTTTTTGGGAGAAAAGATCATTAGCCTGATGTTTGACATCACCTCTGGGACACAAGTGTCACAGCCCTGGTGTTTCCCAGGGGCTGGCAAACCCCAGGCTCCAAGATGCTCTGCCTGGAGCTTCTCCAGGGCTTGGTGCCTTCTCCATGGGAGCTGTCAATTGCTTGTTATTGACCTGTGCCTTAATTGTCTCCCTTAATTACCAGCAACTGGCATTTCTGAACAGGGAAATTGTGGGAAGCTTTAGGCTGAAGGGAACGGATCTTGAGGAAACTTTGAGGACAAACAGGAGACATATGGGGTGGTAGAAGGGGCTGCAGCAGCTGGACCTGCTCCAGTGTCCCTGATTCTGGCAGTGACTTGGAATCATACAGTTGGAAAGGAACTCTAGGGTCATCAAGTCCAACCTTTGTGCAGCCCATCTCCCCGATCCCTAGACCATATCTTGAAGGCCTTGTGCTGCACTAGGACCTGTGTAAGCTTGGAGGAGAGAAGTTGGCAGGAAGACCTCCTTGTTCAAACACAAGGTTCTCACCTGCCTTGGGGTTTGGTTTGTTTTGCTTTGACTGGTTTGGCGAGGAAGCTGAGGGCCAGGGGCTGGTGGGACCTGCCCGTGAAACCTGACCTGGCTTTCCCCAGCTCTGGGGCTGCCTCGCGCGTTGTGCTTCCAGGAACAGGCTCTTTGACCTGTTCTATCACTCGCTGGGTGCCAGGAGGACTCCACATGCCCCAGCAGGCAGGGGCTGACTCACTCTGCCTTTGTCAGCCCTGGGAATGTGCTGCTCTGCTGCTGAGCGGGGCAGGAGAAGTGATGAGTCTGAGCTTTCGGATGGTTTGGGTGAGGTGGAGTGAATCCCACCCATAACCCGGCTGGAGAAGCTCTCCCTGAGCTTCTCCCATGGCACGGGGACATGGAGGTGTAACCTCAGCAGAGCTGGGAGGCTCAAGGACAAGCCCAGTGTCTATGGCCATGCAATGGCCAGGAACTGGTGGGTACATCTGTCCAGGTCATTCTGGGGGATGGTGGCATCTGAGAGGCTCCCTCTCCTCAGATTCAGGGCAGAGGCTGCAACCAAGGAGGAGAAATGGAGCTGCAGGTGGGCTGCTCCTTGGTGGTGGTACCAGCAGGGGCTTCATGGCTGTTCGAATTCAACTTTCGATTGTGTTCATGCATAAACTGGAGGAACTCTTGAGTTCCTGCCTGTTTTGGCTGGGGCTGAGGTAGCTCCAGGCCTCCTGATCTCCCAGGAGTTGAAATAACCTTAGATAATGTCAGTTTTCCAGACAAACCATCCAAATGGTTCACACCAGAAGTCACCCAGCCCAGCCTCCAACAGCGGGTGCCCACTTGGTTTGATGGAAACCCTCCAGTTGGCTTTGATGGGCTTGGCCCCGAGCAGCTCAGAAAATGAAGACCTAAAGATGGTGCAGCCAGGCCAGAGCTTTCTCTGCTCGTGATTTTTCAGTCCATTTAGGGCTTTATTTTTTTTTTTCACTCCAAGTTTTCTGGTTGCCCTCTTGGAGCCTGGCTGCTCCACACTGCTCCTCTTCCAGGCACTTGACCTTGGAGTTGGCTTTTCCTGCTTTCTTTGGCCTTTGGGCTTGCTGACTGTGGTGCCACGATTGTGGAGATAAAAACCCGAGGTAGATTGGCTGGAGTTGAGGCTTTATCAGTCCTGGGAGGAAAGGGAGAGCAAACAGAGCCAGCAAGTCTGCTGGAGGTGTCACTGGCTGCTGGCTCAGCCACAACCTCCCAGCTGCCCACATCTGCCTGGGCCGTGACTCTTGGCCTCAGGGAAGTTCTGTCTTGGAGAGCTGATGATCACCTTGGGCAGTTCAAACAGAAAACTGGGGACCAGAATAACCCTGACCCAGCTCCGGGGCCATCCAGGAGCTCCTGGCAGAGACCTGGAGGAAAGGGATGTATCTTGGTGCTGCTCCTGTAGGTGTGTGGCAGCTTCATGGTGGAAAGCTGGTGGGACAGGTCACCTCTGGCAGCCTTCTTCACGGGCTCCAGAGAGAGCTTCAGCTTAGATGGCCACTTTCCAGGTGGCCAAAGCTAGTGAAGATGAGTTTTGCCTCACTACGTGTCCTGCAGAAACAGCTGAAAGCCTTGAGGGGTTTCCTAGAGTTGCTCCCAACCTCTTGGAGAAGGAGGAAGCAGAGGAGTCCATCCAGGGCCTTCTGCAGAGGTTGGCCCCACTGCCCATGATGGTGCTTTGCTGCTTACAGCAGCTAAACGTTTGTGTGAACTTGAAAGGCAGAGTCCTGGGGCTTCTCCACTAATCCCCTTCTGCAAAGAGTTCCAGAAGACTTGAGGAACAAACAGAAAATAACGTTGATCGAGGTCAATATCAAACCCAAATGATCAGGGAAACAAATATTTACCCAGGTCAATATTTAACTAGGAGACAATAAATGCTGATATTGAACCAAATCTGTACATAAATAGGGTCTGTTTATAATGTGTGCCTCTAAAGGGGCACTGCCAGGTACCTGCCAGGGCCTCTGATTGATGATTGTCCTCCCCATTGTTTGCTGATTCCCTCAGAGGCTGGAGTTTCGTGCAGGTGCATCCATGAGAAAGGCTGGACTACGTCATCCCGGGGCACAACTGTTGTCCCACACATGCCTTTGTGCTTGGGAAGGTCCCTTGTCACGAGGAGGGGCCTCCCTTGCACCTGGGGCTGGTGCCCCATCCCTTGAACCCTCAAACCCACAGGGTTGTGCCGGTGTTTGAACAGAATCATGGAGTTGTTTTGGTTGGAAGAGACCTTTTAGATCATCAAGTCCAACCATTAACCCCTCCCTGCCAGGGCACCACTAACCCCTGTCCCTCAGCACCACATCTCCACGCCTTGGAAAACCCCTCCAGGGATGGGGACTCCACCACTGCCCTTCACAACCTTTTTGGGGAAGAAATTGTTCCTCAGCTCCAACCTCAACCTCCCCTGGTGCAACTTGAGGCCGTTTCCACAAGTTCAGTCCTTTTGGTTGCACCCTTCACCCAAAAGCTCTTGGCACCAGTGACCATCATGGGGGTGGCTGTGAGCAAGAGCCTGAGATCCAGGTGAGGAGTGGGCTTGATGCCTCCTGGCATTGCAGAGCAGGATGGGCTGGGGGGCTCCAGCCCAGGGCTGGAAGGTGCCAAGAAGTGAAGAAACTCCTTCCCCAAGCCCTTTCTGAGCCCTTTCCCCCCCCGGTTGCTCCTCTGCCAACTTCCCCAGCTCGTTGCCTGTTTAGCAAACATTGATTCCTCTCCTTGTTCTTGGCTGCTGCCCGTGTGGTGACAACACCTGATGTTTCTATGGCCGTTTGTTATTGATCAACTTCAGATTAGAAAGTGTTTAATCACGGGGAGGACACGTCCCACCTCTCACCTCGACAGCCACCAGCTCCTGGAGCTCTCCTAACGATGCTCGTGGTTAATTGCTGGCAGAGGGGCAGGGTTGGCTCCAGAGCCAGGTTGGGTTTTTTTTTTTCCTGTGTCCTCCCAAGAAATGTTTGTCTTGGACTCTGTGGGTGTTGCTGGATGTCCTGATAACATCTCACCCTGCCTTTGACACCAGCTGGAGGAGGGATGGAGGTCTCCAAGGCTTGAGGAGCAAACAGGTTGAGGTCAATGTCAAACCCAAATGGTTCGAAAATCTTGCAGGACTTGTGAAAGTTGGTGGATGGTAGAGGGGGAAGAGTTGTGTTATTAGCCACAGGAGAATCCACTCTGGAGGAAGCTGAGGGCTTCGTTGTCTCCTTTCTTCACCACAGGGCTGGGTTTTGCCTTGGCTCACAGTGCTGGGTGTTTCTCTCAGGCTGCTGAGGTTACCTTGTCCTCCAGGGAATTTTGGTCACCAGGCCCCAGGTGTGGGTGTGCTGGTGCTGAGTGATGGTCCTGCTGGTCTGGTGATGCGAACGGGTGTCCAACAGCCTTCTCTGGAGTGGACAAAGTGCTTGTTCTGACCCCTTTCCTTTTACTGCTTGGGTCTTTTGTTGGCTTTCTGTTCTCTGGCAGGTTGGAGAGACCCTTCTCCATGGTCAGGGACAGACACTGTGACTTTGAGGGGGAAAATCCCAGAGGAATTCAGTGGTTTTATTGTATGAGGGGCTGTTCTTGGTGGCTTTCCCTTCCTGACCAAGCCACAGATCCCAGTTGGGACACCTCTGAAGTCACAGCAGTTGGGTTGGCTTCTGCTTTGCCTGTATTTGCTCATTTTCGGCTGATTTACTGCCCTGTGATGGCTGCTGGAGCCCTTGTCCATGCAGTTGGTGGAGTCTTGGGCATGCTCACCTCCATCCTTGTCTCTGGTGGTTGCAATGATGGCTTTGATAGTGACTATAGGGGAAACCAGGCCACCAAACCCACTGAAGACCTAGTGGCTCTCTGGCTAGAAGGCCTTGGAGGCTTCCTCCAAGTCATGGTGGGTGTCTCTTGTAGTATTGAGATGAACTGAGCTCTTTGGCCGTGTGGTGAATTCAGTCCTGCTCAAAAAGGCCAGAAAATGGTTAATTTCCTGCCTGTCTGGCAGACAGAGGAAGGGTTGGGCTGATGTTCCAGGTCATGTGTCCTCAGCTGCCTTCTCTGGAGCTGCCCCAGGCAGGGCTGCAGCTGAGGAATCTGCAGAGATCCAGTGTCTAGGGGGGTTCCTCCTGGTGGGACCAGCTTGGCCCTCCATGGCTTCCTCTGCATTTGTGCTGCTCACCGTGGCTGCTCTGGAACACAGATGGTGGCAGAGCAGAAGGTTCTGTTGGTCTCCTGGTGTGGTTGACCCCAAAATGAGGGATCCAGCAGGTTGTGAGAGCAGGTTGGAGCTCATCTCCAACTTTTCACCCCCCAGCACCCCAAGTCCTTCTCCAAGGGCTGCTCTCCATCCCTTCACCCCNCCCCACTAACCCATCCCTGTCTGCCCCACAGCTGCACCCGATGAGGATGGAGCAGCGGATGCCACCACTCATCCTCGAGGTGAGGCCCCTTCCTCATCCTTCCTCCCACGTGCTTCTGTCCCCCTGGGTGAGAGGTACCAAGAAAGCCCCAAATGGACCAGATGAGCTTGAAAGGTCCCTTCCCACCCAAACCATTCCATGATTCTAATTGGATCCCCACCACCAACTGGGTCCCCCCCAGCTGCAGAAGGAGCCCTGAGTGTCGTCTAGGAGAGAGACCTGCACTGAGGACACTTTGAGGTGGANCCCTGTATTGACACCATGGGGCAGGACCTTGCACTTGGCCTTGGTGACCCTCATGAGGTTCCAGATGGGGGAGGCTTCTCCCTGGATTTCGGGACTTACGGGAGGTGGCAGGTCCTCCACTGGTGATGATGGTGAGGACCTGCCNTGGATCCCCACCACCAACTGGGTCCCCCCCAGCTGCAGAAGGAGCCCTGAGTGTCATCTAGGAGAGACACCTGCACTGAGGACACTTTGAGGTGGATCCAATCAGCCATGTCAGCCTTTAGTCACCCCAGTTGTGCTGACCATGGGCCAAGGAGCTGGTTTTGGATGGAGCCCTGGCTGGGAGGGAAGCAGCTCAAAGTTTGGTGTGATCACCAGGACTCGGGTTGCTAAGGAGTTCAGGGCCACAAACAAGCAACCTGCCCCTTGCTCCCCCTCTTTGGAGGACACTGGGGTCCTGGAGCTTCTGTGACACCATCAGCAGCGTCACAGCAGCCTGGATTCCACTGGGGTGGGGTCCTCACATCCCTGTCCCTGCTGCAGCTCTGGACAGGGCTGGTGGAACCATCCCATGAAAGCCCATTTCTTTCTCTCTGCTGACCAGATGCCCTATGCCACCTCCTGGATCCCAGCACCAGGAATGGACTTACTGAGCTTTAATGGGATGACTTTGCAGGTAGGGGTGGTTCTGAGGGAAAGGGAGGCTGAGGAACACCAAAGGGGCAGGAGGAGCCTGGCTGAGAACGTGGGTTTGGGCTGTGACATGAGGGCTCTCCACCCCTTCCTGCAGTTCATGGGTCACCTGCCACCTAAGGAGCCACTGGAGCTGTGGGGGGAGAGACCTTCCCTTGGGAACTGGAGGTGAGAAAGTGAAATGCCAGAGATAAGGGAAGTGTAGAAGTAAAAAAAGCAGCCAAGACCTTCCCCCTGCTGGGAAGTGGGTCCTGCCCGGGCTCAGGTATGTGTGGCATTTGGGGCCTCTGGTACTGCCTAGAACAGGCTGGAGGGGGCACCCAGTCTGCTCCACAGCTTTGGGGGGTTCTCCTGGGGGCAGGAACCCAAGCTGGACACTGGTATCTTGGGGTGTGTGAGGAAGAGTGTGGGCAGCAGGTCGAGGGAGGTTCTTCTCCCCCTCTACTCTGCCCTGGTGAGGCCACATCTGGAGTATTGGGTCCAGTGCTGGACTCCCCAGTTCAGGAGAGACAAGGAACTATGGGAGAGAGTCCAGTGGAGGCTCTGGAGATGCTGGTGGGACTGGAGCATCTCTGTGCCCAGGGCAGGCTGAGAGCCCTGGGGCTGCTGAGCTGCACAAGAGAAGCCTCAGAGGGGATCTGATCAATGCTGAGCAAGAGCTAAAGGGTGAGGGCAAGAGGCTGGGGCCAGACTCTTGTCAGTGGTGCCCAGGGACAGGACAAGAGGCACCGGGCACCAAGTGGAACCCAGGAGGAGAAAGTTGTTTGGGGTGAGGGTGTTGGAGCCTGGCCCAGGCTGCCCAGAGAGGTTGTGGAGTCTCCTTGTCTGCAGAGATCCCAAAGGGGCCTGGATGTGATCCTGGACCCCCTGCTCTGGGGGAGCTGCTGGAGCAGGGGGGTTGCACCAGAGCATCTCCAGAGCTCCCTTCCACGGTGTAGAAAGCCCCATCCCAGGGAACAGAGCAGCCTAGCACTTCCAAGCCTGCTGCTCTGAGGTTGTACCCGTGTAGAAGAGGGTGTACCTGTGGCACGTCCATGCTTGGGTGGCAGCCAGCTCACCCATGCATTGCCTCGCAGAGGTGCAAAGGTTCTGTGGAGTGGCTGGAAGCACGGGTGATAGGTTTCTCTGGGAGGGGTGAGGAAATCTCTTGGGTCCTGTCCAGCTTTGTTTGGAGCAGAGGAGCTGCAGCAGGGCTGACTTTGGCCCTGGTGGCATGGGTCAGGGCTGTAAAACCCTCGGCTCGATGCAGATCAGCTCCTTCTCCTCCAGCACTCTCTGCCAGGGAGAGCTGGTGGTTCTGCCAGCTCCTCTACATATGAATGAGCCTACGAGGGCTCTGCAAGGAGCTTGACACATGGATAACCACATAATTAAAGGCTGGAGCTGTAGAGGAGAGCGTTGAGCGCTGGTATCTCTAACCACAAAGAGCAGAACTTGAGTCATCGGGTGCCAGGGGATGGATTTCCTAGCGGGTTGCTCCACCAGGTTGCTGAGTCCTCGGGCCTGGATCCAGTGGGATGCCACGTCAGGCATGAGCCAGGAGGGGAAGGAACCTGGCAAGAGGTGGTAGCCTGAGCTAGAGGTCCTGCTGGCTTGGAGGAGCTGGGCTTGTGGAAACAGCTCCACACAGCCAGAACTGAACCAAAGGTGAGGTGAGGGCTGAGTCACCCAGACGAGGCAGTTTCCATTTCGGGTTGAATTAGTGGCAACGCCACTTAGCTGGAAAACTAAGCCCAAATTATTCTCAATTAATTAAAGATATTGTCCTGATCTAGAATAAAGTGCCTTATCCTTCAGGCTGTTGAGTTTAAAGGAGACCAGAGTCAGCACGTCTAAGGTGGGCAGCAGATCCAAGGTGCAAAGACAACTGAAGCAATGTTTCTGATGTCATCCCATTGCTCATCTTAAACTCTCTTGGTGGTGTGACCAAAGCTTTGTACCCAAAGCTTGGCTCTGCTTTCCCAGGCTCTTTCTCTCCTAACTCCATCCCGTTCCTAGCTCACCCTTTGTTCCCAGAGCAGGTAGGCAGGAGGAAAGTGGGACAGAGGACAGTGATTCACTCCTCAGGAGTCTGGCTGAGTCACAGACCGGAGCTAAATCACCTCAGCCCATGACTCCTGGGCCTTCTTGCCCCCCTCTCTCCATCTCCTGCTACCTGAAGCACATGTTGAGCGTTGGGGTCCCACCACCAGTGTGTCAAGGTTGTGTTTGTTTTTCCCCCAGGCACGGTCTGAAATGGATAAATACCTCTCCAGCGAGGTGCCCCCCATCCCCATGGTAGCAGACAAGAAGTACCGCCGGGAGAGCGCCTCGGTGGTGGACGAGTTCTTCTCCACGGAGAAGCCCAGCTCAACACCCTACAGCGTGAACATCAACGTCATCCTGCCCGACACCACCCACCTGCGCACCGGGCTCTACCGGCCCCCCAAGCCCCTGACATCCTTCCCTCAGATCAAAACGGAGCCCGGCACCAGCTTCCCCCAGCCCTGCTCATCTGCCTCTGGCTCCACCCAGACCCTGCCCGACTTCACCAGTGTCTTCAGCATGCCCCAGTCCGTGGCGGTGAACAACATCTTCATCAAGCAGGAGATGCCCTCCGAGATCCCCTTGTCCACCAACCCCCAGCAGCCCCAGCTTTACCAGATGCCTCTGGGCAGCGGCGGTGCTGACCTCGCCACCCTGACGTCCTCCTCCAGCAGCACCACGGCCATCAACAGCCTCAACGGTGTCACCATGTCCACGGGGAGCACCATGGCCAGCGTGGTCCACAGACCTGTGCAGCCAGCAGGGCCGGTTAAGCAGTACCCACACATCTCCCAGGGACAGGGAAGCTTCAACATCTCGGGGCAGTTCTACCCTGCTCCAGGGGTGAACCTGCCACCTTCACCCCCCAACTCGCAGCCGGGCAGCCCAGAGAACCAACCCGAGCTCATCAACACCATCTCCCCCCCACCGTCCTATGAAGCCACTTTTGGACTGAAGTTGGTCCAGTCATCCCAGGTCCCCCCAATCCCCAATGGCCTCGGGACCCTCTCCCAAGGGCACGTTGTGATGCAGCCCCCCAAATACAACAGACGTAACAACCCTGAGCTGGAGAAAAGGAGGATCCATCACTGTGATTACCCAGGTAAGCTCGTGGTTGATGGCTTGGCTTGAGGGGGTGGCTCTTCTGGACACACTGGGGCTGGGGGCTGCCTTGGGGTCTCCATGGGAGCTTAACCTGAGATCACTTTGCATGGTGAATCACATTATGGAATGGTTTGGGTTGGAAGGGACCCCAGGGGAGCATCTGCAGCTAGCCCAGATCCTGCCTCCAGCAGTGACCTGAGGAAGTACCCAAGGATGGGACATGTTCAGGGAGATCTTTCTGTGCTCACACCTCCCCACCCTTTGGAAACCTGCAGATTAGGGGCTTTCTGAGCCACATTCTTGTGGTTAACAGCTTGTGTTGAGGTCTTTACCTTCTGCTGGTTGTGGTGGGAGATGGGTTAGGAGCATAAATGGACAACTGCTCTGAGATCATCTGTTTTAGTGGGGTTTTGGCTTGTGTAGGAAGGCAGGAGCACAACTGAGGTGCAAAGAAACCCCAAAGCAGTAAACCCTGGGAGGCTCCTTAGTGTGTATGTGCAGAGACAGAGGAGAAGCTGCTTCTCATCCTTCACCCCAAGGTTCAGCTGGAGGTGAACCAGTCAGGGCTGATGGCAGGGGCAGCAGGTCTCCCTGGCGTGGTGTGCAGGAGGAAGCGATGGGAGGCATGCCCAGTTCACGCTGGTGACTGGAGGAACTGGGGAGACCTGTTTGCAAAGCCCTGATCCAAGTTTCCAGGTGGTGGCCCCAGCACTTTTTTCCTCTACGTGCTCACGGGGAAATGAAACTCAAACCTTTTGGCTCCTCTCTGCTGCTCTGTCTGGGCTTGGGACCTGCTCCAGGTCTGGCTTCGTGTCTGTGCCCAGCAGGGACACAATCCTTGGTCTCACACATACTCATCACCTCTTCTGAGTGTGAGGGACCTCTAAGGCTTCAGTGCATCAGAAGTAAAAGTGAACTGGGTCATCAACCCTCATCCCTCCTACTAATGAGGGTCAAGGTGAGGTTGGATGGGGCTCTGAGCAACCTGCTCTAGCTGCAGATGTCCCTGCTCCCTGCAGGGGGTTGGACCAGATGATCTTTAAGGGTCCCTTCCACCCAAACCACTCTGTGATTCCATGCCATGGGTGAGGGGAAAGGCAGGAGGCAGCTCCCAAGCAGGGCAGAGAGAGCTCATCTCCTGCCAGAGGCTTCTCCAGGCTGTATGGAAACAGTGGGATGAAGAATAGGATTGTGTGGCTTGTGCAGGTCATAAAAATTCAAACTCCTATTTTAATGTACTTGTCAAAACCCCCTGGAGCAGGAGCATGAAGGCAGCAGGAGAAGCTCCTCTGAGCTTTATCTCCCTGAGTGAGGCACCAGCAATGATTCACCCTGGGATGCCTGTGGTGGAAACTTTTCCCCAAGTCACAGAGTTTCTGTTAAGAGCCTTTCTTTGGCTGAACTTGTTGTTGCTGATCTCCTGAAGACACTTCCCACTTGTTCTGGATCCTGAAAGCCAAGCTGAGGCTCCACAGCCTGCCTGGTGCTTCCTCCTTCCTGGAGTGTTTCTGCCTTGTCTGCTGGGGCTGGGACTGCTACAAAACACATCTTAGGGTCATGGAATCACAGAGTGCTTTGGGTTGAAGGGTCCTTTAAAGATCTTCTGGTCCAACCCCCTGCAGGGAGCAGGGACAGCTGCAGCTAGAGCAGGGTCCTCCAACCTCCCCTGCAATGGTTCCAGGGATGGGGCAGCCACCTCCTCTCTGGGCAACCTGGGACAGGCTCTCACCACCCTCAGGGTCCAAA
Source organism: Brachypteracias leptosomus (assembly GCA_013401335.1). Classification (NCBI taxonomy): domain Eukaryota; kingdom Metazoa; phylum Chordata; class Aves; order Coraciiformes; family Brachypteraciidae; genus Brachypteracias; species Brachypteracias leptosomus. The sequence goes on from VYZX01025931.1 coordinate 24,981, forward strand.
ATTTCTTCCTTCTCTCTAGTCTAAATCTCCCTCTTTTAGTTTCAAACCATCCCCCCTTGTCCTGTCCCAACAGGCCCTGCTCAAAAGTCTGTCCCCACCTTTCTGACAGGCCCCTTTAAGTCCTGAAATGCCCCCAGAAGGTCTCCCTGGAGCCTTCTCTTCTCCAGCCCAACTCTCTCCAGTCTGGAACCATCCCAGGTGAGGTTGAAGCAACCTGCTCTAGCTGCAGATGTCCCTGCAGGGGGGTTGGACTTGATGAGTCCTTCCCAACCCATCCTGTGGTTGTCTCAGCCTTTCCTCATCCCAGAGCCCTCTGGTCACTCCCGTGTCCCTCCTCTGGAGCTGCTCCAGCAGGTCCCTCCAGCCTTGGTGGTATCAGTTACATCTGGAATCCAGGAGGACAAAGGGCAGCACAAAGCTGCCAACAATTGGTGGCAAATTTAATATTTTCATCCTGCCTCAAAGGAAGGGGGGATTTGGAATCTGTGCCTGGCTCTTCCCCCCCCCCTCTCCAGTTCCCAGCACGTTGTCCATGGGTGTCAGGGCTGTGGGGCAGAAGATGGGATGTTGTGAAGGTCCTGGAGAACAAATGCTCTTTAGTTCCTGCTGGAATAAGCCAGGTTTATTTGCATACAGACCTCAAACGTGGGGTTTGGGGTTGTTTGTGGAGGGGCCCCTTTCTCATGGGGAATTTGTGTCTCGTCTCTTTCCACAGGTTGCTCAAAAGTTTACACCAAGAGCTCCCACCTGAAGGCACATCAGAGAACCCACACAGGTAAGGGCACGACAGGCTCAGCCTGATGGTCATGTATGTAGTTAATGACCTGCACTTGGGTGGTTGCTGGGGTCAGGTCTGTTGATCTTCATGCTAGAAGAAGTCCACTAGTGGCTGTTCATCTTGCTTGCCTGCTGGAGGGGTGGTCTAGAGTTTAGGAGGTCTCTTGGAGGCTCTTGGGTTGATGGATTGGCAGGAGGAGGTGTCCCCAAACCTCTTTTCCTTTGAGCTCTCCCAAATCCCAGCCAGGTCTGACCCTGCTTAGCCTGTAGAAAGGTTGTGTGGAGACATGTGGTGCATCTCTAAGACCTCTGAGGAGACAAGGGCTGTCTTCTTTGTGCCGTGGTGCCCAAGGAGAGGATGGAACCCCTTGTAACTCCTTGGGTACCAGCCGCATAGACCACCACTTGTCCCAGTGGTGTATCCCTGGAGCTTCCAAACGTCCTGAAGGGCTCCAAAGGGATGTTCAGAAGGGCCGTGCCCTCATTCCTGAGGGGAAAGATGCCCACGGGCTGCCCTTGCTGGTCACTGGCACAGAGAAGCTCCCACCCCAACCAGCTTCCTGGGGGTAACCCGAGCTCAGCAGCCCTTGTGCACTCAAGCACAAGTCTTCTCGTTAAGGTATTTATTATACCTGAAACTTTATCAGATCCTCAGGTAGTCCAGGAACCATCAGTGCCCTCATAAATCTCTTTTATAGAAGGGCTGATCTTTACTGAGAGCAATTAAGCTGGCCCAGAGTTCACTTCTTTTTTTTTTTATTAACAACGAACAAAACCCATCCTGGGGCTGGGAATCAACCCGTGCTCTTGGCTCTGTTCCTCTGCAGTCTTATCAGCCCTGCAGAACAAGCCAGCAAAGAATTTTGCTTTGTGCGTGAGGTACAAGAGGGTTTTTTTTTGGCAAGGCTCAGGCAGGAGAACAACACGGAAGGGGTGGAAGAAAGGAACAGGAAGGACATTGTCCCTGCTCCCAGAGCTGGGTGGTGATAAGGGTTTGTCACAACAGCAGCTTGTGCTCAGGGCTGCTTGTTTAAATGAAATATCTCCCTTCCCCTTCCGTGCAGAGCAGGGGGCTTAGCTCCCTGCCAAGGCACGACCCCCCTGAGACAGGCACTGTCCTTGCAGGTCATGAGCTAAAGGTGCTTCCAGGCTTTGGACCCAATGAACAGGTTGTTTTTCCAGACTTCCCAGTATTTGGGCTGGGAATCCAAGTGTGTTTGGCTCCTCCTGCTTCACGTGCTGCAGGAGGAGGGCAGAGAGATGGAGGATGTGACCTCAGTAGTCAAGAAGTCTGGTAGGGTTGTGTTTTGGGTGAGAAGGAGGGAATCCCAGCATGGAGCCCCACAGAGGAAAGTTCAGGGCGTCTGTGTCCAGTTGTTGAAGCCTCATAGGGTGTCTGTGTCCTCATGTTTTGCTTTTGATGCCTCAACCCCAGCTCCTTGACCCATCCCACCTCCCACCACCCCGGCACCCTCGATGCTGCTCCAGCCCCACCACTTCCAGGGTTAATAACCCCCTTTTCTCTCCATTCCTCACCGTGTGCTTCTCAGACCAGCTGCCATCAGATCTCCAAGACCTTTCCTTGTGGTTTACCCCGTTGCTATGGGCTGGGCTGTCCTCATCTCCTGGAGACACCATTCATCTCCTGGGTGCCATTGTCAGATTAAATATATAACCTGGTGGCTGCTCCCCCCACCTCCCGGGGGCTGGGAATGCCCCTTTGGGCCCTTTGTTTGAGCTTGCCCTGCCGTGCTGTCCTGGGAGATGGAGCCAGCTCCGGGGACAATGGAAAGCATTTTCCTTCTCTCCTGGAGATCAACTCGGTATTGTTTGGAGCTGGAGGGCCTGGTAGGGCTGACCCAGGCAGGTGACCCTGCTGGGACAATGTCTGTGGCTGCTCAGCCGGAATCCCACCTTGGTCTGAACGTGCTGAGGCAATCCCTGAGCTCCCCAATGTGTGAACACCCAGCTTGGGGATGGGCTTTACCTGCTCTGTTTGCCTCAGCCATAAAAACACACCCTGTGCTGCAGAGACCAGGGGCTTTCTGAGGAGCAGGACGTGGCCTTGGTGCCTTCTCTTCTTCTTGGAGCCCCTTCTGTCCTCCTTGGAGCCCCTTCTGTCCTCCTTGGAGCCCCTTCTGTCCTCCTTGGAGCCCTTTCTCCTCGACGTCCCCCCTTCTCCTCCTCGACGTCTCCATCTCCTTCTTAATGTCCCCCCTTCTCCTTCTTGATGTCTCCTTCTCCTCAATGTCCCCCTCTCCTCCTCCATGCCCCCTTTTCCTCCTCGATGTCCCTCCTTCTCATCCTCGACGTCCCCCCTTCTCCTCCTTGATGTCGTCTCCTCCTTCTCAATGTCCTTCTCCTCTTCAGTGTCCCCTTCTCTTCCTTGGAGCCTCCTCACCTCCACCTTCACTCTCTCTGCTCCCCTCTCTGACCCCGTGCACACCAGACACCCTCTCCCTTACCAGAGCTGGATGTTTTGTGCTCCATGGCCAGCCCCTGGGAGGAAGGGCCGGGAGGAAGGTGTCAGAGCTGGGCACAGGTGCCCGGGACGTGCCTCCAGCGGGGCCCCACGGGGCTGGCCCATCACAGGGTAAATATTTGAGGTCGGGGGAGTCAGCACATTCCCTGAACTCTGCCTGCTTGTTCAGGCTGTTAAGAGCAGGGCTAATATTTGAGGGAGCACCACACCCATGCGTGGAGAGGGCTCCAGCCGGGGCTGGCTCCACAACGTGGGTTCTTCCAGCTCCCAGCTGGTTGGGGGATGGCCCAACTGAGTTGATTTTGGTGTGGGGAGAGGTGTTGGGGGGGTTGGAGGTGGGAGAGGGCAGGGGTGTGATGTCAGCATGGAGAAAACAACGTGTTGTGTAGAGGTGTGAGAGGTGTAGTTGTGTGTGAGCTGCTGCAGGGGTGAGCTTGGAAGCTGAGGGTGGCTTCATAGATAAGAGGATTTGAGGAGAATTCATGTGGTGTAACCCCCTTCTGCCTGCCCAGGGAGGTGGTGGAGGCATCAACCCTAGAGGGGTTCGAGGGATGAGTAGATGTGGTGCTTTGAGATGGGGTCTAGAGGTCAGGGAGATGTTGAACTTGGTGATCCTGGAGGTCTTTTCCAAGCTGAACGATTCTACGATTCCCCCCACACCTGTATGAGCAGCAACAGCTTTTTGGGGTCTTTTTAATAGCAAAAAGAACTCAGAAATGTTTCAAAATCCAACAGGGACTTGAAACAGCACCAGAAACTGAGCCTAGAAAGCAAAGTGGGGCAGGGTGGGGAATGTGGAGGAGATGATTGATTTATTGGTGGTTCCTTGGTGGCTATAGGGGTCTACAAGAAAACTGGGGAGGGACCTTTTAGGATGTGGGGTAGAGGTAGGACTGGGGGGAATGGCTCAAAATTAGAGGTGGGTAGGTTGAGATTAAATATTAGGAGGAAATTCTTCACTCTGAGGGTGGTGAGACACTGGCACAGGTTGCCCAGGGAACTTGTGGATACTCCATCCCTGGAGGTGTTCAAAGCCAGGCTGGCTGGGGCTGTGAGCAACTGATGTAGTGGGAGGTGTCCCTGCCCATGGCAGGGGGGTTGGAACTGGATGATCTTTAAGGTCCCTTCCAACCCTGATGATTCTATGCTAGATCATGTACAACAAGTGAACCCCAACGTGGCCACCAGCCACGGGCACCCCTCCCAGGGAGGACGGGCACCTCCGAGGGTGCTGGGGAGGCTGTGGAGGTGCGTGGGGAGGGCTGTGCCGTGCCCCTGACCCGTGTCCCTTCCCCTGGCAGGAGAAAAGCCCTACAAGTGCACGTGGGATGGCTGCGACTGGCGCTTCGCCCGCTCCGACGAGCTGACCCGGCACTATCGGAAGCACACGGGGGCCAAGCCCTTCAAGTGCCTGGCCTGTGGCCGCTGCTTCTCCCGCTCCGACCACCTGGCTCTGCACATGAAGAGGCACCAGAACTAGCCCCCAAGGTTCTCCACTCCTCCAAGGGCAGCTCAAACTCGGTGTTTTGTTGTTTTCTTGCTTTCCCTCTTCCCGTACGTAGGAACAAACCCAGGCTGTGATGGACCGGCGGGGCTGGGTGAGCCCCCTCCTCGGGCTCTGTCCCCAGCCCTTCCTGGTTTAAAGAGAAATTTCATTAAAAAAAAAGAGTTGTAATTACAGACTGATCTCCTGACGAGGCTCCTGGCAGCACTGGGGCGACGGACCTTGGATTCCAAAGGGCTTTCTTCTGGCAAACCTATTTATTTGTCACTCAGGAGCTGTTGCCCCTTCGTGTCTCGAGCTCTTTGGGGTTATTCCTTGAGCCCTTCCAGGGTGGTGAAGCCCACAGGAAGGTTGTGATGAGTTGGGAGCAGCCTGGTTGTGTGTGAGAGGTCTTCAAACTGTGGGTGTGATCCTCTGGGGCTGCTCCATGGTGGGGCTGTGGAGGTGCCACCTTGCCCCATGGATGTGGCACCTCTGAGGTGGAGAATGGGGCTGTTTGGGTTGACAATCCCAGTCTCTGCTGGGGCATAGAAGAAAGGACCTATGACATGCTCACCTGACCTGCCTTCAAGCAAGGGACAGCACACAGCAGGTGACAAAAGCCACCATCTGCCTCCTGTAGAGCCCTCCTGTGGTTTCCCAGCAGCCAGCTCGCTGGGGGCTGTGGATACCTGCCCTGCTTGGCCAGGTTTTCTGGTTGTGTCCTTAGCATTTCTGCTTCCAAGCTGAATTTTGACTTCAGGTGTCTCCTGGAGGAGCAGCACGGGTCTGGAAGCCACCCAGGGGACTGTGAGAAAGCCACTGGCTTCCCAGAACACTCTGTGCCTTCCTCCAGAAGGCAGCTCCTGCCTTGAACACAAGGAATCCCTCCTCTCCAGTCACACCCGACTTCTGCTGTTGACGTTTCACCACGTTCAGACAGAAAGGGAAGAAAGAAAAAAGCATCTTTGAAACCAGTTCCAATAAATGCCACTGCTGAGATTGCAACCCCGTTACCTACCTCACAGGTTCTCCACCTTGGGCTCCCCAGGTCTCCTTCCACGGGGTGCTGTGACACGTGGGGCACATCAGCCACCCCTCAAAGCCTACCAGGGGTTGCCCTTAGGCAGGCCAGGAACCAGGCCAGGCCAGCTCGAGCAGCAATAACGCAGGTAATTAATAAATTGGGAACAAATAATGGGCTGGGTGCCTTCAGCAGAACGATTTCCACCCCGTGCCCACCTCCCTCCTCTTCTCTTCTTCCTCCAAGAAATTTTGGGTAAGTGCCTCAACAGCATGAACTGAAAGGGCACGTGGACCTGTGGCATCTTCAGGTGGTGGGAATTTGGAGGCCACCTCTCTCTGCTCTTGCCCAACCCACAGCTGGAGTCCTGGTTGTCCTTTATTTGGATGAATAGGATGGATCCCACCTGTGGGGCACGAGGCTGGGCTGGTGGGAGAGGAGAGGAGGGTGAGGAGGGTCTGGGGAGGGGATGCATGGAGTGGTGTAGGCTTTGGGATGGATGATGTGCTGCACTGCAATGAGCTCTTTGGCCAGAAGCCTCCTCCTCTCCCCGTGCCACCAGGGAGGGTGGGAGTGGAGGGGTGAGCTCAGGCCGCTGGGTGGGTCAGAGTCACTTGGGTGACTTTCCCTGATGGTGTGTGGGAAGGGCTCTGCAGAGCTCAGCACTAGGACCTCTACCTGGCTGGAGGGCTTGGTGACGACACCCTCTTGATGTTCAAGAGATGATTGGAGAGTGTGACTCATGAATCAGCTTTTGCTGACCAGGTTTGTGTCCTCCCAGCTCTCTGGGGATCAGTGGGTGCTGCAGAAGGGCTGGTTTACAACCCACCCTCTTGGCCGTGGGGTCTGGCTGCTCCTCAGGGCTCTGAGCAGGACCTTGCCAATGCCACCACTGTGACCTGGGCTCCTTTTCCCCACCCCAGAGGTTGTGTTGAGCGAGTAGGACGTGTGGTGGCATCACCCCCCAGAAATGGGGAGGGGCAGGAGTGGTCGGTGACCTTCAGCCTCCGAGCCAGGGGCAGTTTTATCTCTTGTTTCTGCTCAGGGACGGCTCTGGAGAGCCCCAGGGAAGGTCTCTGGCTGTGGAAAACCCCCTTGGAGAAGAATGGTGGTGCTGGGTGAGGAGTGTGCGTGTCTGCCAGCACGGGAGGGCTGAGCTCACAGCAAAGGAATTTCAGGGTATTGTGGAGATGCCTCAGCCAGTCCTCGCTGGTGTCTCCAGGAAGCTCATGCTGGGCTGGTGGGGACCATGCTGGGACCTGCTGAGCTCCACCCTGCTCTGCTGGCACCCGTCCAGGCTGAGCCCTGGCACCACAAGCCTGCTCAGGAGCTGGCAGCCCCCCAACCAACCACAACCTCCCTGTGAGATGATGGTTTTTTGGTGCATCAGTTGTGGTTGAACCTCCCAAACACGTGAGCCGAGGTCAACCCAGACACCACACGGACCATCCAGCTGGTTGTGGGGGGTCGCCCTCACCCGTGGCTCTCTCAGAGGGGTCTCGTTGCTCCTTCTCTGTGTTGATTTGGAGAAGGAACCCTCTGCTCCCATCCCCACCCCTCCTCTGCTGTGCTGGTGGAGCCCAAACCCAGTTTGCTGAGAAGTTGTTCAAAGCCAAACCAACCAACAGGCAGCTTTTCAACCGTAGGGGAATTGAAAAGAATTTTCCTGCTATTTTTGTTGTGTTTTTCACTCCAGAATTCACCTGCTCACCCTCCTGTAGACCCTGTGTGTGTGTATATATATATATTTTTATTATTTTTTTTTTTTGTAATTTGAGGGGAGGGCAGAAGTGCCTTGACACAAGCCCAGCCCTGCTGGGAGTGATGCTGGTGGAGCAAAGCTCCTCTTTGCCATGGCAGAGGCTGACCCAAGACTCCTCCATCCCTGGGGATGCTGGAGAAGGTTTCCAAGCCCAGCTTGGGCTTGGTGCAGAACAAAGCCCAGCGTGGCTGGGAGGTGGGGGTCTCATCTCTGCCACGCCTGTATCATAGCAGGGGGGGAATAAACCCCAAATAGCTGTAAATAAGAGCAGAGCACTATCACCTGGGGGGGATCCACGTGTTGGACGTGGTCCTTTGCTGTCCGAGATGAACACAATGTGAAACAAGAATAATTGTGACCTGGAAAACTTGGGTGGAAGGTTTATTTTTTCCGGTGATGCTTTTTTGTTACATATCCCCCTCTCCCCCCCCCTGGAATTCCCCCCCAATTATTAATCTATCTCGTATTTTGTAATAAAATTTTATCACGTGGAGACGTTGCCTTCCTTCTGTTCCCTCCTGCTGGGGATGCTCTGGTTGCCTCCACCTGCTGCTGCCTCTGCCTGTCTTCGTTTTACAGGTTTAAGGGAAAAAAGGCTTTAAAACCTCCCCTCTGAGGGTGGTGAGAGCCGGGGACAGGTTCCCAGAGGAGCTGTGGATGCTCCAGCCCTGGAGGTGCTCAAGGTCAGGTTGGACGAGGCTCTGAGTTGCAGGTGTCCCTGCTCCCTGCAGGGGGGTTGGATGAGATGACCCGGAAAGGTCCTTTCCCACCCAAACCACCCTGTGATTCTGTTTTATCAGGCTGGATTAGGAATTTGAGTCTCGGAGAGGGGGAAGGATCCGGGGATGGACTGAGCTGGAGCACCAGGTACCACCATTCGTGTGGTTCCATGGCCTGAGCTGGGGAGGAACAGCAGGTACCTGCCCAGGACACTCTTTTTATTGACTAATCCCCTCCACCTTTGTTCTGTGCTCCCTTGTTCTGCCCTGTAAGGGGAGAAGGAGGCGTCTGGGGGTCAGCAGGAGGGGGGCAGGAGCCTCCTCCCTCCCCTGGCTGGGGAGAGGGGAAGGGAGAAGAGCTGGAGGACCCTGGAGGAAGGGCTGGGGCTTCAGAACCTTCATCTGTGTCCTTCTGTGTGTTCACCCAGCCAGTTGTCCCTCTGCCCAGCTCCTGCACCCACAGACACCTCCAGCCTCCTCCATCATCAGCTGTTCCTGGCAGGATCCCATCTGTTCTCTCCAGCATCTTCCAGATGATCCTTGAGGTCCTTCCAACCTGGTATTCCATGACTCTATGATCTAATTAAGGTTAGGAGGGGCAGGGAGAGCAGGACACAAGCCGTGTACCTTCTCCCCTTGTCACTGCAGGGCTGGGGGGAGTGCTGGGCAGAGCTGGGGAAGGGTCCCCCCATGGTGGGGTGGATGCTGGTGCCACAGCAAAAATGTGCACCCCATAGGAAGGGGGGATGCTGAGGGAGAAACCAACCCTGGGAAGCTCCTCTTCACCACATGGCTGGCACAGGGGAGGAGAAACCTGTGGTCCAGCCTCAGTTTTACTTTCCCAATCTCTTCTGCTAGCAAATGATGCCAGAAGTGGGGTGGGAGGATGGGGATGTTGTCAGGGACCCCCATCCTTGTGCATGGGGGTGTCAGAGCCACCCGTGGGTCAGAGAGGGGGGTCTGGGGCTGGGAAGGAGATGGGAGTTTCTGCAGAGTGAGGCTTTAGGAAGACATGGGCTGATGGCTGAAGCCTGGTGGAGATCCCCATGGACCCATCACGGACAAATCCTCTTTTGAAGCCTTCTCCTGCTCTGCAAGTATTTGTGGAAGCTCCTTTTTGATATATGGTCTGGTGCTGGCTGGTGTGAGCAGAGCTGGGTGCTGCTCACCTCTGCTAAACATCCCCATGGGAAGAGGCATCACAAGCCCCCACACCTGGACACCTCCTGAACCACCCCCCCCTTCCCTCAGCACCTCCTGGGACTTTGCCCTGGCTGTGCAGCCAAGCTGCTCCTGCTGAGATCACCAAGATAGGAACAGGGAAGAGCTGCCCTGACGTCAGCAAAGTCCAGAGAGTGGCTCTTTTATGGCTTCTGAAACCAAAGTGTCCTTCTGTGATGGAGCTGCAGGTGGGAAAGCCCCGGAGGAGGCATCGGGGAGGGTGGAGATGGGGCTGCTGTGGCTTCATCTCCTTGGAAGGACCATCCTGTGCCAGCAAGGCTTCCCATAGCCCTGGGGCACAGCTGGGAGGGGGACAACCCACCTTTTGGGTCTCTCAAGCTAAAATGCCTCTGCAGGAAAGCCCCAGTTGGGTTTCCAACCCCAACCTTGGCGCTTTGCCCTGGGGATGGTGATGCTCTGCCTCACCCATCATGGACCTGAGGAGGTCCTGCCCCATCTGAGGGTCAGCTGCTGACTCAGGGGTGGTGAGTCCATCTTGGTCAAGCTGGGAGGACACAGTCCTTGGGTGCTGGGGAGCTGGTTTGTGTTGGGCATCCCTGAGGGAGAGATGTGAGACCCTGCTTAAGTCCTTCTGGGCCAACTCTTTCCCTGAAACTCAGAGAAAGTGAGAAAATGAGAAAAAAATCCTCTTTCTCCAAAGAGTGGCGAATCTGAGCTGCAGCTCCAAGTGGAGCTGGACCTTCGGGCTCATCCCCAAAGGGTCCTCAGCAGAGCAGGACCTCCTGCTGCTGAAACCCTCCACCCAGCCCGTGACTTTCACTGTCCCCAGCCCCTGGTGCCATCCTTGCCTTGTTTGCTCTGTGGTGATGAAGCAACCCTGCTGTAAAACTGCTTCGATCCCATCGACCCCTCCCGGGCCGTTATGGGGCTGTTAAAGCTGCAGGAATGCCAAGAACAGGGCTGGTCAAGGCCAGGGAGGGAAGGAGGAGGTGGAGGAGGGGGGAGAAACCTGAGGGGAAAGCCTGGAGGAGGAGGTTCTGCCACATGGTGTGGCCAGGAGGTGAAGTCACCATCAGGAGAGGACTCAAGAGTGAGTCCTCTTGGGTTTTTCTCCTTGGCATCCCTAAGGAAGCCACCATGCCATGTCTACCATGCAGAAAGCAGTGGGAGCCACCATGGCAGGGGTCTGGGGGGCTTGGTGGATATGGACAGCTTGGTGGGGGAGGCTCAACGAGGCTTTGGTCGCTCTTTGCTTCCCCTGGGGTGATTTTTGAAGGGGGAGGCTGGAAGGTCCTAAAGCTGTGGGACAGCAAAGTGCCTGCAGAGCAGCACCCTGTGCCCTGGGTCTGGTGGGATGGGATGGGCTGGGAGAGGAGAGAAGACCTAACCCAGCTTCCCCTGGGGTCTGGAGAAGACCCCATGGATCTGGTGCCTTGCAGCCAGCCCAGCACCAACCTCTGCCTGGCCGTGACTTTCAGGCTGGTTTTATTTTTGACCTTTGTTGTCCCTTCCCCCCTCTCCAGATGACTAACCTGGTGCATCTCCAGAGAGCTGTCTCCCCAGGGTCGTTGTGCTTGATGTTTCCATGGCCCGGGCTGTAAAGTTATCCATTGACTTGGGAAAACACAATTATGAGAGAAGGAGCTGCCGGGCGGGTTGTTCAGGTATCTCTGCAGCTCAGCAGAGGATGGTGGAGTGGGACAGGGATGGGGCTGCTGGTGGGGCCAGCCAAGCCTCTGGTGGCTCCCCAGGGTTCAGGTATCTCTGCAGCTCAGCAAAGTGGTGGAATGGGCCAGAGATGGGGCTGCTGGTGGGGCCAGCCAAGCCTCTGATGGCTCCTCATGGCTGGGATGATGCCTGGGAGATGGGGGTGCCCATGTCCCATGTGTGGCTCTCAGCTTGGGCTGGGAAGGCAGTGCCAAAAGCTGGTGGGATGTTGGGGTGGGCATGTCCATGCTCGCCCTGACAGCAGCCTGGAGAGCTGCCCTTCAAAGCCACACCTTATCTCCCTTCTCCTGAGGACTATCAACCCCTCCAGCCTGCCCCTGGTGCCCTATCGTGGGGACCGGGGTCATTAAAGTTAACGATTACCCAAAGTGAGTGTTTATTTGGGGTAATACAGCCCCGGGGGAAAGTGAGGGAGGGGTGGAGGAAGGCTCTTGTTTCTCCCCGACAAGGTATCTCCAGCCCAGCAGCCCTAAAGTGGTGCTTAAACAAGATGAATGCTCAATTAACAGAGGGCAAACAGCGCTGCTGGGACAGCCCCGGCCACCACCAGCCCTGCAGAGCCCAGCATGGGGGGGGTTGTCCTGTACTGGTGGGTGGAATGGTCCCTACAAGCATTTCTGGGGAGAAAACCTCCCTTTTTAGGTGTTTTCCCTTTCCCACGTCGTATCTCTGACCATGCTGTGCCTCCACGGGGCTGCTTGTCCCCCTCCCAGCCCACCAGCCATGGAGATACCAGGCAGGAGAAGGGAACATCCACATCCAGACCTTCCCTTGGGTTGCAGAGGGGGCAGCTCTGCAGCTGGACGCCCCCAAAGCAGAGGGATCCCCAATCCCAACGTGCCCTGGACAAGTTGCTACCTCAAAATTTAAGTCCTTTTTTTCTCGAGGTCCTTTGCTGGTGGCTTTTGCAGCCCCACCAGCACATCCCAGCACTCNTTCACTGTCCCCAGCCCCTGGTGCCATCCTTGCCTTGTTTGCTCTGTGGTGATGAAGCAACCCTGCTGTAAAACTGCTTCGATCCCATCGACCCCTCCCGGGCCGTTATGGGGCTGTTAAAGCTGCAGGAATGCCAAGAACAGGGCTGGTCAAGGCCAGGGAGGGAAGGAGGAGGTGGAGGAGGGGGGAGAAACCTGAGGGGAAAGCCTGGAGGAGGAGGTTCTGCCACATGGTGTGGCCAGGAGGTGAAGTCACCATCAGGAGAGGACTCAAGAGTGAGTCCTCTTGGGTTTTTCTCCTTGGCATCCCTAAGGAAGCCACCATGCCATGTCTACCATGCAGAAAGCAGTGGGAGCCACCATGGCAGGGGTCTGGGGGGCTTGGTGGATATGGACAGCTTGGTGGGGGAGGCTCAACGAGGCTTTGGTCGCTCTTTGCTTCCCCTGGGGTGATTTTTGAAGGGGGAGGCTGGAAGGTCCTAAAGCTGTGGGACAGCAAAGTGCCTGCAGAGCAGCACCCTGTGCCCTGGGTCTGGTGGGATGGGATGGGCTGGGAGAGGAGAGAAGACCTAACCCAGCTTCCCCTGGGGTCTGGAGAAGACCCCATGGATCTGGTGCCTTGCAGCCAGCCCAGCACCAACCTCTGCCTGGCCGTGACTTTCAGGCTGGTTTTATTTTTGACCTTTGTTGTCCCTTCCCCCCTCTCCAGATGACTAACCTGGTGCATCTCCAGAGAGCTGTCTCCCCAGGGTCGTTGTGCTTGATGTTTCCATGGCCCGGGCTGTAAAGTTATCCATTGACTTGGGAAAACACAATTATGAGAGAAGGAGCTGCCGGGCGGGTTGTTCAGGTATCTCTGCAGCTCAGCAGAGGATGGTGGAGTGGGACAGGGATGGGGCTGCTGGTGGGGCCAGCCAAGCCTCTGGTGGCTCCCCAGGGTTCAGGTATCTCTGCAGCTCAGCAAAGTGGTGGAATGGGCCAGAGATGGGGCTGCTGGTGGGGCCAGCCAAGCCTCTGATGGCTCCTCATGGCTGGGATGATGCCTGGGAGATGGGGGTGCCCATGTCCCATGTGTGGCTCTCAGCTTGGGCTGGGAAGGCAGTGCCAAAAGCTGGTGGGATGTTGGGGTGGGCATGTCCATGCTCGCCCTGACAGCAGCCTGGAGAGCTGCCCTTCAAAGCCACACCTTATCTCCCTTCTCCTGAGGACTATCAACCCCTCCAGCCTGCCCCTGGTGCCCTATCGTGGGGACCGGGGTCATTAAAGTTAACGATTACCCAAAGTGAGTGTTTATTTGGGGTAATACAGCCCCGGGGGAAAGTGAGGGAGGGGTGGAGGAAGGCTCTTGTTTCTCCCCGACAAGGTATCTCCAGCCCAGCAGCCCTAAAGTGGTGCTTAAACAAGATGAATGCTCAATTAACAGAGGGCAAACAGCGCTGCTGGGACAGCCCCGGCCACCACCAGCCCTGCAGAGCCCAGCATGGGGGGGGTTGTCCTGTACTGGTGGGTGGAATGGTCCCTACAAGCATTTCTGGGGAGAAAACCTCCCTTTTTAGGTGTTTTCCCTTTCCCACGTCGTATCTCTGACCATGCTGTGCCTCCACGGGGCTGCTTGTCCCCCTCCCAGCCCACCAGCCATGGAGATACCAGGCAGGAGAAGGGAACATCCACATCCAGACCTTCCCTTGGGTTGCAGAGGGGGCAGCTCTGCAGCTGGACGCCCCCAAAGCAGAGGGATCCCCAATCCCAACGTGCCCTGGACAAGTTGCTACCTCAAAATTTAAGTCCTTTTTTTCTCGAGGTCCTTTGCTGGTGGCTTTTGCAGCCCCACCAGCACATCCCAGCACTCCCAGTTCTCCACAGGAGCACGTCAGGGTGGGAGAGGTGGGGGAGGGCAGGGATGTCCTTGTGCTTTTCAGTGCCAGGACCTGCCCTGAGCTGAGCATCTCCAGCACCCACTGGGCTGCAGGATGGATCCTTCACCCTCCTGCTCCTCCCGTGCTGGTTCCTGGTCCCTCCTGGGCACGTGGAGATGATGCTGTTCCCAGGAGTAACCCAATCCCCTGTGGGAGAGCTCACCTGAACCCTCTAATCCTATAATCCATCTCCAAGGAGACCCGAGCATTACCTGGCACTGTGGGAAGCAGAGGGGCCCTGGAGTGGGATAACTGCTTCCCAACACCCTTCCCAGAGCTTTTTGGTTCCCTCTGATGCTTCTTTCAGAACAAGCAGGGCTGGGGGAAGGCCCAGGGAGGTGGTTACTCTGCTCTGCTCCTCCAAGGAGGAGCCACTTCAGCAAGAGCTCCAGTACAACCCATTTCCACACCAGTTCCTCATGCCCAGGAATCAGCAGCATCCGACCACCCCCACTTCCCAAATCACCCTTCTCCTGGGTGTCCTCATGGCACCATCAGGGTGGGAGGTGTCCCCCAGGGCTGGCTTTGGCTTGAAGGCAACAGGGACCACCTGGGGGGGTTGGAGAGAGCTGCAGCTGGGTGCAGTCAAGGTTTTGGTGAAAAAAATCCCTGCTGGCCATAGGAAGGGGAGGTCTCCAAGCCAGGACTGCCCTGATGGAGCTTCCAGGATGGTGGTAAAGGGGGAATCTCTGGCTCCTTTGCCTTTCCCAAACTCATCAGCTTAATGAGGAAAGTCTGGGAGAGCTGGGGTGGTTCAGCCTGGAGGAGAGAAGGCTCCAGGGAGACCTTCTGGGGGCTTTTTGATGCTTCAAGGGGCCTGTCAGAAAGGTGAGAACAGAGTTTTGAGGAGGGCCTGTTGGGACAGGACAAGGGGCGATGGTTTGAAACTAAAAGAGGGAGATTTAGACTATGTAAGGAAGGAATTGTTGGTGCTGAGGGTGGTGAGAGCCTGTCCCAGGCTGCCCAGAGAGGTGGTGGCTGCCCCATCCCTGGAACCATCCCAGGTGAGGTTGGAGCAACCTGCTCTAGCTGCAGATGTCGCTGCTCCTGCAGGGCTGGACCAGATGAGCTTGAAAGGTCCCTTCAACCCAACCCGGTCTGATTCTGGGCAGTGTCAGCTCTCCCAGCTCAGGCTGCTGATGCCATTCGTGTGCTCAGCACTTGGGGCAGCAGAGCCCTGCTCTTGGTTAAAACTTCAGCCCTGCTCTTGGTCGGAGCTCCAGCCACGTTCCTGGGCCCTGGGATGAGCTCCAGCCGGTGCATTTTGGCAG
>VYZX01025931.1:41812-52772 GCA_013401335.1 Brachypteracias leptosomus
CCAGATGAGCTTGAAAGGTCCCTTCAACCCAACCCGGTCTGATTCTGGGCAGTGTCAGCTCTCCCAGCTCAGGCTGCTGATGCCATTCGTGTGCTCAGCACTTGGGGCAGCAGAGCCCTGCTCTTGGTTAGAACTTCAGCCCTGCTCTTGGTCGGAGCTCCAGCCACGTTCCTGGGCCCTGGGATGAGCTCCAGCCGGTGCATTTTGGCAGTGGGGACACTCCGAGAAGCTCCTTCTGCTCCCCACCCAGCTCTGAGCTGCAGGAAGGTGGGTACTGATGGTTTCCCACCCGGGTCCACTCTCAGGAGGATGCTCTGGGGCAGCAGCATCGCTGGAAGTCCCAGGGAGGAAGACCCTGATGAAGATCAAGGACCCAGCCCCATCTCCCATGGGTGGGAGAGCATCCCGTGTGTATATATATATATGTATGTATATATCTATATGTAGTGCTGGAAGAAGAGGAATAGGAGGTGAGGAGAGGTCCTGGCTGTGCCAGGGGCTCCAATCACAGCTGGAGGTGTCATTTGAAGCCTCACCTGGGGGATGATGGCACCAGCAGCGATGTCCACAGCAGCAGGTTTGCTCCTGGCAGGGTTAAGAGCTTTCTGTAAAGGTGTTGGGATCTTTTCCCAGCCAAGGGAACTGGAGGCTGGAGCAGTTTGGGGGGGTCTGGAGGCTGCCCTGGCCTTGCAACCCCATCTCTGGCAGCTGGGGAGGGAGGAGGTGGTGGCCCCCGCTGTCCTGCTGTGCCATCTAGTGGGATGCTGGCTGGGAAAACCCCTCTGGAGCTGGGCACACCAACACAATACCCTAAGAGGACCCTAATTTTACCTATCCCATGACATTTCCAGCCAGGGTCAGGTCCCCTCGCACTGCCAGCCCAGCCCTCCCCATCCTGCACTAGCCCTGGGTCTGTGTGGTCACCCAGGAGAACAAATTAAAAGCCTCTTCCCCCATCGCTTGGCTGCTCCCAGAAGCTGCCTGGAGAGCAGCACTTAATAAGGGAATATAATTGCTTTGTCACTAATTGAATCTGCTTTCAGAGCCCACTCCAAAGGGAAGAGCCTCTGGCCATCCCTCCATCACCTTCCACCTCCAGCAGCAGGAGCTGCTCGGCCCCTTTCTCCAGGGAAATACCCCACAAGCAAACCTGGGGCAAAATAGCAGCATTTGGAGGGGAAAAAAAGCAGCAAGGGTGGGAGCTGCGAGTCCTTCAACCCCATCAGAACTTCAGCTGGAGGAGGGGTTTGCTTGCCCAGAGCCAGGAGCCTTCCTGGGGAAGGAAAAGCTGATTTATTGCTTTTCTTATCTCCAGCAGATTCGGCTTTGAAGGGTCGCTTAAAAGGCAAGAAGAAAAAGTCTGGTGTGAGATCTCATCAGGGAGATGCTGCCACTCAAAGTGATGAGATGCTGGGAGGGGGGATAAACTTTCTGAGGTGTTAGAGGCTGTGCCAAGCAGCAGGTTTCTAGACAGGGGATGAATCTCAAGCCCCATCCACCATGATATTTAGTGTGGAGACACAGCAGATGTCCCCATTTCATGGGCAGGGACAAGACCAGCCTCCCACTAGCAGATCCAGAGCCCACCTTGATAGGTGGGGAGGGTCTCAGAAATATGGATGTGCAGAAGGTCCAGCAAAGCTGAACAGAAAAGAGATGGACCAGGTAGATTGACACACTCCTGAGAGCCACCCGGATGGCTCTGGTGCCTCATCCTCAACCATCCAAGCCATTGCTCCATGGCATGATGGGGGAGAGGACTCCACATAGATCTTTCAAGGCACTCAGAGCTGGTGTTCCTCCCAACCCAGCTCCTTTAAGGTCAGACCCAGGCTACAGGAGCCTTTGCAAAACATCCTTGAAATTTTCTTTGAAGCTCATTTGGTCTCCTGCCCCTCCAGGGCTTTCCCATCCCTCTGCTGAGGAGATTCATGAGCTCTGCCGTGGAGTGAAGGGCAGAGGAGCCCTCACTGGATTGTGCCCCCAGGGAGGGCAGGCTCCAATTAATAACACTCGTCAGCAAGGGACAGAAGAGGGGCTGGGGGAGGAATCAATTAGGCTGCTTCTTGGCTGGGTGGCATTTAGGGGAGGACGTGGACAGCTCTGAAATATGGGCAGGGAGCTGCTGCTTGCTGTTAACCCCTCCAGGAGCCCCCAGCCCCAGTTTGGGAAGGTCAGTGTTGGAGCTGACGTGTCCACGTTGCTCTGGGAAAGCTCAGGAGGAGGCAGGGGATGGATTTAGGGACAAGCAACTCAAAATCCAGGCTGCAAAGTTAGGAGCAGCAGGAGTTACTGAATCACAGACAGTTTCAGGTGGGAAGGGACCTTGAGAGGTCATCTTGTCCAAGCTCCCACTTCCCAACACGGTCTCCAGACCCACCAGGAGCTCCATCAGGAGGTGCTGAGCACGGACACGCTGCTGTGTGGGCACAGACCTCCACCCAGCTCCAGACCCAGCTTGGGGGGTGTTTACAGAGAGGGACCCTGGCCAGGAGCTGGGGCTGTGCATGAAATGAGCTGGTTAAGTTGCAGCAGGTGATGTCCTCCAGCAGAGGGTTGAGAGATGCTCGGCAGAGACTCACTGTGGGAACTCACCGAGGACTTTGTGTTCAGAACTACCTGGTGTGATTAAATCAGATCAACAAAAGGATTTTATAGAATCCCAGGCTGGTTTGGATTGAAGGGACCTTTCAAGCTCATCCAGTCCAACCCCCTGCACTGAGCAGGGACATCTGCAGCTAGAGCAGGTTGCTCCAACCTCACCATTCCAGGGATGGGGCATCAACCACCTCTCTGGGCAACCTGGCACAGGCTCTCACCACCCTCAGCAGCAAAAATTCCTTCCTTATAGTCTAAATCTCCCTCTTTTAGTTTATTTATTTGCCATGCTCAGGAAGACATGGTGAGAAACAAAACTGACTGGCTGGTAGCATCCGATTAGACCCATTAATCACCATCAAGCCCTAATATCCGTGTCCTCCCTCCCTGGTGATGTTAATCACCCCGGCCTTGGGGGAGGAACAACCCAGCCTGGTGGGCTGTGGGTCTGCACACAGAGGGACAGTCTCAGGTTGGTGAGAGAAGGATGGAACAACCCTTCACCCACCAGAAATAACTCCCTAAAATCCCTCCCAAGTCTTCACTCTCATGAAAACCTGCCAGTGTTTCTATCTGAGGAACTCAGAAGTGTGGTAGATGTCAAAACATCCCCCCAAAACAAGGATTTTGTGTGTCCTGAGTGGATTTAGACTTTGGGTTGATGGTTTTGGGTGTAGAACTGGAGTTAGTGACACCCCCAGGCAGCTCTTCCTGAGGTGTCACCACAAACCTGTTCAAAACTGAGTAATGAGCTGCTCTAGGACATGGTCTGGGGGTCAGGGGGATGTGGGGATTCCAGTGAAATGCAGGAGAAAAGGCAATATTCTCACTTGTCCTCTCCCTGGGCTCCGGATCCATCACAAGCTTTGCTCTAATGAGCCACGACTCACGAGGGAATTTATCTCCGGGGGCTTTCCCTGAGGAGCTGGGTGGGGAGGTGGGGCTGGGGTCCCTTGACATGCATGGGGAAAGGTCTGGGGATGCTGTGGGCACCTCCCCATGGCTGGGACACCTCTGGGAAGCCTGCAGAGGAGCTGAGCTCAGCTCTGGGATGCTGTGATGTCCCACAGAAGGGTGTCCTTGGCAGCTCTTTCCCCTGGAGGAGACACGGGAGGCTCAGCTGGTGGTGGTTAAAGCTCCAAGCCAGCCTGGCAGCCTTCATCCCAGCAGGCAGGAGGAGGAGGAGGGGTGGGCAGACAAAGCAGCAGCAGATGTGGTGACCTTCACATGGTGGGTGGAAGCTGGAAGTGAAATGCCAGCCCCACCAGGCTGCTCTGCATCCAGCCCTGCTGCTCTCCAGAGGGGCTTGGCAGCCTTGATCTGCTCCTGCTTCTCCCTTCAATCCATTTATTTTTAGAGTTGTGGAGGGGAAGAAAGGAATAAATAGATGAATAGCCTCCCATCCCCACCCCCAGCATCTCAGGTCCCCGTGAGCTCCTTGCAGGCTGCCAGCTCTGCAGGGTGATGGGGATCATCTCCCCCCAGGCAGCTCTCCAGGTCTTGGGAGGTTCAACCACTCACAGCTTCTTGGTTGCTTAACTGATTTTAGGGGTTTTCTCATGTTTCTGCTCTACCAAGGACTGGCCAAGGCAGAAGGAAGACGGGGTCAGGGTTTTCCCACCCAGGCACAAACAAGGAGATGTTGGGAGGTGGCTCCAGTTGTTCACCTTGTGTGGTTGGTGAAGCCAAGCTGAAAACAGTGGTGTCAAACACAACAGCCCTGAGGACACCAACAAGCCTTGATGGCCCTGAGCAGCCTCACCTGGGACCTCCACACACCCCCACAGACCCAGGAGGTCTATTTAAGCTGGGCCTCAGGCTTTTACTCACTCCCTGGGCTGTGCTGGAGAAGTGCTGGTCTTCGGCTCAGTCTCAGTTGGTACCTGAACATGGAGCCCCTTGACCTGGACCTCAATCTTCAGGCTGATCTCCTGGACTGACCTTGTCTCTACCTCACCACTATGGACCTGCCTGATGCTCCTGACCTTGAGGCTTCCCAGCTTGGCCTGAGTTCATCCCTGTGGTATCATCACCTTATGATTTGGACTCTTGGTTGGACCTGGCCACCATCTCTGTGTCTGTCCTGCTTGCCTTGTGTGAGTAATGTGAGACCAGGTCCTGGCTGACCCATGGGCAACTGGATGGTTGTGAAGCTTCAGCTGTTCCTACCTCTGTGACCCCAGAGCAGAGAACAAGAAGAAAATCCTGAAGAAAACGAGGTAGGTTTATGGGTTGAGTGTGTTCTTGAAGGTGCTTCTCATCTCTTGTAAAGACAAAAAGTCCTTTGAGTGAAATGAGGGTTTTGTGCAGAGTAAAGCAGAAAACCCCCCGGTGCCAGCGGCCACAAGTCCTACTTTTGTAGAACCCCATCTCTGGAGGCATTTCAGGTCAGGTTGGGTGAAGCAACAGAGGTGCCACCATGATTAGGGGCAGCAGAGCTGGCTTGGAAAGTCCCAGAGCTCTTAGAAACCCCCTCCAGTGACCTCTGCTTCTTTCTTCCCCTCTGGCAGCACTGGAGGACGTGTCCTCCTTCCCTTCCCAGCTCGGATTTATATCTGTGTCCTCATTTGAGTCCTTGCTGAGGCTTTTACAGCCCACCCTCTAAAAAAGTTGAGAAAAATTCAACCTGCAGGGAGTTTTTGCTGGTTTTTTATTATTATTCCTGCAAAACTCCCCAGCTCAGCTCATCTTGAGCTTCATTATATCATTTGGGGCTTCTTTTGATGGAAAGAAAAGTGATAAATCCCTCTGAGGAGACAAGAAGCCACCTTCACAACCCCCCATCCAAGCTCACAGGGATATAACACCGAGATGAAGATTGTCCTTGGGGCTTCCCAGAGCAGCTCTTCCACCTTCTCCTCCTGGTCAAAGGAGTTGTCAGCCAGCAGGAATGATGTCTGTGTGTGTGTGTGCAGCTCTTGGAGGCTTCCCTGCCCACCAATGCCTCTGAGACCCCTCCGTGCATGTCAGCCCAGGCTGTGACAGCAGCTCCATCTTCCTCAGGAGGATGGAGAGCATTGATGCTGTGCTGGAAACCTCCTGTTCTTGTCAGCCCCCTGCTGATTAGTGGTCCCAGATTAATAGATGCTGCTCTACTTAAAGGCAGATCAATAGTTTTCCTTCACTTCTCTGGTGCTGTTCCCCGGGGTGATGGCTCCTGGAGATCTATGGCAGGAGGTGCAGCTCTGTATGGAAATGAGCATCCTGGGGAGACCAAGGGCTCTGATCACTGCTCATGCCTTTGACCAACCCTTTATGGATGGCAGGGCTGGGAATTATTTCCAGGGCTGGGAATAATTACCAGGCTCCTTCTACAACTGGGCTAAGGAGAAAAGTTTCTTTCTGGGGACTTGAGTGGCAGTGAACAGAGGAACGTGGGGGGTTTAATCTCCCTGCCCTGGGCAATGTGATGGGGATCATAAATATAATGGGTTGGAAGGGACCTCCAAAGGTCATCCAGTCCCCCTACAATAAGCAGGGGCGTCTCCAACTAGGATGTTCTGCTCTTCTCCATCCCCTCACGTCCTTCTTAGACCTGTCTCCCTGATGCTCACCCTGAGCAGGCTTCAGATATTTGGTTTTTTCCCCCTCCCACAGTCCCACCCGTGGGTTGCTCTCCCTTTCTGCTTCTTACCTGCTTCACTGACACCAGATCGCCAGGTTTGGCCCAAATCTCCCTTCTCTGAAGTGCAGGAGGTTGTCCCTGGAAGCACTTTGTCCTCCTTGCTCCCCTCTGTGGTGACCATTCCTTGCCAGGCTCCCCATGTCCTCAGCACCCCAATGCCTGCTTGACCCACCTCCCCTTTGCCCAGAGACCTCACACGCTGTTATTTCAGCAGAACCATAATAAGTCAGAGCAATATTGGCTTGCAAGGTGTCCCATCCTATCAAAGATCCAGAGAAGACATGGGCAGGTGTGGCCTGGGGTTAGCTGGTGTTCCTGGGAGTTATTAAGTCTGAGCAAATCCCTGCCTGGGGGTGGATTGTGATTAGAGCTCTGCCCTCTCGGGGACACAGAATTGGAGCATTGTAAATTCAGGAGCTGCTTAAAGCAACCACGTAAAGATCCATCCCCATCGGCTCCAGCAGAAGCAGAGGTGTGGGTGAGCAGGGATGGGGTGCTGGGCATGACCCCCTGCACCAGCAGAAGGTGAGGGCACAGCTCAAGGTGGGATTTCCAAAGGGAAACGGAGATTTTCTGGAGGTTTAGGATGCAGAGCAGCAGCAGGCAGGGGACAGGAGGTGCTGGAACGCTGCGGGAGCAGAGCTGGCCAAGGGCTCTGCATCATTCCCTGGTGCTGGGGGAGTCGTAAATGCCACTCGTGCCATCCGCAGTCCCTGATTTATGGACCTTCTCCTCCCTCCTTCCCAGTGACTTTCCTTTCTGCTCACGAAAGCCAGGCAGGGGCTGGATGCCACCCTCACCCAAAGCATCCCCACCAGCCGTGTCCTGCCTGCCCCTGGTTGCTGCTGGGGTCCACGAGCAGCAGCTCAGGGTCTCTCCTCCATCCCTGAGGTGTTGTCCAGCCATGGGGATTAAGCAGAGTTGCTCTGGTGGGTCCCCAGACTGACCTTCCCATCACCTCCAGCCTCAGGTGGGCTCCAGCTGGGCACCCCCTGCCTCATCCCCGGGTGATGAGGAGCACTAATTACTGCTTGGATTGAATTATTTATTATTTATTACCCTAGTACCACCCCAAAATGCACCAGCCACACCTCGCAGCTCCCTTCTAAAACCCCACCACGAAGCTCTGCTTGGTAGAGGAACCTCCTCAGCTGTGATGAGGCTGGTTGGTACCTGCTCCCTGGAGCATTTAATTAGTCCCTGCTTAATTGTGCTCCTCCTGGGCTTGCTGGGGCTGGGTGACCCTGCTGGGTGAGCTCTGGGGGTGCTCTCCTGCCTCAGCATCTCCTGGTCGAGCTGCAGTGCAGAGCCTGGAGCTGCTGCAGAGGACTCTGCCCTCCCTCTCCTCAGCCCTTTCTCCCTTGGCTTTTATGTGCAGCCTGCAAGTTGGGTCCTGATAAACACCAGGCAGGTGACAGTGGCTGTGGTTCAACCCAGAGAGGAGGTTTCTTGCTGCTGTGGGGACTCAAGTGCTCTGCAGGGAGCTGCTGGAGCCCTGGTGTGATGCCACCAGCTTCTCCCAGCAGAAATGATGCACCTTGAATGTGTCCCTGCAGCCAGCACCACCCCAGGGCAGGCTGTGGTGGCACCCCACAGCTTCATGTGGCCAGCAATCCCCCCTGAGATGGCAGAGATGTCCACACACTGACCTGCTCCCAGTGCCTCCACATCCTTTGGCTGCTGCTGCAGCATTTGGACCAGTCTCCAGGCTAGGATGGAGCAGGGAAAGGGATGATGATGTGATGCCCACCCTCCTGTCCTCTCTGGCCACCTCAGCAGCGTTGGGGCTTGTGGCTCCTGTCACCAGCTCTGTTTGTCTCATGCTTTTGCAAGCATGAAATCCAAGGTGGCACCTTGAGACCTGGCAGCAGGAGGGAAGAACCTCCCTCCTTCCCTCCCTCTCTCCACACACCTTCTCTTCCAGGAGGCCTGAAGAGCCATCACAGCCGTGTCTCCAGACCTTCTGCCCATGCCTGCATCACTCTAGTAGGTGACTTCTGGTCCAAAGCCAAATATTGGCCTCCAGGACCCCTGCACCTCTCCCTGGAGCCCTTGCCATGGGATGTCAAAGCCCTGACCTGGGTCCAGCCCAAGGCAATCTGGTCACTTGTGGCCGGAGCTCTTCCCAAACCCTTGATTTCCAAGGTGTTGTTTGTCTCAGAGCCCCGAGCTCTTGCTGCTCCTTGGCAATAATTGTTTGTTCTCTCCAGAATTGGATTTTTCCAAGGAAGGTCACAGAAATTCACACCTCTCTGGCACAAGGAGGAGCAGCAGGTTTGTGACCAGAGGTGACACCACACAGGAGCCCATCGTGCTGTAGGTGTGAGGAGTGACAGAAGAGGTCCTAGACGAGCTCCCTGAGAGCAGGGTCATGGTGTTCACCTCATCTGCTGCTTGGACTGTCACCAGGGCTACGTGTCCTCCTGCTGCTGGAGCACCCAGAGGTGCCAACGAGGGTCAGATCAGGTGGATGTCCCAGCCTGGTAACAGCTGCTGTGCTTGTGTAGGATGCTGGCTTGAAATGATCCCTCCTACATCACTCCCTCATCCCTACTTGTGCTTCTCTTTGCAGATATTGGTCTAAAGGAGAGGAGAGAAGAAGTTTCTGGGCCATGACCTCAGCTTGCTGCCCACAAGGAGCTGTGTGTGTGACAGGTAGGAGAAGACACCATGCTGTGGACCCTTGATGCTGTTTGCTTCATGTTCTCCTGAGCTGAGGGGCTTCATTCACTCCATAGACAAGTTCCATCTGGGAAGCAGCCTGGTGGTGGGGTCACCACCCCTGGAGGGGTTCAAAGAACAAGTAGATGTGGAGCTTCAGGACATGGTCAGGGAGGTGTTGGGATGAAGGTTGGACTTGCTGATCCTAGAGGTCTTTTCCAGCCTAAATGATTCATAATCTCTATCTTCAGCCAGGTCCATTTGCTACCCATGTTCCTACCCATCTTCTCATAAACATCATCTGCCTTTGGGGAGGCTGCTCCTGTCTCTTGGAGCCCAAATACTCCCCAGTGTCTCCTGCAGGACCTTCCCCTGTCCTCATCCCTCCAGAGCTGAGCAGTTTCCAGCACACCCTCAAGAGACCATTAATATCTGCAGTGGCCGGTGAAGATGGATGGTGCTGGTGTTTGCCTTGGGAGCCTTGTTGAAGGGCACCTGAGCTGATGAAGCGTTTAATGGGTGGGATTGTCTCTCTCCTGATGAAGTTTCCAGCTGGGCTGAAGGTCCCCAGTGGCTGGGCAGTGTGTGGTGTCCTTCCCACACTGCAGCTTTGCCCATGACCTCTTGGTGGTGGGAGCCTTGGCTGTTCCATATCAAATTCTTGCTGCCCTGGGTGGTGTGGTCCAGGCTGCCCCATGTCTCCAGACCTTCCATGGTGGTGACTTGTCCTCTCCAGGGCTCCCTCCTGCCCATCTCTGCTCCTCCAGGTGCCTATTGACCATCAGTGGGAGTCTGTGACTGCATCTCCTGGGATCATCCACCTCGCTCCTCCTGAAGCTCAAGCCCTGAGCAGCTTTTCCTCTGCCTGGGTCACCACTTCTCTTCCCCTACACCCCCCCCTCTGTGTCTTTTCTCCTCTCTGCCCAAAGATTCCTCTGTGGGGCTCCTCCTTTGTTCCTGCTCCCACCATCTGCTCCCTGCCTTTGCCATGGCACCGTCCCACCAGCGAGCTGGCAGCAGCCCCAGGGCTCCTGGCACACTCAGGGTTTCTGTCCTCACAGCCTTTGGTCAGGACTCCAGGTCAGAGATTCTCTGCTCCAATATTTCCCGGAGAGGTTCAGAGCTTGTTTTGATAATTCCTCTTTTATCTGAGGAAAAAAACCCACAAAAATGTGATTTTTTTCCATGAGAAAAATCCCGTTTTTCCACCCATCTTTGAGCCCAGTGGTAACTCAGAGCTTGGTGGGATTATTCCAGGACACGCTTGACTCCTGGTCCCAGTTTTCCTGCCAAGCAGGTGGTTTCTTTATTGCTTTTTGTCTGTGTTTTGGTTCCTCATTGTTGGCAGATTGTCACCTTGGGAGGTTGCCACCAGGGCCTGAGCTACTTGGTGGGTTCTTCTCCCATTAACACCCACGTACAGCTGGAGACCAAAGCCAAAGAGTGACCCCAGGCTTGTGTCCAGGTGATTAAAAGTCTAATATCACTTT
Source organism: Brachypteracias leptosomus (assembly GCA_013401335.1). Classification (NCBI taxonomy): domain Eukaryota; kingdom Metazoa; phylum Chordata; class Aves; order Coraciiformes; family Brachypteraciidae; genus Brachypteracias; species Brachypteracias leptosomus. Next base: position 52,187 of record VYZX01025931.1, read on the forward strand.
AAATGGCTGAAAAAACCCACTTTGTTTGCTGGGAGTGTCTTTTTAAGGCATTTCAGGGAGATTTTGAGGCTCCAACACACCAGGAGCTTCTCCCCCAAGCAAACAGAAGGAAGCATAAATAGAAGCAGCAGCTGAATGAACCCTCCAGGTGGTTACCATGATCTACTGACCCATGCAGCAGATATTGATTGAGGTGAAGCCGTGGCCAATATTTACTTGTAGGAAGAATAAATCCTTTTTCAGCCAACAAGACGTGGGTGTACATGTGGTTGGTGATCTCCAACCCCACCTCTGCTGATGGAGGCTTCAATTCTGCAGAGCTTTGCCCATCATCTCCTTAATTCATCCACGCATCCCTCTTCTGGACCATGGTTGGCTGCTGGGAGGTGAGTCCATGAACCATCTCTAGAACCTGGGGGGGCTGGTGGCCACCAGAGCTGGTCTTGTGGGGCTGCTCACATCTCCAGGGCTTCAGCAAACCAGGGGCCACCACCCTTGGGATGCCTGGGGTGGGTGATGTTCTTCTCACTCATCCAATTGATGGTCAACCTGTGCATCTCCAACTCTTTTCTTTCTGTCCCTGAGA
>VYZX01025934.1:36380-51119 GCA_013401335.1 Brachypteracias leptosomus
CCTCCTGGGGTGCCCGGTTATGGGTACCAAGGTGCCAGCTTGGCCCCATTGGCTGTGCCCCCCCTTGGCACCGAGGCGGGGGCTCTGAAGAGGAAGGCTTTTGATGAGGATGATGGGGAGGGCAGGTATAGGAAGTACAGCTACGAGCAGCCAAAGTCTCCCTACCCCTTGTCGGACAACGGCGAGTGCCGGGGGAACGGGTTCGGTGGAGGTGGCACCGAGGGCACCCCGGTGGCCTTCAAGGCTGGGAAGCGGCCAACAGGAGCTGGGAGCACCGAGGAGCACCCCAACAAGTACGGGGGGCAGCCCATGAAGAGCATGGTCTCCCCACCCTACGGCGCCGGGGAGGCTCCGCTGCGGCCGACGGAGCCCTTCGAGAAGTTCAGCCCCCCCTTGGCCAACGGGGAGCGGGCGGCTGAGCCGGGACCCCCCTTCCCGCTGCGGCTCCCCCCCAAAGCGCCCGTCTTCGGCACCCCCCCAGTGGAGGAGCAACCCAAGAACGTCGACCCCTTGGTCTTGGAGCTGGTGAACACCAAGATCGTGGAGCGGGGGCCGCCCGTGCAGTGGACGGACATCGCCGGGCAGGTCTCCGTGAAGGCCACCATCGAGGAGGAGCTGGTGTGGCCCATCCTACGTCCCGGCGCCTACACCGGGGCCAGCCGGCCCCCCAGAACCATCCTGCTCTTCGGCCCCCGCGGCACCGGCAAGACCCTGTTGAGCCGCTGCATCTCCACCCAGCTGGGCTCCACCTTGCTGAAGCTCAGCGGCACCACCCTGCTCTCCACCTGGAAAGCCGAAGCCGAGAAGATCCTCCAGACCGTCTTCTTCGTGGCCAGCCTCCGGCAACCCGCCGTGGTGCTCATCACCGAGGCCGAGTCCTTGCTGGTGGCCCGGGCGGGTGAGGACGGCAGCCAGGTGAGCAACCTCAAATCCCAGCTCCTCTCCTACCTGGACAACGTGGCTACCTCATCGGAGCAGAACGTGGTGATCATCGGCACCACCTCCCGACCGGGCAGCATGGACGAAGCTTCTCACCGGCGCTTCGCCAAGCGCTTCTACATCTCCCCCCCGGACAGCCTGGCCAGGAGGCAGATCCTCCACCACGCCCTGGCCCAGCAGAGCTCCTGCCTCAGCGAGAGGGAGATGTCCTCCTTGGTGCAGCACACCGAGAGCTTCTCGGGCGGCGAGCTGGTCCAGCTCTGCCAGTTGGCCGGGGCCACCAGCCTCCAGCTCCAACCCACCTCCTACCAGGACTTGGAGAAAGCCTTCTGCAAGGTCCGTCCCACCACCTCCCAGAAGGAGCTCGACCTCTTCCTGGAGTGGGACAAGATGTTCGGCACCGGGCACTGACCGACTCCGGGAGGATGGACCCAGGGTTGGAGGAGGACCAGGTTTGGGGAGGGGGTTTTGGGGTCTCCTCATCCTCCCTGGAGCCACCCCAGCAGCTGACCCCTCATCCCCATCCCCTCTTCCCCCCCCCCATCCACCCCCCTCCATGGACCCGTCGCTCACTGAACTCAGGATAAACCTATTTATTATTTTCCCGTTCATCCGTCCCCCCCCCACCCTCCACCCAGAAGCTCCATTATTATTATTTTTTATTATTTTTTATTGTTCTACCACAAATACCTCGTTGGAGCAGGGCCAGGAGCAGCAGGAAGGGGGGACACACAAACCCAGGGGCTTTTTGGGGGTAAAAACTGTAGATTGTTTAATATTCTAGACTTGGGGTTTTATTTTTCTAAGCTATGTAGTATTTTTTTTGTTTGTTTGTTTGTTTTCTTTCAACTACTCAGGAAAAGAATTACCTCAGAAAGAAGAAAAAAAAAGAAAGAATGTGCTTCTAAAAACTCTTTTGACCTCAGAAAAGGAAAAAAAAGAGATTTTTTTTTGTTTTTAAAGAGTTTTTTTCAGACCTGGGACAAAGGAGGAAGAACAGAAGGAGAGAAAAATTAAAAAAACAAAAAAAAAAAGACAAAGAACAAAACTTGAAGCTGTTTCAAAGATGAAAGTTGAATGTATTTCGGGTGCTTCTCACGTATATTATGCCATAATTTTATTTTATTTTGAATTTTTTTTAGGGGGGGGGTTGTTTGGAACTGGTCTGGTAGAGGTCGGTGGCTTTGGAGGAGAGGGGGTAGAGCCGTAGTTTGGAGGCACCACTTTTTGGATGGGGTTGGGGGGGTGTCCGGTGGTCCCAGAGGCTCCCATTGCACCCCAAAACTGGGATGGGGGATCCCCAATCCCAGGGCCGTTTTCCCCTGGAAATGGGGCTTTACTGGGGGGGACTTGGGTGCTGCTTCAAGGGCCCTTTTTCCTCCAAAAAAGGGATTTTTTGGCTCCCCACCAAGCACCCAGAAGCCCCCATGGAGACAAAATTTGGGGAAAACTCTCCCCCTACCCCCAAAAAACCCTCCATGGGCTGGGGGGGTTTTTCCCCGGCTGCTTCTCATCGTTGGGGGGGTTTAGGGTTTTTTTCCCCAATTAAAACATATTAATTTTGATGATTATTATTATTTTCCAGAGCTCTCTATCACACAGGGGGAGGCAGCTGCCCTTAGAGCAGCCCCCCCTTAACCTCAGGGTCTGATGCCCCCCTTGGGGGGGGGGATCCATGTGGAATTTGGGCCATTTTTCCCCATTTTTTGGCCACTTTCCCTGTTTTTTTGGCAGTTTCCCACCTACACAGGCAGGGGATGGTGCGAGCAGCTGCCGAGGGCATTATGGAGGTGGATGCTCCCCCCCATCCCCAGCCCCTTTCCCTCCAAAAAGTGGTTCCTGGAGCCTTTTTAATGATTATTATTATTATCCTATTTGACTTTGTACACTCTCTGTAACCATTTCTACCTCATTTTGCAACGTATTGTACATGAAAGTATTTAATTCATGTCTTATTGATGGTGGGAGCAAGGAGATGCTTTTGAGCTGTAATGGTCTACCTCAAGAAATGCTGTATTTTAAAGAGAAAAAAAAAAAAAGAGGCAAAAAAAAAGAAGTATTACACAGTATTAAAGAGATTACCTGAAGCTTGGCCCAGCTCAGCCCCTCCAGCGCCTTCCCCCACCTTGGTTTGGGGGGTCCAGGTGAAGGGGGTGACCTCTGGGGGATGGATGCTGAAGATCCCACCATGGTGGGGTTGGAGGGAGATGCTCTGAGCNCTTGGCCACCAGGCCCCGTTGTTGTGCCCCCTGGATGGGAGGGGACCTGGTGGCCTCCCCGGCTGGTGGCCCAGGAGGTGCCCGGAGCCTTTGTCCTGGCTCTGGTGCACCCAGGACAATGCGGCAGCTCCGGCCTTTGAGCAGCACCCCTGAGATTCCTCCACTATGAATAAATTACGTGCTAGATGATGGGCTGCGAGTCAGGAGCTGGGAAAATGGGAGGAAGGCTCCCTCCTCCTCCTCCTCCTCCTCCTCCTTCTCCTCCTCCTCATGGTGCCCAGCTGCAAAAAGCAAGAACTTCCCCAGAAAAAGCCCAAGCAGCAGAGCAGCCAGATTTTCATGGGGTGGGGGGAGAAAAAACAAGTGTCTGGGTGAAAACCCAACACTAAGAAAGCCTGGGGAGGTGCCCTGAGGTGGGGCTTCTCTGCTGTCTCGTACTGAGGTTGAACTTCCAGTGCACCTGCTCCATCAGTGCAGGGCAGACAACTCTGCATCTCCATCTTCCTCTCTGCTTTTGGGTCATGCAACATCTCCCCAGCAATGTTCCCTCACCCAACACCATAAATCAGGGCTGGCCCACTGAAATCAACTGCAAAGTCAACCCCCAGCAGTGACAGGGTCTGGTTTTGGTCTCACCAAGCTTCTTGTCTCCAGTTTTGCTCAGAACAGCCAANCCTCCTCCTCCTCCTCCTCCCAGATGCCACCTACACTTTGCTCCTTGGCTTTCTCCAGCCCCACGGTGCCAGGTGAGGGTTGAGGGGTTGGAGGTCACCTCAGGTGGTGATTGTGGCAGCATCAGAACCTTCTTGGCTTTCAGAGGGACCTCTGGGCTCAGCTGTGGTTGGCCAGGAGCATTTCCTCCTGCTCTATCATCCTTCTGCTTCTGCCCCGGCCATGTTTCCATCCCAAGACCCAGGGAATGGTCCCAACTCCCCCACAGACCCTCCTGGACCTGCCTGAGAGACGCTGCCCATCCCAGGGGTCTTCATCAGGGTCCTCAAAGTCCTCCTGGCAGGGTGAGGACCTCGGCCACCGACTCATCCAAGAGGGAGGATGGAGGATGCTTGGGGGAAGCAAATCCTGATGGAGCTGGGAAAGGCAGCAACGGAGGATGGAGACCCACAGCTGAGCCCATCCCAACCTCCCAGGCTCCTTCTCCTGCTTTTTACTCCTGGCTCCTTCCTCCAGCCCCAGTATGTCCCTGGGTACCAACTACAGCCCCACAGCCCAAGTCTTGGGGTTTTTTGGGGGGAGATCCAGGGAAAATGCAGCATTAAGAGCATCCTGCTGACCAGCGGCTGCGCGGTGGCTGTGGCTGCATTGCCACCTCGTGGTTATGGGGTCCTCACCCCAGCCCCAGCACAACCTCCTCCCTCTGCCCCAGAGATCTGGGGTGGGAGAGGAGAAGGCAGGTTCCCAGCCCTCCAGGGTGAGCCCTGGGGGGGTCTGTACCCCTCCTGGGGGGGAAAGAGGAGCTGCTGCTGGTGCCTTGGGGTCTTCAGGAGGTGGTGGGGACATCCCAGGGGAGCAGCGGCCGTTCCCCATCCCTGCTCTTCAAAATCTCCAGCAGGGAGGTGGGGATGGAGGAGCCCCGAGAGACCCCAGAGAACCTGGTCCTGTGGGTACAGGATGCCCTGGGGAAAGGAGGGTGTGGGATGTGGACAGATGGATGGACAGACAGACGTCACTGCCAACGGCGAAGGTGCCTTGGAGCTCCTCATGGGCAGCATTAAATGTCCACCCCTTTGGTTTGGCTACTGGGAATCCGCTGGGCTGAACTGGGGGAGGATGCTGGGATGGAGATCAGGGGCTGGGACGTGGGACAACACACCCAGAGCCAGGGGACACATCCCTGGAACACCCCAGCTTGTGAGGTCAGAGGTGGTGGTGGTGGGGGGGGGTCTCCATTCCTGGAGCACCCGTTGCCAAGGGGCACCCGAGCGATGTTGGCACCCCTGGGACTCATCCTGCTCTGGCTGGTGAGGGGTGGCCGGTGTGAGGACACGGTGGCAGCCAACGTGGGCCCTCACACCATGAGCCGTGTGGCCGAGTTGTTGTCCCCCTCCGAGTGCCACCAGCTCCAGGGGCGGCTGGTGGGGCCCGACCAGGACCTGGATGAGCGGGAGCTGGAGAGACTCTCCGAGGAGCAGAACCCCATCCCACCCCGACCCCGACCCCGATCCCGGCCCCGCCGCCACCTCCTGAGCTGCTCGGAGGCTTTGGGGACGTGGCTGGGGACAGCAGGAGAGGAGGTGACCTGGGACAGGCTGTCCCGAGGCCTCCGCCACATCGGACGCTCCGACGTCGCCCGGGAGCTGGGGAAGAACCTGAACCAGGACAGGAGCCTGGAGCTGAGGAAGAACGTGGAGGAGTTCGGGCATGGCAAGAAGGAGCCACCCTCCTCCCCACTGCCTCAGGGTGAGAGGAGGGGGGGGACACGGGGCAGGAGGGCCCCAGATGGGGACCTGGGGGACCTGATCTTCGAGAGGTGGCCACCACCCCCCTACACCCGCAGCCTCCTGGGCTGGGTGGGTCCCTTGGTCTGGGGCATCCTGGGCGGCTTCCTCGCCTCCATCCTCTTCGCCGTGGCCACCGTGTGCTCCTGTAGCTGGACGCTGGGCTTGGACACCTGAGCTGGGGATGGAGACCAAGCTGGAGCACCTCCAGGAGCTACAATAAGACCCAATGAAGCCTCACGAAGGGGCTGGAATCCAGAGATGGACTCTGTGTGTTGTGCTGGGCAAGGAGGGTCCCCTCCCAGCTTGGGTCCTGCTGGAACACCCAGGGCTGGATGTCCACCAACCACCCCCAGCTGCACTGGGAGGGAATAAACGTCTCTGCTGCCTGGGGTTAATTATTCATGGGTGAGAGGTTAATTAATAATGTCACTGCAGAGGGGGCTGGTGCTGCTCAGAGATGTCCTGGACCTTGGCCTCCCCCAGGCCAGGAGCTGGGTGGGAGGAGGAGGAGGAGCTGGGGGCTTCACTCTCTTCTTGGGCTGTCTCTTAATTTTTCTCTCCATTCTTTAGTCAAGAATCTCCTGTGAAGTGTCTGAGGCTCAGATGGGGCTGGGAAGGGCAGGATGGGACCACCCAGGGCAAACTGCAACTATCCAACCCCTGGCACATGGTGCTGAGGGGCCTCTCTGGCTTTTTTTGAGGGATAACCCTCAAAACCCAGGAGCTGGAGGTCTCCAGGAGATGCTGCAGGTCCAGCTGTGCCTGGTGGGGATCCCCAGGACCCCACTGCAGCATCTCTGTCATCCTGGGGTGTCTGTGGCCATGGAGATCAAACCAGCACCACGAAAAGGGGGCTTGGATCTGGTTGTAGCACCCTCATTGTTGCAATTAGAATTAAATCCCGTATTTTATATCAAGAAACAGCTTGAACCAACCCGAGCAGGGAGTGGTGGGTGCAGGAGTGGAGCAGGAAGGGAAGGACCAACAACCCCGAGTGTGGCTTCAAAGCCCAGTGAAAAAATTCCATATTTATGCAATACTTGGTTGGGTTCCTGGCAGAGCTGCTGCTCTCGGGTGGTTTCTGACCGTAAGTGAAGGTCGAGGCTCAGCAGCCACCCCAGGACCTGTGGTTTGTGATGGGGGAACGGCTGCTCCTCCATCTGCCCTCCCCTCCTTGGCTCTTCCTCCATCTGCCCTCCCCTCCTTGACTCTTCCTCCATCTGCCCTCCCCTCCTTGGCTGCTCCTCCATCTGCCCTCCCCTCCCCAGCCCGGAGTTGGGGGGATGGAGGTGACCAGAGCTGGGAGGTTGCTCCTTGGCTGGTGGTGTTGGAGCTGAGAGGAAAAAAGTGTTTACTCTGGAGCGGAATGAGGGGTGGGTGGTTGTTCAGCCTGGAGAAGAGAAGGCTCCAGGGGGACCTTAGAGTGACCTTCAGGGTAGGGGCTGGAGCTGGATGTCCAGGCTTCAGACCAGCCTGACTCTCTAAAGCCACCACAGGAGGCACAGAATCCCAGATTCCCACCATGGTGGGGTTGGAAGGGAGCTCTGGAGATGCTCTGGTGCCACCTCCCTGCTCCAGCAGCTCCCCCAGAGCTCCAGGATGGTGGCCAGGCCCCTTTGGAACCTCTCCACAACCTCTCTGGGCAGCCTGGGCCAGGCTCCAACACCCTCCCCCCACCCAACTTTCTCCTCCTGGGTTCCACTTGGTGCCCGGTGCCCCTTGGCCTGGCCCTGGGCACCCCTGACAAGAGTCTGGCCCCAGCCTCTTGCCCCCACCCTTGAGCTCTTGCTCAGCATTGAGCAGATCCCCTCTGGGGCTTCTCTTGTGCAGCTCAGCAGCCCCAGGGCTCTCAGCCTGTCCTCCAGTCCCACCAGCATCTCCACAGCCTCCCCTGGACTCTCTCCAGCAGCTCCTGCTCTCTCTGGCACTGGAGAACCCAGCACTGGCAATTCCAGAACTGGATCCCCTACTCCAGAGGTGTCCTCAGTGGGGCAGGAGAACATCAAACCATTGATCCTTGGATCTGCTCCTTGTCTCTCCTAACTGGAGAGCCCAGCTCTGGGCACTGCTTCCCCCACCCAGTCCTGCCTCCCCTGGTGGGTTCTGCTCCTCCAGCAGCCCTGACCTGGCTGAGCTGGGGCTGGTGGAGCTGGAGGTGGGGTGGTGGGTAACAGAAGGACAGGGCAGCCGGGAGAGGTTGTTAAAACAAGACGGACGTTCCTCTTTATTGCAAATTCCAAAGTAAAAAGATGTACAGTACAAAGGAACTCAAAAAGTCCAGACATCGCCCTCCCAGCCCGTTCCTCACGCTCCTCCTCCCTCCCCCGTCCACCATCCTCCTCCTCCTCCTGCCTTGGGGTGAGACAGAGCCAAGAACCAAACCCGGGTGGGGAAAATGGGGAGCAAACAGAGCACGGGGCAGAAAACCAGAAGGAGACACCAGCTCGGCCACCAGCAAAGCCTCACAACACCCCTGTGAGGTAGGGAACCAAACGCCCAGTTCACAGCTGGGAAGAACTGGGATGGGAGGTGGGAGGGATCCAACTTCCCCACGCTGAGCACAGGCTTGGGGGGACCCCTCACACCCCCCCATTAAACCACACCATGGAACCAACTGGCAAAGGGAAAGGGGTTTTTTTGATCAGTTCTACTTGTTGCAAGAAAAAAGACTCATCAGGGTTGTCACCAGGTGTCACGTCAGCCCGGGAAGGTGCAGGACCCACCACACGGGGTTAAAATTCAACAAAATTCCAATTTATTGAATAAATTGGACCCAAACTCTCATTGGAAAACTCATTCCAAGGAGCCATCATCAGCTGTTGGTCCTGCAGCCACCTTGGGAGCTCCTGCCCTGGACCTCAGCCCTTGGGGTCGAGGTGGTTGAAGCTGGAGGGGCTGATGGGGGAGTTGGGGGTCACCTGCCCCTGGCTGCAGCCCCGATTTAGGGCCCTTCAGCAGCAGGACCCTGCTCTTGTGCCCTAAGCATGAAGGTCCTCATTGACCCAACCTGGTGTTGGGTTGATTGATGATCTTAGAGGTCTTTCCCAACCTTAATGATTCTATTCTATGAGTCTATGACCCGTCCTTGTCATGGCATGGGGGGACATGGGTTGCTTCTGGTGAGACCAGAAGGGAGGTGATGCCAGGACCTGGCAGGGACATGCCCAAGCAAGGGGAGCAGCAGGAGGTCCCCTGGCTCTGCCCATGCACACGAGCTCCTGGGTCCTGCCCTGTCCTGGTGGCCAAGGGCAGGAGGCCACTGNAATGAGGGGTGGGTGGTTGTTCAGCCTGGAGAAGAGAAGGCTCCAGGGGGACCTTAGAGTGACCTTCAGGGTAGGGGCTGGAGCTGGATGTCCAGGCTTCAGACCAGCCTGACTCTCTAAAGCCACCACAGGAGGCACAGAATCCCAGATTCCCACCATGGTGGGGTTGGAAGGGAGCTCTGGAGATGCTCTGGTGCCACCTCCCTGCTCCAGCAGCTCCCCCAGAGCTCCAGGATGGTGGCCAGGCCCCTTTGGAACCTCTCCACAACCTCTCTGGGCAGCCTGGGCCAGGCTCCAACACCCTCCCAACACCCAACTTTCTCCTCCTGGGTTCCACTTGGTGCCCGGTGCCCCTTGGCCTGGCCCTGGGCACCCCTGACAAGAGTCTGGCCCCAGCCTCTTGCCCCCACCCTTGAGCTCTTGCTCAGCATTGAGCAGATCCCCTCTGGGGCTTCTCTTGTGCAGCTCAGCAGCCCCAGGGCTCTCAGCCTGTCCTCCAGTCCCACCAGCATCTCCACAGCCTCCCCTGGACTCTCTCCAGCAGCTCCTGCTCTCTCTGGCACTGGAGAACCCAGCACTGGCAATTCCAGAACTGGATCCCCTACTCCAGAGGTGTCCTCAGTGGGGCAGGAGAACATCAAACCATTGATCCTTGGATCTGCTCCTTGTCTCTCCTAACTGGAGAGCCCAGCTCTGGGCACTGCTTCCCCCACCCAGTCCTGCCTCCCCTGGTGGGTTCTGCTCCTCCAGCAGCCCTGACCTGGCTGAGCTGGGGCTGGTGGGGGCGGGGGTGGGGGGGGGGGAGAACATCAAACCATTGATCCTTGGATCTGCTCCTTGTCTCTCCTAACTGGAGAGCCCAGCTCTGGGCACTGCTTCCCCCACCCAGTCCTGCCTCCCCTGGTGGGTTCTGCTCCTCCAGCAGCCCTGACCTGGCTGAGCTGGGGCTGGTGGAGCTGGAGGTGGGGTGGTGGGTAACAGAAGGACAGGGCAGCCGGGAGAGGTTGTTAAAACAAGACGGACGTTCCTCTTTATTGCAAATTCCAAAGTAAAAAGATGTACAGTACAAAGGAACTCAAAAAGTCCAGACATCGCCCTCCCAGCCCGTTCCTCACGCTCCTCCTCCCTCCCCCGTCCACCATCCTCCTCCTCCTCCTGCCTTGGGGTGAGACAGAGCCAAGAACCAAACCCGGGTGGGGAAAATGGGGAGCAAACAGAGCACGGGGCAGAAAACCAGAAGGAGACACCAGCTCGGCCACCAGCAAAGCCTCACAACACCCCTGTGAGGTAGGGAACCAAACGCCCAGTTCACAGCTGGGAAGAACTGGGATGGGAGGTGGGAGGGATCCAACTTCCCCACGCTGAGCACAGGCTTGGGGGGACCCCTCACACCCCCCCATTAAACCACACCATGGAACCAACTGGCAAAGGGAAAGGGGTTTTTTTGATCAGTTCTACTTGTTGCAAGAAAAAAGACTCATCAGGGTTGTCACCAGGTGTCACGTCAGCCCGGGAAGGTGCAGGACCCACCACACGGGGTTAAAATTCAACAAAATTCCAATTTATTGAATAAATTGGACCCAAACTCTCATTGGAAAACTCATTCCAAGGAGCCATCATCAGCTGCTGGTCCTGCAGCCACCTTGGGAGCTCCTGCCCTGGACCTCAGCCCTTGGGGTCGAGGTGGTTGAAGCTGGAGGGGCTGATGGGGGGGTTGGGGGTCACCTGCCCCTGGCTGCAGCCCCGATTTAGGGCCCTTCAGCAGCAGGACCCTGCTCTTGTGCCCTAAGCATGAAGGTCCTCATTGACCCAACCTGGTGTTGGGTTGATTGATGATCTTAGAGGTCTTTCCCAACCTTAATGATTCTATTCTATGAGTCTATGACCCGTCCTTGTCATGGCATGGGGGGACATGGGTTGCTTCTGGTGAGACCAGAAGGGAGGTGATGCCAGGACCTGGCAGGGACATGCCCAAGCAAGGGGAGCAGCAGGAGGTCCCCTGGCTCTGCCCATGCACACGAGCTCCTGGGTCCTGCCCTGTCCTGGTGGCCAAGGGCAGGAGGCCACTGCGGATGGACTCCCTGGTGACTCCATCTGCTTTGGATCTTTTTAATCAACTTTTAGCACGAGGGATGAAGCTGCAGGGTTGAGGGGCTGCCTGAAGTCCTGTCCTACCAGAGCAGGTCCCAGCAGCAGCTGGGCCACCCCCTGCACATGGAGCAAGGGACGTGTCCTCCTCCTGCTGCAGCTCAACCAGCCAAAGGGACACCTGGTGCCACCACCGACCTCCCGGCGAGCGCGGCTGAACCGGGCAACCACGGAACCAACACCAACAACCAAGACACCACCAACTCCTCAACCTTCTCTGCTCAAAACCACCCTGAGAGAGCCTGGGAGGAGGCCTGGAGGTGGAGGGGGGGTGGAAGGAGAAGGCAACCAGTCAAAGAATTGGGACACCAAGACAACCTCACCTGGTAGAGTGAAAAGGGTAACGTTTATTGGAGTCTCTTTTGGCTTAGAGTAACGTCATCATCGCTCGTCAAGTTGGGTAAGATCATTAAGAGCCACCATGCAATTGCTAATACAACTAATCTTCACTATTGAGCTTTAACAGGATTTTTTTTAATTATTCTTTTTTTTCCCTTTTTTTTTTTTGCAGCAAAAATAAAATTAAAGACTTAAAAAGTCGGGTGTGGCCCCTGTTGGTTTAAATTCCTTCTCTTGTTGTTTTGAGTTTGGCTTCTCGGTTGTAAAACAAGGTGAAAAGTGACTGAAGCAGCTCGAGGTGGGTGCTCATCAACCTTCCCTTCCACTCTGTGGTCACAAGGAACCCCAAACTTGAGGGATTTTGGGGTGGGAGGAGGGAAAAAAGCTACTTGTGGTTGAGTTTTGGTGATGCAGTCTGAGCCACCACCCCCAGCCCTAAAAAAAATCCTCTTTGGAGAAGATTTGGTGTGACCCCAATGTTCCTACAGCTCCTGGAGCAAAGGTTCCTCCTCCCATCTTTGGTTGAAGGTGCCCCAAGACATGGACTCATTGATCCAGCCCTTGGGGAAACATCTGCCCTTGGGAGAACATCTGCCCTGGGGGGAACATCTGCCCAGGGGTAAAAACATCTGTCCTGGGGGAAACATCTGGAGGGGATGAAGGAAAACAGCCCCAAAGAGGGAGGGAAAGGAAGGAAACCAGCCCCAACCCCCCCCCCTTGAAACTCACCCAGAGCAGGAGCAGCTCCAGCCAACTCCAGCCCAAGTCATTCCCATCCTCAAGCACCCACCACCACCACCAGCCTCTGCCTCTGTACCCAGCTCGTGGTCAAAAAAATAACTCTATCTACGGAGTTTGAAGGGACTTTTTATTTCTGGAAGGAGCCAAGGAGCTGAATGGAGTCGCCACCACGACCGCCCAACGCCCCGAGCTTCACCTACCAGCCACCAGCCCAGCTCAAGACCAACCAACTCTCACCTTCAGCCAAATCTTGCATAGAAATGGTCACTGATTATTGCACGTTGGAACCCAAAAATAGATATTTTTGCTGTTGCCATAAAGCTGTTTTTTTTTTAAATCTGGGTTTTTTTTAGGGGAGGGGGGTTGTAGGGTTTGGTTTGTGTTTTGTTTTGTCTTCAGGGGACGTTTCCTGGCTATCTAAAGTCTAAGGAAAACAGAAAGATATTAAAAAAATAAAAATAAACATGGACAATGGCATAAGCCAGAAGCCATTCTATTCTTTTTTTTTTGTAGTTCTTTGTATTTACAAAAAGGCATGCTGATAAAATAAAAGGATATATTACAGTATTTATAATATTCTCTTAAAAAGTTCAACCACACTTCTCAGCTATTTTTTTTTTTTTTTTTTTACTTTTTTTTTGGTGTGTTTTTCTCTCTTTTTTGTGCTGTTTACAACGTAGCCTGTACATGTGTATTGTCATTTTTTTTTTCTGTTGTTTTCTCCTGTGATATTATACGTGGAGCAACCGGGGCGAGAGCAAGAGGTTGAGGTTCCTCACCGTGTGTGGTTGGGCACAGCTGGGCTGCTCCAGTGGTGGCCAGTGCCATGGCACGGGTGGCTCCTGGATGGCTTCCTGCGTGGCTTGGGTTTCTAGGTGACTCTGGGTTGTGAGATTTCTGCAGACCAAGATTCATCCTTGGAGTTCTTGGTGTCTCGGGTGGTTGGTTGCCTTCTCCTGCTCTTCTGGGGACCCTGGATTCGGCCGCGCTCCCGGCAGCGCCGCCCCCTCCTCCTCCTTCCTCCTCCTCGTTCTTGGGGGGGAGAAGACCCCACCTTGTGGCTTCTACCCTATGAGAAGACCCCATGTTGGCCCTGAAATAAAAACCATCTCAAGCAGAGCGGCGGCCGAGAGCTGGCTGGGGGCAGGAGGACACCAAGGGAAGGGGACCTGGGGATGTCCAGCCCGGGCACGGAGGGCAGCGATGGTTGGAGGTGGAGGGGGGGATGTCTCGGGGGCGTTGCCACTGTGGTGAGATTGGCAAGAGGTAGCTCTGGTCCCACCCAAGGCCCCGACACGTGGGGCTGGTTCAGTCGCCGTTCTATGGACGCGGGAGAAATGGGAAGGAGGTGAAGGCACCGACTCCCCACCCGGGGCCCTTCCTCTGCTGGAAGATCCCTCCTGGCTACGGAGGCAACACAAAAGCAGCAGCGAAGTGAAGAGCTGCAAAAGATCAGGGTGAGGGGCTCGGGGAAGCCACCCCTGGCTCCTGGAGCAGGAATCCTGGTGGCCACGGGACGCTGGGAGCCAAGCCCTACTTGGGCTTCCCAAGATTTCTACCAGTAGAGATAAGACACTAAATTTTGGGGGGGTTTATCTCTACTAAAAAAAAAAGTGTCGAGGCTGCAGGATGGAGGCTGAGTAATAATCAACATTCATGAGAAGTACTGCAGGACATGAGCTGGGTGATGGCTACTGAAGCCCTAGAGTTTGGCTTTGCAGTGGCAGAGCACAACGAGCCGGTCCCAGGTCCCACCACCACCCCTGGGGTGAGGTCCAGAGCAGCTTTGAGGGTTGTCCCATTTCAGTGTGCAAAAAAAAAGCTGTGGGGGGAGGGAAATAAATAAAACCCATCGAGTTGTTCAACAGACACACACGATTATTTCATCTGCTTGTTTCTTTGGGTTGGGTTGAGTTGGGTTGGGTTGGGTTGAGTTTCTCCTCCCGGCGGGTCTAGGAGGGATCGCTACGATCGGGGCGGTGCCGGTGAAGGGTCAAGGTGAACATCATCTCCCAAGAGGGTGGAGTCAGTGGAGTGCCTCCAATTTATGGCTTAACACACTGCTGTGGACAGGTCACCATGTGGCTGGTGGTGGTGGTGGGTCCTCATGCATGGTCCTGGTCACGGCATGCCAGCATGCAAGTCGCTTCGATGCATCAACGAGCACTTCTCAGAGGGGGGGGATCAGCCTGAGCTGGCTCCAGGCTGGAGGGACCCATCACCCCATCTCCCAAACCAAGTGAAGCCCATGTAGAAAGTTGACTGCAGATAATAAATACCAAAGAAATGATGACAATTAAATGGCGTGGGCCAAACGGGCGCCTTGTTTCTCTTTTCCTTTGTTTGGTTTTTTTTTTGTTTGACTTGTTTTAACTTTTTTTTCTTTTTTTTTTTTTTTTTTTTTTTTTTTTTTTTTTTCCTTTTTTTTGTTTTTTGGCTTTTTTTTTTTTGTTTTTGCTGCTTAACTAAATGCAAACCTAGTTTTGCATGAACAAACCCTTGAACTTTGTGGCTTCTGGGTGGGTTTTCCTGTCAAGAATAATCAACAAAATGGGAAAATAAAATCCATTTGGGGCTGCTTTGGAAAATACATGAATCCCAGCAGCTGGGTTTGTTTGGGGGGGGGGGGGT
>VYZX01025937.1:14703-27464 GCA_013401335.1 Brachypteracias leptosomus
CATCAAAGATTCAAAGGTAAAGAAAGGATCCTAGGAAGGTCGCACCCGGAAAAAAAAAAAAAAGTCTATTTGGTCAAGCTAGGACAGTCATAAGGTACAATATGAAAATATCAGAAGGGCAACAGGACTGCTGTCTGTCAGGAAAGGAAACTAGGAGTTTTGAAGAGACTCTTCAGAGCTATCTGCAAGAAATACCCAAAGTGAAATATATGAAAATTCATATTCACATTATGTCCAGGAGCTTATGTATTCTGCAGCAGCTATAAAAAATACAGTTATTTTGTGAGACTTTGCAACTGGAAAAGCAGAAGCAAAAGAGAATATCCTCCCTATCTGCAGATCTATGTGATGGTGCATAAACCAACAACACAACAAAATACCACATAGAGATTCTGTACAAAAGCTGCACAAGGGGGTTGCAGATGAAGGATAAACCCCTCTAAATTCAAAACTGGTGCTCAGTTAATGTTACCTCCAAAGACACTGTAAAAAATCTGGCTCAGGAATCTCTACATATGAGGAAAGACTATCGAAACTGAGGGTAACTACGAAGAATCTAATTCTTATTATGGTATTGTGTGAACTTAAATTGAAAAGCAAAGATGAACACAGTAGCTTAAGTTTGTAGGCAGAAAGAGCTAATATTTAGTCTAAAATATACCTAGTCCTGGGCTTGGTTAAAGCAAGGAGTCTGATGAAGGAACCATAGACACAGGAGATCAGTACTCAAAAATCTTTAGTGTCATAGATAAAGTAGACACAGAATATGGAGCTGTATTTTCACAGTAATGTGTGCTGCCAAGAGCATTCGTCTGACTGTGAGAGAGAAGATGACAAAGGAGCTAGATTATTTAGGAGTAATGGTGGGAAGTTTAGAAATGGAAGAGCCAATCAGCAACAGCAAGATCAAAAGACAAGTCACTGAGATAGTTCTTACATCCAGTGGGGTTAAGTATATGTTTCAGAACAGACACTGTCCTATAAAGGACATTTTCAGGTAAAAGGTCTGCATATGTTTTTATAAATATTAATACATATTTTTTTAAATGACAATTTCAGATTCTTCTGGATCCAAGCAAACTTCATTGCATAATAGAAGTTTAACACTATGCATTTTTGACCACTATACAGGAGATTTTGTTTTCAAAGACTTCCTTTGGGCTTAAAGTCCATTCTTGAGTTTCACAGGAAAGTGTAGGAAAAGCCATTCACTTGAAGCAACTGTGGCTGCTTAAATATATGCTGAAGATGTCAAATAGCTAGAAAACCAGTAGGGAATCTGAAGAAAAGTATCCAAGAGGGCCTGAGAAGTAGGATTAGACAGAAATAAAAATGTAAGGGCAGAGAAATAACATAAAAGTTAACTATCAGCAAGATAAAATAGTCATTACAAATATGCCAACCACAAAGATAACAAGGGTGTCCAGAGTCCTGTTAGGACAAGAATGTTACATGAGAATTCATATCACATAGGCAATCTGTGCAAGTAACTGTTGAGTTACTAAACAAAATGGACATATTGTGCTGTGAATCTAGGAAAGGAATTCCCAAATTAAAGGCAATAATAAAGACAACTCCTAGTCTTACATATATGTGCACTAGAAAACAGACAGTCTTCAAAAGATGGCTTACAGGCTGTATTACCGATAAAACAATCAATGGTAAAATGTGGTCTGTGTTTCTAGGGTGCTTGTCAACACCGTGATTCAAGGCACAGATTGAGACAGCAGAGCTCTCTGATTGTGAGAAATGTCACGTAGTTGTCTATTGATCTTATGGTCAGAGCTGAGACAAAACACTTTGTAGTCAAAAGAATATGGAAATAGTGTGACTTCTACATGTTGGGCTTTTTTAGGAAAAAACATTCAATTTGGCAGTGAAGTTTAAGAGAAATAATTACTGACCAAAGACGTCCTGCCCTGGGGAGTTGTGGACGCTCCATCCTTGGAGGTGCTCAAGACCAGGTTGGATGAGGTCCTGGGCGGCCTGGTCTAGTGGGTGGTGTCCTTGCCATGGCTGGGGGGTTGGAACTAGATGATCTCGGAAGGTCCCTTCCAACCTAAACCATTCTATGATTCTATGACATACTTCGAGCATTCAAGGAGTCTGCTCTTGAAAATAACACAAAGATTGACATAATACCTGGAAATACAATTTTTAAAAAGCATTATGCTATTTCAGAAGAAAGTGGGCTAGGTTTGGTGAGTGAGGCTTTACAGAAGATGACACAATGCAGAAAGCCGTGAAGGTTGCCACTGTTGGGTAGTGAGGGCATTACATACCAAGCCCATATGACCAATCAGATCAGAGGTTTCTATTTAGAGGCACACAATCAGAGGTAACAGCATAGCGATGTCAATGTGTTATGGCCTGACATGTCTCACAGAGTACAGGACACTCACTGGACTGCTGAAAATGTGCAAGAAAAGACCAAATGTTGATATATCTGAACCTGTTGTAAGTATCTGACTTGTGCATTAGCCTGAAAATGCATTTGTACTGAATCTCAGAACATGTTATGGAATACATTAATGCTCTATTTGTTGGGGTGTGGAGTCCTAGAAATTTTGTCTGTCAATGGTGCCCAGTTCAGCAGCTCAGAGCTGATATGATTTGTAAGGAATGAAAGACATCTAGATATCCTTAATACAATGGTATGCTGAGTTAAAAGTGTTAAAAGTTCAAGCAAGCTGTGAAGCTGAGAAGTGACCCATACTTTCACTGAACTTGAGAGAAATATCACTGAAAATGTTTTGTTGCCAGATGAAACTTGATTAAGCAGAGAGTCCCAGTACTCCAAATTTAGTTCATTTAACAGTGGAAAGTACAATGGGTCTGAAGCATATAATAAATTGCTAACAACCTACTTAAGTCATATCATAATTCAGATTTTTTGAGGTAGGTGATGCTATTTGCATACACAATGCTGTTTCCTGGACCCTCAGGGCCGTGGGAAAATTACTCTTTTGTTCACATGAAGTGCAAACTCCAAAAAGATGGATTCTTAGAAGAAACAATTGTCAAGGAAAATGTTTTGTTCTTGTAAAGGCTATACTGAACTTACAGCTTCTTGAAAACAAATGAAAAAACAAGGATTCTGCAATGCTGTGAGAAGAAAGACAGCACTGGCAACTGGAATTGAGACCAGATGCCTTCAAGGAGATCTGTGAGAGTTTGTAGAGCTCTGAAAAGACTTACCAAGTATTGCTAAAAAGCATATGAAATTTAGTAAGTCCCGTGTTAGCCCTGTAACAACTGATTGCACGGTATTCATACAAAGGAGAAAACGTAAGGCTGGCTACTGGCTGATAGATGGTGGCTTAACAAGGAACAGAGTAAACTGCTCTGAGCTGTTAGATCCACAGACAGGCTTGGTGAGAGGCTGAGGCAATGAATCATGCCTGATGTTGTGGGTTACATTCTTGACCTGTGCTATCACCATAATAAGCCTTTTATACTACAAATCCTGACTCTAAAGAACTCAGCCTCCATGCTCTGTACCCTAGGACTGTCAGGAAGAGTAAGCCTAAAGCGAATGGACTGTGACTGTAGGTATTAACATAGATACAAACTTGTAATTTTTTCCATAAGGGTAGCATCCTGTAAGTGCTGAATATAAGTACATAACTTATATATAGTTTGGTAATCTATATCAAGACATAATTTACAACTACTTTAACTTATATTATCTTAAGCCACTTTGCTAGTTGAAGACATGCAATAATGAAAGATGTTTGTGCCTGCCTTGTCCTCTTGAGACAGTATGTGGAGAGGCTTTGGTTGAATGAAGAGGCAGAGAGGTATATTGCTTGGCTTTCCAAAGTTTGATCAAGAGGTGTTTGATGTCAGTGAAATATAAGTGATATATGTAACGATAATATAAGTGGAAGTTAGAGGCAAGATTTTAAGGCCTGAGTTCAATCATTTGCAAGAAGTGATAAATATCTCAGAGAGGCTTTAAGGTGCTGATTTGAAGCCCACATGAGTCAGCAGAAGCAGAATTGGACAAGCTCTGCACTTCTTCCCCTGGGCATGGATCAGGCTCTGGGCTACTCCAGGTTTTGCTCAGGTCTAACTGTTTCTCCTGAAATAGTAGTTCTTATGTCAAAGTTTCAGGAGTCGCAAATTGCAGAAAGTATGCTACCAAACCTTTAACATTTTAATGGCTGTATTAAATATTTTGCAACTCTCATCAGGACAGAATTTAAAAGAGACAATCATGGTTTGTATCTGCAGTTCTGAATGGGGAGAGTAGCCAGTTAATCATCCAAGTAGCATTTCTTTACAACAGAAGGATTGAGCCACGTAATTCCATGTGCAAATTAAATGGGGGGTGAGGGGTGATGTTGGGTTTGAGGTTTATTTGTGAGCAATTTGGCAATCTTTGAATAAATTACATGAATTTACAACACACAAATAAGCTCAAAATCTTTCTCTGCCCTCCACCTCTATTTTGTGTATTTGTATCCTTTTTATCTGGTTTAACAAAGGAGCTAAAATAAACATCTGCTCTCTTTCGGGGATAAATTTAGGGATTACTTCCAAGATTTCAGTAAGGTCTTTCACAAAATGGATAAAAATAGAGATGGGTATGTAACAGTATGTGACCTGCACGGTATACTACAAGAATTCAACTGTTACCTTGATCAGTTCAGCAGTCTTCTAAACAGGTTTGTATGATTATCTCCTCAGGACCTCTTTGGTTACACCCAACAAAGCCTATAAGCGTCTACTTAGTGTTAAGCATATAAGAAACTCTGTTAAAACTAATGAAGATACCCACATGCTTAAAACTGCATATGTGTGAAAAAATCTATTGACATAATGCATTGATTCTTCAGATAATGAGCATGAAATGGCTTCATACATAAAAAAGTATGCTTTGAGTATGTGTATTTGCTTGTTTTTATTTATTTAATTTCAATTTCATAGAGCAAGTGTGTGAAAATGATCAGTTCAAAATAGAATTAAATCAGGTTATAAAATAACAATAATTTTCAAATGATCCAATGCTACTGCCATGTAAAACTATGCTTTTAATTCTCTTTGTTAATATGAGTAAGAGGAAAAATATATTCTGTAGTGGCTGAAGAACACAAAGGACCTGCTCAAACATTAGGTACCGTGGTTCTCTGCACCAAACAGTCCCTTAGAGGTCATATGCCTGGCAGCATTGAGTTTTATTCTCCAGAGCCTGCCAGACCAGACTCTTTTCTGAAATAAAATTAGCAAAATCTTTTCACAGTTCACCTTTAATTGAGTGATCGACTTTTTATGAATTGAAACCTTAATAGGAATCTGCTGCTTGTTTCTTTCTCAAAGACCTCTTGATGATAAACACCTCCATTCATTGTAATTTTGTGCAGATTATTCCTTTCTTGATCCAAAATAGTCTTTTCTAAATAATACAGAGTAGATTAGCATATGCATTTAGTTTTATTACTAAAATTTTAACGCCCACTTGGCAATTTATTTCTCCGCTGAAATGGTGTTGATTATTTCCTTTTCCAAACACTGTCTCCAATACTGGAGCCAGCTTGACACTGGTAGTACGTGGGAGTGCTGTGCAGCTGCAAGATGCAAAATCAGGGCTCTTGAATATTTTTTTTTCCTTACTAGCAGATATGGGGTCTATAGTTAATTTCTTTTCCAGCCTGTTTTATAAAGCTTCCTCTTTGTTTTACTGGCTCTCCCCATTAATTAGACATTCTTGTAACTGGATATTCTGGTGATTGGTAGCTGAGCCATTGGTCCCCAGTGATTTACTGTGGAAACATATGATAAAACTACATTACAATAATTCAGTTTTAAACAAGAAAACCAGGGTTACATAGTGGGGCCATCTCCTCTGTCAAGTCTTGGCTCTCTAAGACTTACCTTGACCATAATTCTAACAAAAAAGATGAATGCAAGCCTAAAATAAGTCCAAGCCTTTCCCCTGCAGCACAGGAATTGTCTATGTAGTACATGTGTGTTGAAAATCTATAGTTCTGGTAATTTGCTCTAAAATTATTAAAGTGTATTAAAAACATCTCCATAGATGATAACTCTAAATTCAAGCTGGAATAAATCATAAGAGCCAATAGATTTGTATCAAAACTACCTAATATATATTCTAGTCTGGATACTCTTTGATTGTCCTTCAATGGTAGGAAATTCCACAAACTGACTGTGCTGGCTCCTTACTGGGCAAGCGAAAGCAGAGCAAGTCCCTGCCATGGTATCCCTGTGGTGATGAATTCTAGAGGCCCATTAGGCAGGTTTGAGGTCCTTATTTCAAATATACCAGGTATCTTTTAATCACGTGGTCACAAGTCACAGGACATTGGAGGAAAGTAGTAGCTTTTCATGTAATGAAAAAGCTTGTCTTAATATTTCATGCTAAGTAACTTTTATATTCATGTATTTTCTGTATATACAAAGCTTGCCTCAATTCCAGTCTTTTTATGGTAAAGTATCTTTGAATAAAAATTAGTTTGGTAAGAAAGTCCTTTGAAAAAAAAAAAAATCCCAAATCATATGCAAGAGCTCGTCTTTCCCCATGCTGATATTTGATGCAAAAATATATTCAGTGTTGTTACCTGGAGCTATCTGTAGTCAGCTCTGTAACCCACTGAATTTCCAATGTGACAGAACATGAAATTCCCCAGCGTCTGTGATCCAGCAGATGTTTCAGCTGACAGAAATTCAGCAATTTATGATTGCAGCCTGCATAGCCTGTGGGCTGGGCTCCCAAGTACAGCTGGACCACAAGTGATCAGAAGAGAAACCCTCAATGGACACAGCACTCCACAAGTCAATGGCAGTGGCTGCTGGGCCCAATGTACCAGCCTTCTGTGCAGCTCAGTGGACACACCAAAGATGGATGTCCAGTGCCTGAGACAGAGGCTGAGTCTTGCCAAGAATGTGTAAAATAAGTCATGCAAAGTGAAGTGCAGCTCGAGGGAAGTTAAGCCCTTCTATCATGAACATAAAGAGAAGCATTGTATAGAACCTGGTTTGGTTTCCCCTCATATGGTAGAGAAATTGTGAGTGACTCATGCTGGTACATCCACAAAACTTATCACAGAGCGGTACTGGATGTCCTAACTTGTGTCTGGTGACAACTTACCAGGCCGTATGTGTTTCTGCTTCTCTCTCTCAGAATTGCAATGGCCATGGCATATTGGGAGGCTTAAGCAACACTTCAGTATCTGTGAGTCAAAGGTATTTTTGTAAAGCAGAAAGCCAAGGGAAAGTACCAACATTTAGCACAATGTCTACACCTCAACAGAGTCTATTGGACTCTATCTACACTGAAAAGGAGATTCAGGGATGAGGTTGGGAGCCTGCATGTCCTCTGGCCACATTGAAGATGGTAAGCTCAGCAGTTTGTGATCAAAATATTGTGCTGTGTTTAAAAAGCACGAAGTTAATGTTGATAGACTGGAAGGTTTTGCACTCGGGCCCAGACTAAAGAAGGTCTCCTCTCAAGCATCTGGAGACTGATCTGGATCTGCATCTGAGTGTGTGGTTGCATTTAAATGATGGGATTGGTGGCTTAGACCTAAGAAAGACCTTGGGCTGGAATTAACATGATTTATACACTGACAGCACAAGCATATCCTGAAGTGTTGCTGCAGTACAAATAAAACATCATAATAAATAATCAGTGCAGACAACAGTAAGATAATTATTTTAAATCATTGATATTTCATTCTATGTTTTTCCCCTAGCTTAGGAATCAGCATTCGTGACAGCAAGCTCTCTTATTTTGATTTCCTGAGAGCAATTGATGATGGCAAAGCATCTAAACACCAACAGAGACAAAAGCAGGCTGCACCACCTGCAAGCTTTGCAGCGCTCAGCTTAGAACAGATCCTAATTAAGATAAAAGAAATAGTTGCATCATCTTATGATCTGTTGTACAAGGTAAGTTTCATGTGTTCACCACATCTAATTTAATGTTTGAGGTTTTTTTCTGCCTGGCTGGGTACTAACCCAAAGGCTTCGACACTTTTCTGCTATTAATTGAGTGCTACCAACAACCTTGACCTATGTAGAAATAACATTTTCTGATGACTGCGTACTGCTTAATTGACTGTATTGATTGTATTTTTGTAACTCCACAAAAGAAACATATCAAATCAAGCCTAGAGGTTTTGTGAAGATAAGGTTTGCAAAGGAAAAAGTGAAAAGCATATCATCAGGACCTTCTTCTTTTCCCCTAACCCCTTTTCCTCCTCCAGTTGTCTATAAATCGTGTCCCAAGCATGTAAACATCACATCTTTCAAATAGCTCTGTTGAGTTTCCTAAGCGGAGACTTACTATAAGTAAATATAAAGTGCTCCTGCAGGCCGGCATTACAGTTTTATCAGCTCATGTAGCAACTGAGGATAAAGACAGATGTAAGCATGTTATAGTGGTTGCAGAAGTCAGCATCTGTCAGCTGGGTCTCTGCAACTATCTGCATTTATGCTCTTGGCCACTTCTGATTTTGGCAGACAGATAAGGTGCATTAGCTGTCGAGCAGCAAGCTTCATGGTTTTCCCACCTGTAAAATGAGAACAATAAAAATAACCACTTCTCTAGAATTTTGAAAGCCCTGAATGAAAAAAATGCTGTATATTAAGTAGTCTTAGACTGTTATGTCAGAGTCTACTGAAATGCAGCAGCCTCTAGAGTAAGTGATGCCACAGTAAGATTGCTTTCAAGCATAGGAAAGAACAATCAAAAAGACCTTGAAGAAAACATTTATATTACAAAGAACTGTAGAGCTATCTTATCTGTATCTGCAGTTTCAGGCCCAGTGTGAGATCATGGCTTTAGAGGCAGTCTGAAGCCTGCAAAGATGGTCTTGCTACCTCTGTATCCCTAGCAATGTGGTCCCCCTGCCTACCTTCTGTCAAAACCAGTACTTTTCTTCCTGCCCAATGACCTGGGTCAGGGAACTTCAAAATGACAAAAGCCTGATCAGTTGTGCATGACCATGGGAGAACTGCTGCCCGCACAAGGGGAGGGTAGGGAACAGTGCCTGGGAAGACGATGGGAGCAGAAATTCCCTGTTATTGATGGCTGCATTTCTGAAATCTCAATCTGTAGACTCTGTCCTGCAGTTAAAAATAACACAGGCTTTCAACAAAGACATCACCAGTGATGTCAATAGTACAAGCAGACAAAAAAAAAAGCAGTACCGTGAGATGCTGTCTCTTGACAGAAATCTCTTTTCACATTATTTGGAGACTCTTGTGATATTTCTAATCATATTGGGACCATGTTGTCATTTTTGGCCAGGTAGACTAACTATTGAACAAGAAACTGAAATATTTATATAATCACTTCACATTTTTCATAGTAAGAGGGGAGGAAATGCTCTGCATTATTAAAATAAGAAATAGATAAATTCAATAGCACAGGTTAATGTTTGTTAAATTTTAGCAGAAGACAGTATCTATCCTCTCATCCATGGGTGTCTTAGGAATGGAGAAAGTCACAGTTTTGTCTGCTGATGATATGATTTGAAAATGACTTGTGGTATGAACAAATTGTCCATTTAGTTTTTTAGAATACCATTTGGTGGTTAATACAACTTCAGGGAGCAAGGGATTTCTCTATGGAGAGCTAAGCTTTATCCACCATGCTATGGAAAAGCAGAACTTTTTTTTCATTTCCCTTACATGAGAAAATGAGGAAGTTCTCAATTTTATTCTGATAGTTGCTGTCACCTGTGTGATGGGAGATTAATGACATAAACCTGTAACCAAATATTTTGTTGTTAAAGAGGCAGGTCTGAAAACACAGTTCTAGAGTCCAGCTAGTTGAAAAGAACACTATCACATCCCATCCATGACTTTTCTACAACTAAAAACAGACCTTTGAAGTTTCATAACCAGTAGTTTAAGAGCTCAGGTGGGTCCTCTCTGTCAGTGTAATAATTTCCCATTCGTTTTCACCATAGTACACTGCATACTATATACTGAATGCTTTGTTTTTCCCATAAGACTTCCAGTACATAAACAAAGATGAAACTTTTATAATAAGAAGCTACAGTGTTCAAAGGATTCCTTTCCAATATCCTTTGGATATTGTAGCATTTGTTTTGCCACTAGGCATTGCCCAAGTACATTAAATATAAATTTTAAAACCCATTATTTAGAACAGTTCTAATGGTAAAACATAAGAAATGCTTTATTACATCAATATGCTATAGTCTTAGCAGACTAATAGGACTTCAACCTGAAGTTTTGAAAAGTGTAATAATCATTTACATTTATGGAATCAATGATTTATATGTGCAGCATCACAAATAAGGGGCTGAATAAAACAAGAAGGTATGGTTAGTTAGTAGCAGCTAGAAAAAATGGGAATGAGTATGACCCACAACTTTTCTAGACCTTGGTACTTCTGCCACTCATTTGAACTTCTCTTTTGCACTCCTCCTGCTGCAACTGCGCTAAAACTAACCTGTTTCCCCTGGGAAACCTTTGGAAAACTCCCACAAAGGATATGCCGGGCACTTTGTGCAAGAGAGGTTGAGATGAAAGCAAGTAAGCCTTCAGGATTAGCTGAAGCTAATGATGAAGGACTATCAAGTCCTTTACAGAGTAGAAAACAAACTTGCCCTGTCAGGGACAATCATTTGGGTGGAGGGAGGGGAGGGGTGAGAAAAGGCAAATGAAATATGCTCAAGTGAGCTTAATTTAAAGTATTTTAAAGTATCGAAGGCAGCCTTCAAATATTTTTGTTTGTTTCCCTTCTTGTCTTAATCAGTACCTTTTCTGGAGTGTTTAGATACTTGATATACTGCCTTTTTGCTTTTACTGTAGGTTGTTGTTTATTTCCATATTTGTATTTACATGTGGCACAGAAACACAAGCTATTTTTGGCTCATTTCAACAATTGCATCTCATGTTTAAAAGAAAGGAAATCTTCAAACCAAATAAAGTTCTGAGAAATGTGTTTTGTTTCTTCAAGTATGAACTACCTGCAAGTAAAAGGCATGTGGAGCTCAGGTATTCCCACGTGAACTGCTAAATGTTTGCTAAAAATTACTTCTATTTTGGAATGTCTAGGTTTGCTTAAATAATTTGAAAACTTGCTTCTTGGGCATTTTCTCTATTTGATAAAGAAGACACTGGAGTAACTAAAGCACTGGAATTTTGGCAAGTACTTGACCAGTTCTGCTTTAAATTAACACACAAGCAGTTCAGGTACCTTCTCAAGAACCTTAACCTTTGTAAGGACTTCACAGTAGACTGGAAAGTTTTCCTGAAAAGCATTAACTACCGCATAGAGGTAAGAAGAGCTACCAAGCTATAATATATCTCTTTTAAAGACATGATCTGATGTGTTAGAAGTGACTCACTTACCAAGCATGCAAAATTGACATATATTTCTGTTGAATCTCATGAATCCCTTATCTCCTTACAAACTGCTCTAAGAAGTTAAGTCTTACACTCACATAGATTTACACTCACATAGATTTAGGTCTGCACACACGGCAAACTGAAAGCATGACCAAGGATGCAGCTGGATTGCCCCAATCAAGCGATGTAGGAGGTGTGAGTATATGGGATATACATATGTGCCCAATGATCCCTGACCTGTCTAGATGGACTGGCAGGGGCTGGACAGAAAACTGAGTGGAGTGGGAAGCCCACCAGGTGTTTGGTGCTGGACAATAATAGCAGCATAGTTGCAGCAGAAAGGTCAAATACAGAGATTAGTCAAGTACAGAAAAGATCTTGACTGCAGTCATCTACAGAGTCTTCTGATGCTCTGAATATTAATGTTGCAGCAACTCCAACAAAACTAGAGTTGCTGCTTTTCTGTGCCAGGGGTTTGTGTCCACAGAGCCTCACTTGGAGTTGTTTACTTGGTGCAGACTGCAGGAACAGACTCTTCATTTCATATCTACATCCTTTTATCAGTGCAGCAATCATTACCATGTTTGTGCATAACAGGAACATTATCAAAAGGTGTAAGTAAAAGAAGTCTCTGTCCTATTTAAATTTCACATTCCTTCCTTTTCCTCTGGCTTCTCCAGAGGGAAGTGGGTATAAGCAGATCTGAGGATGCAGGAGTCCAAATGACATTACCTTACAGCTCATTTCTGAACTTGGCTAAGGATGTGAAAGCTGGTTACTAGCTGGATAAAAAGCAGTTTAAAAAACCCAAAACAACCAAAACCCCCAAAAAAAGAGTATTACCTTGCATCTTATGTTCTAAGAAGAAACTATGTTTTATTTCCAAAAGTGTATGCTCGAAGCACAAATAAAATGAGAAAAAAAATAATCATCACCCAATGGAAAACCATATAAAAAGCCTACCACTTTATTGCCATGGTGATAATAGAATGTTGTGCTAAGCAAATCCATATAGAGCTATATGGTGATTAAATCTTGTGTTATAAAGTAGAAGCTGGAAAACCAGTGAGATCTATCTCAGGCTTTTCACATCCCAAGTCAAAGTCTGTCAGGCCTCAAATAATTGCAGAGCTTGAGCAATTCACAAGAGGAGGAGGGACCACAGGTTTGGAATGAAGGAGGACCCATAAACAGCTCCAAACACTTGTAATGTGTTACAGGCTTTTGTAACAGGTTAGAGACTTTAACTGTGCATGTCAGTTACCAATAGGCATAGCTTTACCAAAGTGCCTATTATAAGTGTAGCTTTATTCAAAATTTTATAAGGTTGCTTAGATATTTTATTCTCAGTAAATTTAGCATTAATATTTATAGTAGTGCAACTGTTACTTTGTCCTAGTGGCAGGCCTACATTT